>QLNU02014802.1:16770875-16783203 GCA_006491805.2 Dysdera silvatica
TCATAATACTTATTTAACAAAAATAAACAAAGCATTCTTAGTCATACTTTAAAAGAAATTGAATATAGTGCATTTAGTTTTTGGAAAAAGTGTAATTTTAATGGCATTGAATGCTCAATTAAGAATGTAAAATCTTAGTTACAATTTTTTTCAATAAAAATTAAGTGTTGCAGTAATAAAAGCTACAGTTTTATTATTCAACTGTGGTGAAAGTTTACAGTCTTGATTATTTTGAAATGTTTAATTTTACTGAAAACAATATATGATTATTTGGCGCTAGTATAGAATCCATCCCAAATCATTTTTAGTGGGAAGTGTTTCCAATATGCATGGCAATTTTATCCAGACTTTCTGCCAGGTTGTTTACATCATGTTACAAAGCCCCACCTCTTTCCTTTCCATTCCATTCTCCTCCCCCCTTTCCTCCTCTTCCCTTTTCTCGATTTAGGGAACTTAAAAAAAGGAGGTACTAACTTTTATTCCTTTTTTTTTTGTCGGATAACTTCACTTGTTTTAATACATCGTCACATAGGTTAAGCCTAGCATACAATCACATTTTCTCCTTGCAAACTGGGCACTCACACTTCAAACCTATTAATCCTTCTTTAATAACCCAATCCAACATACTTATCTTCCCCTTTAACCGCAATTTCACAAAAAAAGAAACACATTCAAATGTTCAGACAGATTTTCAATTGCTACAACAAACACATTCAAAAGAACGATGAAGCACGTTCAAGGTCTCTTACCACCTCCCAAAATAATGAGCGTATGATGCCACACCCTGAATAACATCACATATTCTCAAGCTCACCTACAGTGACTTTTCAACTCTTTTCTTGAAGAAGAAAAAAGCACTATTGGGATGGATTCTGTACTTCCACCAATTATTTTGTTAAAATAATATGAAATTAAAAAAAATTAAAATACAATATTAAATATTTTAGTTTTAATATTTATTATATTTTTTCAAATTTCCACGTTTATGAAAAACTAAACTTTTTGACAAAATGATGCATAAGGTGCCTGTGTATTTTATGCACACTTTAAAAAAATCAAATTATGCTGCAGATTATTTTCAAATACCAAAATCAGGGTCGCTGACTGGCAGAAAAGTTTCTGCTACTGGGGCTGTGACCCACTTTTATAGTAGCCAAGTAATCTGTGACTCAAAGCACCATATGCATCCAAAAAACCATAAATCTCTATATTTTATTAATGGAATCTGTCGAAACAGTTAACTTTGACGTGTTTGAAGGTTACTGTCATCCCAAAGCAAAATGGGTGATGTTCATCCTAGTTTCAAGGCTTTGGTGGTGCTACTTATTCAGAATAAATGAAGCATTACTTGGAGATAAATTGCCCATGTGGACACGTCCAGTAAAGATTTAACACAGCAATGGTGAAACAAATGTTCTCATAATATGAAAGGTATATCAAAGAAAATATATAAACTTGGTAGTGATACATTTGGAATTCAGTCGGCTGAAAAGGCGGCGATTGACATTGCAGGATAAACAAATCTTTTGATGGGAGAAATATGGTAAAAAAAATATGTGAATTTGTAGATGTATCAAAAACAAAAACTCAAATAATAAAAGGGCTTTGTAAAAAATATAGGACAAGTATGAAATCTGCATTCACTTAAAGTCATCCTCGTCTTTGATGAACATCAAAGAAATGGCAATACTTTATACTTATTTAGCAGTGGGTTTGCTTAAGGAATCTGAATGTTTTTCCTTTTGTTGTGTAGATAGCAATAGTATTTGTGGGGCTATTCTTTTATTTGCAGACACAGATGTTGTTTCGGAAGGAACAATAGGATAACATACAGTGCTGCTGCCTTTTTTAACAGCAGCCAAAGTAGATTTTGCAGACATATAGATAGTTTGAAGTGCTTGCCATCCTTCTTTTGTTTTTATAGAATTTATGAGTTCAGCCCACATCCCTTTCCATTTTTCTCGCAATGCCTGATCCGATAATGATGGCTGTGAAGCTGTGGAAGTTTTGGAAGGTTCGGTAACTGCCACCGAGGCTTCAATGCTTGTACCAACATCTTCATGGCATACTGCATCTGAACACGAATTAAAACAACTTTTTATGTTGTGTAAATCTTTTCTTGTGAGCAGATGGAGTCGCTCACGTCTACCGGTTGAAACAGAGTTCTTAATTTCATCCAAGATTTTGTCAAATGGGACTTTAGACGTAATTTTTTTTGCGATAGCTGCACGTTCAGCAGGAGTGAGGAATAAGCGATCTACATCATTGGTGTGACCAACGTGAGTTTTCGTGAAAAAGACAAGGCATTTCCCATCTGCGCTTTCTACCACCTTCATGCCAGCAGGACAGAAACCATCTATCTTATTACTGCCCTGCATTTTTACTTTTCGCAGTCCTTGACCTTTGGAACGATAATGTCCTGACCTATGACATACGAAAAAATGACTCTTTTGAGCATTAGTTAATAAACTTCCACGTCCATGACGAAAACAGGATTTTGTACTTTGCTCAATACTTTCCTTCCACGTATTAAATTCTTTAAACGTGTCAAACTTCAATTCTTCAACATCAATTTTTCTACCATGAGAAGTTTGAAAGTGCACAATGATTTCCTGTCTTGGGAAAGAGCTTTTACATAATGGACATACTTTCAAGGTTGGGGTTGCAGGAGGTGCTGCATGTTTTTTACGCTCATGATACTTTAAACAGTTCAGTTTATTGAACTGGCGAGGGCAGTTATCACATTTATACAAATAAGTTCGTTTTGCAGGTTGCACATTCAATATTGACGGATGCACTTGGGAAACATGCCGGTTCAAAGTTTTGCGGTGCTGGTACTTCTTTTTGCACACAGTACAAATAAACTTTTTTTTACTAGAGTTAGTTCGTTTCGGACTAATATCCGCAAATGAACAATTCTGGTCAACGTCGATGGAAGTTGAAGTCACGGGTGTTGCACATTTGTTAACAACGGAAAGATATAACAAATTTGGCCTTGAAAAGGGCCTTTGATTTAAAGTAGTATCGTTTCCATTCATGACGAAAAGCAGTATCAAAACACGGAAGAAACGCAAACTGAAATAGAGATGGATCGTTCGTGACCGAACGGGTCTTTTTGAACTATTCACAAAAATGACCCGTTCGTTCAGATAACTTTTTTTGTGAACTACCGTTCTTCGTCATAGTTCGTTCGTGATCATCGTTCATAATTCGCGATCATAGTTCGTTCGTGATCATCGTTCATAATTCGCGATCATCGTTCACAGATCTTGTTTTTAGTTCGAAGTAACAACCAAGCAGTCAAGGATGTATCAGAGAAGGGTCCGGAGCCCTGCCCCATCCTTTTTCTAGGCTGTTATTTGAGATACGAATACAATATTCCATATTCAGAGAGTGTATGCGAGGGCACTTGAGATGTCGCGTGTCGGGGCGTGGTGCCTGGCTACTATCACTTGTTCTGATTTTTATTCTTTTGTACAAATGACCCAGGCAGCGCCCATACATTTCGCATTGATATTCACTTTTAAGTTAATGATAAAGTTAGGCACCACTATAGCACTGGCACGAATGAAACGGTCCAAAAACAAGTTGAAACGTGTTGGTTCATTGTCCGGTTTTCTGTGATAAGAAACCACTATCTGTAAGTGGGAGCAGTCAAGTGCTCTCACCACGAGCGACGATAGCACGAGGTGAGTTAATTATTAAAAATCCGCAAAGCACAATGTTCACCTTGCTGCAGGTGTTCCATGAACGCAAAACCGAACGTGGCCTGTCCCTTTTGGAGTAGATTAGGCATTGAAGGCAGTACCTTGAGGATTCAATGAGTGATGCTATTGGATTGTCCTCCAGCTCTCCAAAGAAGGTGAAGCATTGGTCGAGTGCTGCTGTATGAAGAAGTTCGACTTTTAAATCTTTGTGTATGTTTGAGTTTCAAACGAAACAAGGAGCTCCACACATTGTTCGTAAACATTTATTTTGAATTATTTGTAGTGTTCTCATTTTATCTGGACCGAGAAAGGTGAAGACAGCACAACAGTAAAGAAGAATTGACCTAATTGAAGATTTATATACCAGAATTTTTGTTGGAAGGCTCATTTTGGATTTAGGTCCTAAAACTGGTAACAGTGTGGAGAAGGCAGCACGAGCTTTGTTTTTAGTAACTTCAAAATGCCTTTTGAAACTAAGTCTTTCGTCTAGCATCATCCCCAAATACTTTACTGCGTTTGTGTTAGTGATTTTTTTATCTTTTACTGTGACTGAGTAAGAGCCAATTTTCCCACCGTTTCTGAAAATAACTAATTGACTTTTCGCTGGATTCACGGTAAGACCCCAAGCCATAAGCCATCTTTCTATAGTCGTTAAGTTGTCTTGAAGGTTATTTACAGCGGTGTTGATATCTTGACTTTTACATAAAATTGCCGTATCGTCAGCATAAAGTACAAGGATGCCTCTGTTAACTTCTGGAAAGTCACTAGTGAAAAGGTTGAACAATAATGGTCCTAAGAGTGATCCTTGAGGTATTCCTGCAGTAATGGGTCTCCTGTTGCTGAATTCACCATTATTGGCATATACGAATCCCCTATTTCTGAGATAAGACGAAATTACCC
The DNA here is from genome assembly GCA_006491805.2 of Dysdera silvatica. Taxonomy (NCBI): domain Eukaryota; kingdom Metazoa; phylum Arthropoda; class Arachnida; order Araneae; family Dysderidae; genus Dysdera; species Dysdera silvatica. Next base: position 16,775,483 of record QLNU02014802.1, read on the forward strand.
TCACAAGGTAATGCGAAATGTTAAATCTAAGCAGCTTGTATACGAGATCATCTATCCAAACTTTGTCGAACGCCTTTTCCAAGTCTAAAAAGATTGTGGCAGTACATTCCATTCTATTAAATCCGTCTAGAATAAACTCCGTTACCCTCCAGAGTTGATGATGTTGAATAGTTTTTTTGGTAGAATGTTTTTCTCTGAATCCAAACTGGCAAGGATGTAGCAAATGTTTCTTGGTTACCTCGTCATTCAACCTTATCAGAATGATTTTTTCAAATATTTTGCTTAGGCATGAGAGAAGACTAATTGGTCTATACATTGATGGATTAAGGCACCTGTTTTTTTTTTGGGAATAGCAATGATCTTGGCAGTTTTCCACACTTCTGGAAAATACCCATGTCTGATTGATGCATTAAAAATATTTGTAAGAAGGACTATTGCTTTCCTAGGTAAATTTTTAATATGTTTGTTTGTGATATTATCTAATCCACATGCCTTTTTAGTATGTAGCTCCTTAATTATTTTCGTTATTTCAGTTGGTGATGTAGGCAAGAAAGATTTTGTTTCTGTACAGGTGTTTTTAAAGATGTCTATGGATTTGCACACAATATATAAGACCCGGGGAATTAATGAGGCTTGGTGTTTTGAGCTGATTTTCAAGAGAATTGGCTAAAATATCGGTAATTTGTTTTTTATCGGTCATAACACGATTTGTATTATCGTCCCGAAGCTTAAGAATCTTGTTATCCTGTTTCTTCAATGTCTTTATGAACTTCCATGCCGTGCCATTTTTATGATCGAGATCTTTGATAAATTTGTCCCACCTCCTCTGCGTAAATCTCCTAATGATATTTTTCGTATTATTTGCACATATCCTCCATTGATTTTTATCTTCCGGATCCCACGATTTCTGATATTGTCGTCCGAGTTTATTTTTATTTGAAATATGTTTTTTAATCCACTGGGGAAGATCAAGGAGATCACCTGTAACGTTTTTAGTGACTGCGCTTTGTTCAGTTGCGTTGTTAATGACATTATTAAGATTATTTATTGCAGTATCGATATCGCCAGTGCAAGACAGCGGAATGGAGCAGTTGATCTTTTCATCGACAAGCTTTGTGTAATTTCCCCAACAAATATATTTTGTTGAAGGGTTCAATGGTGTTGGAATGCTGTCAAATGAGTATATGACCGGAAGGTGATCAGAAGAGAGCGCTGTAATTACCTCAGATTTAATATCACTGTAGATATTTTGATGTAGTAGAATATCTAAAATATCTGGATTATGATTTGTAAAATTCGGGATATAAGTATATTGATTTGGAGCTGAAATATGAACGTGGTTGCAATTATCAAGAAAATTTTTAAGTGTTCTGCCATTCCTATTCTCTTTACGACATCCCCATGCAGTACTTTTGGCATTAAAGATCACCGGCAACTATTATCGTGTTATTTAAATGGAAGAGTGAGTGGAGATCCATTTCTTGAAGTTCTTCATTTGGTGGATTATAAGCTGCTACAAAAACAGTTTCTGAACTCCCTGTAATCATTTTTATAGCAGTTACTTCGAGTTGACCTGTAATAGTGATTAAAATTTGCAAATGGTTGATGTTCTGCTTGATATATATTGCTGTACCCCCGCCTAACCTGCCAACTCTGTCAGTTCTGTAGACTTCATAATTTGCAGCTTTGAATTCATGTTTGGCTGACCAATGTGTTTCTGTTACCAGAGCAATATCGATATTATTTTCCTTCAGAAGCATACGAAACTCATTAATGTGGTATTTAAGGCCATTAGCATTCCAATTTAAAACTTTAAATGTACGAATAGTGTTATTTAGTAAGACCATGGAGAAAAATTAACTTCTTTGGGTGATAAGTTCAACGAGCAATGTCAAAGTTTTTTGCTGTTGAACCATTTGTATAAGGATAGATTGTAAGAGTTCGTTTGTAGACAGATTATTTTCATTAGCAGGATGTTGATCCGCCTTGTTACATTTTGGGACGAATTCCGTTTTGTTAAGAAGAAGTGCAGAAGCGTAGGATTTGGAGGGGGGATTACAATGGATTGCATCTGAAACTGGTGGGTTTACGACTTGCATTTCTCTGCTTCTTACGCTAGGCGCTAACGACGTCGTAAAAGTTGGGGGAGGACCCCTAACCCCGGGGCGATTCGGGCAGTTTCTATAACTTGCAACATGTTTTCCTCCACAGTTGGCGCATTTTGGTGATTCTTTGGAATTTCTATTTCTTTCACATTGATATGAAAAATGATCACCCGCACATTTAAGGCACCTCGTAGGTCTGTGACAACTCTTTTGGGCGTGGTTAAATCCCTGACATTTATGGCATTGAACTAAGCGTTTTTTTCTGTGTAAAGACTCGATTCTAATTTTAAGATAAAATAAATCACTAAGCAAAAAGATTTCTTTGCCTTTTTCGGTCCTTTCCAGTTCAACTATGTAGTTCGGAATGCTTACCCTCAGGCCATTTCTAATGCCGCTCATTTGTCTGACACTAAGGACAGGCAGACCTCGGTTTTTGATTTCATTTGCAATTTCCAGTTCGCTTACATGGTTAGGAAGACCTTTTACAACCACCTTTAGAGATTTTTCGTCTTGTGTCTGATATGTAAAAAATTCCACTTTGTTTTCATCTAGCATTTGGGTTACTAGACGGAAGTCATCAGATGTGATTAATTGTACCCGAATAGCTTCCATTGTTATTTTTGCCGTCATGTTAATTTTTAGGTCGCATGACAACTTCTTTTGGAATGACATCCAGTCAAATTTTTGGTCAGTGATACATATTGGTGGGATTTTAACTTTTGGTATATTTGGGGATTTTTTGCTAGTAGAGCTAGAGTTTTGGGTTGGAAGATGGAAGCCAGAGGTTGACGCCTCACTATTAATAGTCTCCATGCATTCTTCGTTTAATACCTCAAAGGTGTTCGTCGTTGGAAGTTGTTTAGAGGTATCTCTATCCCGACAGTACTTAATTCGTTTCGCTTTTTTCGGGGGGATGAATTTCAGATCATCATCATCGTCTGATGCTTTTAATTCTCTATCCACAGCGGCCATTAACGTTTGGCATAGATTAAGGCGCTTTGATAGAAGATCATCTATTGCGCTAGTCGATGGATTTCGCTTACTTTTTGGTTTTTGATAAGCATTTCTATGTTATATATCTCCTGCAGGATACTTAGGTTCTCAGTAAGAACTCCAGAGTTAAAGTTTAGTCCTGGTAATACGCCAGGTTGACTCATGTTTTGTGCTAAAGCACAAATTCGAGCAATGCTCGTTCGTACGCTTAGGTTAAATTCCAATTGCAGTTAATAAAAAAAATAAATAAATAATATAGTGTGCAATAGATGTACTCACATAGAGTTTAGGTCTTCAAATACTTTTTCATAAATTTCTCGCGAAAGAACCCGGTAGTCTCAAGCAATGTTTGCCCTTCTCACCGCTCATCGCAGCAACATTCTCTATTTGCTATATGTAGAGATATTAAGCCTCTTTAGCGTTTTGGCGCAGTATAGCCAGATGCTCTTGCCATAAAAAATAAACAAACGACAATCACATTTGAAAACTTTTTGCCTTTCTTACTATTCGTTATAAAAATTAACCAACCAATTATAGCTATATATTCGTTCTATATGCTGAATTTTGGTTTCATTGTCTCTTTCTACATTGCAATGCTTGCCCACCGTTGAGAGGAGAACTTTTTCAAACCTGGTAACAACTTGGCCTTCCTGTTCTGCCAGATTTTAAAGACCTTTATGGCAGCAACCTTTCGGACCACTAATTTCATAATTTTAAATCTCGCGTACCATCAATATGAATTTTTTTTTTAAAAAGATAAATACAGGGCTTCTCCTGGTAACCGCATTACGGCAAGTAAAGTTTTTTTTTTCACTAATTGCCGATAATTATCTCAAGTACATTATAGATATAAAAATTTACAATTAATTATTTTAATAGAAAGTTAGAAATTAGTACTTAAAAATTTAGGAACCTATCAAGTACATTTCGTGAATTTAGTGCAATATAAAGGTGGAAATTGTCATTCAGAATATGAGAATTTCTTAGAATATTATTTTTGTTTTATTATTAATCAAACATTAAAAATGCAAATAATGTCCAGATTTTGCTGCGGACCACCAAAATTTTCTCGCGGACCACCGGTTGGCGACCGTTGTTTCATGGGACTCCGTCACTCACCTCCCCACGGACTCGGTGTACTGTTTTTCAAGCTGTCTTCCTCTTCTTCTCTCTGGTGTTGGATGCTGCATTGAGCCCTGGACTCTGACCTTCAAATGGAGATTCTACCTCTTTCTTTATTCTTCTCTTGGAGTATATTTCTTCCTCTCCAGAAAACAAATGCTTCTTTCTCAGCCAACATTTCCAGATTATTTAATTATTTATTATTATTTTTTTTTGCATATAAAACATCAACAATTGGTTTTATTGCTGTTTTATTGTAATTTAATTTTTTATTATAACAGTAAACTGTTTATTTTGGACCCTGTACGTTGTATACACTAATATATCACGAGTATTCAATTGTAGTGTTTTAATGAATACATTTTGTGTAAAGGAACAAATATATATACTATTATTAATATGAAAATTGTAATGTTGTGTGTGTGTGTACATTTGTAGAAAGTAAATATTTTTTTTCCGATTGGCAATTTGTATATCCGTCACAGGGTCAACTCATACCCCCCATGTAGATAATAACGTGCCACTTAGAACTTAATTATTCTAGAAATATTTTTAAGTACTTCAGAAGCTAAAGACGCCTCGGTGAATTCAAGGGATTTCTAATTCAAATCTAACTTTATTTGAGCGAATTCCAGTACGACAGTGCGAAGGATTTCTTCGGAATTAAAAAACTTATTTTCCGGTAGAAATTTCTTTTTTGTCCGCAGTAGTATGCGGGTTACTCGGGGTCCTCTATTCACGTGAGGACAAAAACTAAGTCTCTTATCAAGTCTTGCCCAGGCCTCGTCCTTTCCAACTAGTAAATAGCGAGTCAAGAAGCATCAGCAGTGGATCGTGAACTTTTGCTTTCTGTGATGCTATTGGCGAAGGATTAGTCTCCTCACAGAAACTTTTCTGCTATTTGTGAGCTGCAGTCTAACTGTATGCCTCTCTGAATGGCTAGACTTATAGCGCCGCCTCCCGCGGCCACCTTTCCCAACTTCCCAGTTTACTTATCGAACTCTCTACCTCCCCCATAAGCGGCGAAAATGTAGAAGCAGTTCGTCTTTTTTCGAAGAGGATCAACCTCTCTCCGAATGGAGAAAACTCGATGCAATAAAAATTAAACGATATTCAAAGGTACTTCCTTTTTAAAGTTTGGAAGTGGCGGGAATTTTTTCTTCCCTCAAAACGAAATTTAATAAACAAAGCCCCCACCCCAAAAAGAAAATAAAAATATTGTCGTACTCTGCCGTGTCACCCGTAGTAGTAGTAAACGTATTTCGCTGCCATACGAATTACCCGATGTGGTTTTAGCGGGTATGCAAACTTTTATTTTTTTTCTTTTCACCGAACCGTGGGCCGAGGTTTGATTTCTTAGGTGTGGAGGACATTCGGGAGATCGTAGGTGCTGGAGCATCATGACCTTAGTTGATCTTGCGCCCTAAAATACGAGCAAAAAATCATCGTGGCCCATTGTGCGGGTTGACTTGCGTCGTTGGGAGTGGGATGTTGACTGGGTTGAGGACAGGGCGGCCGGCCAACCGGGGCGGTACGCCCTCCGATAATCTAAGGTATGCGCCCTTGTTTAAGAGGACCCAGTCCGCCCTTGGTTGAGGACATTTTTCTATGGAACCTTACGTCATGCAAGTTTTCGGAATATTACGATGTACCACAGAGAAAATTCGAAGCGGTCTTGCATGTTTGCCATTCTTGCATGACTATGCAAAATCAAAAAATATTCAATATCTTTGAAGAAAGGGAGTCCGGTTGAAATAGATCTCTGGTCAACCGTAATTTATGGAATTTTTGACAAGCAGGGACGCATACAGTTTATATTAAACGCAAAAAAAGTAAGAATTGGGGCGGGAGGATGGTTTTCAACCATACGCTTGTGAATCCATGTTCTTATAGTAAAGTCGACTCTTCGTTTGTAAGAAAGATCAATTGGATTCTTGTGGCGCCGAACTAAGAGTAACCTAATTGTCAATGATGCCGAGCCGTGTTCTGAGGGTTTGGTTTCCTAAACGACAGAGGTTTGAATCCCTCCAGACACTATGTTTTGGCGCAACATGATCTTAGCCGCCCTTGCTCCATAAGAGATAATTAGCAATTGTGAAATAAGTTAAAGACTTTATTTTGTCAACAGTTACGCAGCATCGAGCGCGAGAGTTATTTGGAGGACAACTGCTCGGGAACACGCTGTTTTCTCATAGCGGCAAATGCCAATAAACATGTACATCGGCGCAGTATAACCCTTGCTGTCCTTTCTCCTGAAAACTAACTCTCAAGCAATAAAAATATACATTAGAACGCTCATGTATCAAAAACTTCCATCCGTGGAAGTTTTGGTGAAACACGTGATTCGAAGTCCCTGTCCATGTTACGTAGATAATTCTGTCACGGGCGCCCATATTGGGGGCAGGGGAGCAGAAGGGGGCTCGAGCCGCCCCTAGCCGTTTGAAAATTTTATTTACCCGGGCCTGCTGTGCATTTACTTTCAAAAGCTTTACAGTCACATTTTAAAATAAGGTACTTTTTTAGCTCATTACTAATTGTCAATCAGTATAAATTATTTTTGTAGCGTTTTGGTATTCTGCGCATTCCACTAAGATCCTTGACAGCTTTGAGGAGGAGGAGGCAATAACTTTTTTCAACTGCCCCCTCTTTCATTGAGAGTTCCTGTGGGTGCCCATGAACTCTGCATTGACTAGCGAGTACTGAAAAGCGATAGAGGAAGCCTACCGTATTCCCAACACGCGAAAGTTGTATTGCCTGTTTTCCGCCATCTTGTTGATCCCCGAGTCTACGTAAACGAATGCTGGAAATACTTTTCTGTTTTCCGCGTTCGTTTACGTGGATTCCGGGGATCAAAAACATGGCGGAAAACTGGCTTTACTTTTTTGGGCTTGCGGTCCCTCTATTCCTTTTCAGTGCTCGCTAGTATTAGTGGTTTGCCTAATCGCCGAGGGACCGAATGAAGGAACGAATCTTCCCGTTGATGAAAGATGGACCAAATCGTTCATTAATTCGTTCAGTGAATGGTTTAGCACTCTGTACTCCATATATCTAAATGCAGTAGAACCTGTCTAAAGTGGCCACCTTTGGTGCTCAACTACAATGTTCATAAACGGGTGGTCAATATACACGGCAGAATTTGATATAGGCGTGACTAAGTCCCTATTGGTTCCCTCTTTGATAAAAAGTGGTCCCTTTATTCAGATGGTCAGTTTACCGAGGTAGTTTGTGATAGGTGGATGCCCTACTGTAATGATGCAATATAATCTCGCCATTGACAGATCGAGGATGGGCGAAAGAGAAAAGCTTATTTCTGAAATGAAAGAAATATTTGGCATTTTTTATTGTGTGGTTCGTCTTGCCACCCCTGTGGTCTCTGGTTCGACTCAAGTACAAGGGATTATTTGTAAACGAAATGACTGGGAGGTCACGTTTGTTTACCCACCCACGTCTCATGACTGAGCTGCTTTAAGACGATTACCTCCGAATCTTTTAACTTTAGAC
>QLNU02014802.1:16783303-16801972 GCA_006491805.2 Dysdera silvatica
AAAGCATATGTATATTTTTTTCACCTTGTTTGCTTCAGAATGTCCTTTGCTGTTCTTGCGCCACAAAGAACCCAACCAACCACGTTTAGACGTGTAACCCTGAAATTGCGGAGCATCAGAAATATCACCCGATTTCTCTCTTTCGTTCAAATTTTGAATCATATTCCGTGAAGAAAACTTCTTGTTATGGTTCGTACTCCGCCAACAGCCTTTCTATATAAATAGCTCATTCCCGAAGTTTGCTATATTACGCATGGTGTCAATGGTACTATTCATTTTTACGACGTTTTGGGCATCGAAAAATCAACTCCAACCTGGTCTAAAAGAGCGCTGTTAAAATAAAATTTCGTGTTTGGCTGTGGCATGTGAATTGAGAAATTGACAGTGCGGAAAAGCTATAAAATCGTGTGTTAAAATCGACTGAGTTTGCATCCCCGGTTTGTAATACTTTTCAATTTTATTTGTTGAACCTATGTGTGTGTGTGTGTGTGTGTTTGATATTTGTAGTGTGTGCGCTGTGAACAAACAGAATTAAAGCAAGAGATATAAAACATTCATGCGATGATGTACTTTTCGTTTGTGCATTTAAATAATGCGCACATACACACACAGTGTTTCAAAATAGATGTTACCGCAATTATTTTTTTAACCATTAGTCGTAGGAAAAAAAAAAGTTTTCAACTTATGTAAGCAGGCCTGTATCCAAGCTGGGGTGAGCAGGGGCATGGGTCCAATTGCCCCATACAGCTATTTATATATATATATATATAGAACAATCCCTTTGTGCCTCGTATTCCATATGCCCTTTGCTTTGTCCCAGTTGCCCCTTCATCCTGGCTACCAGCCTGCATGTAAGGTTGTTGAATATGGTATTTATTTTGCAAGGGGTGTTATATTTATTAAAATACGAAATTTAATTTTTTATAGGACCCCCCCCCTCTATCTAAGAAATTTCAATTAGAAAAATATCGCTCTGCGTCTAATTGGTCAAATGAGAAATATTTTATGTTTATACGTGTAATGGGCGCTGAGATATCCAATATTTAAATTTCTGGAGTTGACGGCTAAATAAATACGAAAAAAAAAGTACTATTTAAATTTTGAGTTCGTGTATCGTCCGGAACAAGTTTACGTGAGCATTTCATTTTTTTTTGTCAGAAGGTTCCGTAAGGTGGTTGTTGTTGTGAACGTGCGAATTTACATCATTTACAAATTTACACTACGCACAAATTTACATAGTTTACAAATTTACTTGAAGTACACATTTATATTAACAACCGCATGGTTAAGCTTTATTATATTTGCTCGAGCCAAATCCAGACTGACATATAAAATGTTTTTATGAAATTAATCCCGGAATGTAAGTGTTGAAGTTTACCACTACTTAAAAAAAAATTATATAACGCATGTGTTGCAAGTTGTGCTGTTTCTTTCTTTCTTTTCTTTTTTTTTCCAGTTCCTTCGTTTTTCTAAATTTTTGAAGTTCGAAAGTTAAAGCAAATCGATTGAAATAAAAACCGGTGGAGTGGATTAGTAAACAGTTTACTAAGCTAAATGCCCGAAGTTGACATCGAAAAACAAATTGAAAAAACTCACATCGCGTTTTAAAAAGGAACTTCGAATTTTTTTAGAATTTCCAGCGGCGTCCGGGAATTAAAAATTCAATATATTTCGAGCGGACGGAATTTAAGGAGGATTAGAGTATTAGGGATTTTCCCCTTTAGTTTTATTTATTTCTAAAGAAACTGAGATCGTAATCGTAAGTTTGAGAAACAAAGCAAAACTGAGAAGTCTTTGCCATCACCCAGCCAGCTGTATGGGATGACTGTTACGTTCATTTTTGAATCAATCAATCAATCAATCAATCAATCAATCAATCCATCCATCCATCCATCCATGCTGTGTAACTTGAATAATTCGAACTAAATTTACCCTCCTATAAGCTTTGAATCAACCAAGTTCGATTGTAATAAGAAAATGATCAATATTTTGTAAGAAGAAAATGATCAATATTTTGTAAGAAGAAAATGATCAATATTTTGTAAGAAAATGATCAGTATTTTGTAAGAAAATGATCAGTATTTTGTAAGAAAATGATCAGTGTTTTGTAGGAAAATGATCAATATTTTGAAGCGAAGCCTTACTCGCCTCTTTAAATATAAATTCGCAAGATCTTAGTGTTTTGTGAGCTGGTATGTCGTTTTACAATATTTCGATGGAAGGTATCTCTGTTGAAACAATTAGTAATTTACAAGTTAAAGTTGCGTGTATAGTAGGTTAAGGAGCGTAGATGTTGTTACACTCGGTAGAAAGCTTTCACTTACTGAGTTGAAAAAATTGGAAAGTGACGTATCAACTCATAAAAAAACTGCGTTCATGCTGATTTCGATTTCGGTATGGCGCTGCGCGCATATATTATGTTATCTTATTTACTTATACTTTGCGCCCATGATGTGAGAAAAAGTTTTTGGCAAACAGTTCCTTGAAAACTGCTTTTTAATTCCAAACTCCGTCAGGTAAGGAGAAGGCCAACGCTGTAAAAAGCAATGTTTCTAAACTTCCTTCTTGCTTTTTTTTTTTTCCAACAGCAGCATCAGTATTGCCTCAGATCTAGTTCGCTAATTTGAGTTCGGAATGCTCTTCGCACCCCCAGAGACCATGAAATCCCCCTCGTGGAGGCTTGCCATGCTGTTACGTACGTAAAGACGAATCCATTTACAAAACTATTGTCCCTTCTTCGTAAACCAGTTATAGTCTATTACGAGAACACCTTCCGCCGCAAGTTTGCGCTTGTCTGTTGCCTTGGAAACGAACTTTTGCCAGTTTTCAATAGAATACTGAAATGTAAATGCATTTCCTTAAGTATTCCCTATTGAAACTGTGCTAAAGCTAATTTCCACGACGACAGACGCAAACTTAGCAGCGGGCAGAATTTTCGTAGTAGACTGACTTAAAAAAAAAAAAAATCGCAACTGCCTTGGTATTCAATTCGGATAAACGGGGTTTGTTGTAATTCATTTGTGAATCTACCTTGCGCAGCCTGTTGCATCGTCAATGAATAAGTCAGGCCCGTAGCTATACGTTTGTTACAGGGGACTGTGAAAGTTACATGGGGGCTTAGAAAGCTACAGAGGTGTATTAAAATTCGTAAATGTTTTTATGTATTTTATTAATATATTTAATAATGCTAAATATGTAAGCAGAATAATATATTTAACGTTAATAAATAAATTTCTTAATGTAATTTTTGCATTGAAAATTTTAGTATACCTCTATAATTTCCCCTGTCCTTATTATAAAGTATATGAAGACTCAAACCTATGTAAAAAAAATTACATACACAAGATCTACAGTAGAGAGCTATTTTGAATACATTTCTAACATCAAAGAACAATTTCCATTGTCATGTACAATTTTACAAATCAGAAAAATTTTAAATAAAACTCCACAATATTAGATTTTTGAGAAAAAATATTTTCAAGGGGTGGGGGTCTCAGCTCCCTACCCCACCCTGGCTACGGCTCTGGTGATTGAATTTTGATTGTAATCGCTTAGTTTTTCCGATTTTTAAAATGTTTTCATTTTAAAATTGCTTTTTTTTCTTGGATTTTTTTCTTCTCCCTGGTACTTTATGAACTGGATGTACCCTCAAATAATCGTTCATCTTCTTTGTTTTCGGTACACTTAAGCAAATTCAACATGACGTGGGCTTTCTAGGAGCTGTCAGCGTCCATTTAAGTTGAATGAGCCCCTCCGCTCCCTTTCGTTCCATTTTATTATTTTTTATTTGCTTCCTCTTAAAACCTTTGCCTTTGCTTTTAAGTCATGTCCATAGAAACAGTGTTTTTTTTAAGTTTTAATTGCACTTATGAAATTGATTGATGATTGTGCTTATGAAATTGATTTATGATTGTGCTTATGAACATTGAATGCGTTCTGTTGGCTACAGTGGAGGCTTTGAACTCACCGTTTTGTGTGAAACATGCATAGATGTCTGCAGAGCTGTCCTCAAGAAAATTTTTGAGAGTATACGGTGCTGTTTTAATTAAAGGGTATTTTAATTGCGAGATTACTAGACTTGGTGATGTCACTGCTCCGCGCTGGCTGGCATTTGACTGGTCGTCTATCGTCTATCCAAGCCCAGGGAGGGGTGCTGACGGGGCGAAAGCCCTGTAGCAAAATTCTCAGGGGCTTAAAATTTCAATACTGGACTGGTGAGAGGGAGTACTAACGGGTTTTAGCGGTCGCAATATTTAACTTGCCTCCAGTTGCTTGTTGCCACTTTCATCAGTTTTTCATTCCTCTCCTGGTCATACGCAGAATATTATTTTGAGGCTTAGGGGGTTCGGGGTTTTTTACACAAAAATTTTCTTGAGACCTGGAGATTATGCGGCGCGTACTCGGTATTTTTCAAAATTTCTTGAGAGTACGCGGCGCACACAGCGCGTACCCTTTGGGGGCAACCCCGGATGTCTGACCCTGCTGTGGGGCAGTGGTAACACGTTCGCCTATCGCTCCGTTATCCCGGGTTCGACTCCCAACGGTTTCAGAACGCTTACTGACTATAGTGCGTTCGCGCTCAGTTGTCGCCCGATACCGTTACCAGACGGGTTGTTCCATTGCAGTTTAGGGAAGGGCGTCTTGCCGAAACTGGTTTTTCGCGCGGGAAAAACCAGTTACGGCAAGACGCCCTTCCCCGAACTGCAATAAAACAACCCATCTGCTAACGGTATTGGGCGTCAGGTCTGCGCGAACGGACTTTAGCTGCTCACTGTAGTAGTCCGGGGGTTGGTTCCCTAGGCAGTGTTTCGCAAACTTTGAGGTCCCGGCCCAATGAACATTTCGTTATAAGTCGAGGGCTCGACTCCTACAAATTTATTCGTACAAGCCTTTCCATTTTTTAAAGTTCATGCATTAAACTACCATCAGTATGAATAATTAACTATGGCATAACTATAAAAAGTATCAGTACACACCTTTCTTTCATATACACTTAGCTGATACATTTCCTTGTTGATTGATCGTTGTCATTTGCAACACATTTCATTCCTTTTTAAAGAAAAGATGATGCACCACGTATTACTGCAATTAGCTTGCAGACACTTCTATGAGCGGCATGACCTTTCTCGAATGCTAAACGATTTCAATGTCTAAAAAATCTCGATCGTTCATGAACGCTCGCATATTTAAAAATACACTGCTTGGCATATATTTAAAAATACATTGTTTGGTATATTTTTAAAAATACTCTTGGTATATTTAAAAATACTCTGCTTGGTATATTTAAAAATACTCTGCTTGGTATATTTAAAAATACTCTGCTTGGTATATTTAAAAATACTCTGCTTGTAATATTTAAAAACACTCTGCTTGGCATATTTAAAAATACTCTGCTTGGCATATTTAAAAATACTCTTCTTGGTATATTTAAAAGTACTCTACTTGGTATATTTAAAAATACTCTACTTGTCATATTTCAAAATGCACTCCTTGGTCACTGGCATTTACTGTGCAGTTATTATTTAGGCGTTCTGGGTCTGAGTTGCTCGGTGTATTCGCGAATATCATTCTCTGCAAAATATTTATTCATGAAAAATGCTGAGAAAATTAAATGCCAAATTCCAGAAGAACCTTTGACGGCCCTGTGTAATGGATGCCAGGACCCTGTGCCGGGCCACGTTCCGGCGGTTGAGGAACACTGCCTTAGGCGATAAGAAGTGTGAACTGCGCTGGAAACTAGTTCCCAGCGCCGCATACCCCATGCTGACCTTGCTCCGCAAAATTCGCAAACAAAAACGTACAGATTTGTAAGTTTTAATTACACTAATATGAGCGCAAATATTCGATGCATTCCGTTGACAACACATGAAACGTGCATGAATGTCTGTAGATGTTCATTTCTTCAGGACTTGCTCGTGTCCATTTCCTGCTCATTGCGCAACCTGTTAAGAATATGTTGCGACCCAAAGTGCAAAAGCGCGGTTTCGAGCAAATGGTACTCAAAAAAGTCTTTTCAACGTCAAAAAAAAAAAAAGTTTAGATTAAAATTTGAAGTTATTTAGAGATCGAAAAATAATTCAGCTTTTGTCGTCAGACAAAATATCGACTAACGACTCGAAAAGTGTAGGTGGGTAAAAGCAACTAAACATGCACTTACTACTTGCCTTTGGTAGAAGGGAGAAATCAGTGCTCCGCCACGAAATTCTCGCCTTAGAAGTGCTCCGACACAAATTTCTTTCCTTAAAAGTGCTTCGACACAAATTTCTCTCCTTCAAAGTGCTCCGTTACTCAAAAAGTTTGGAAACCTCTGCTATTGCGAAAATGGAGGGGGGGAATTTTTTCAAGGGACCATTTTCTATTGTTTCCTCCGCGTTTTTTTTTTGTGTGTGTGTTTGTGTTCGGAGATCTGGATGATAAAAGTTCCACTTTGTAACCGCTTTCTGGAACAACTTTATATTTTCACTAAACCTTGAAAAGTAGAGTATCTCCTGCCTTTCCCGTCAGCACAGTGAACCCCCTCTTCATGCTACTTCAGAATCTGGATTTTGCAAAGTTCCACGACGAGGACGCCATTTAACAATCCTGGCCGAAGATTTCGTTTCGTTTGTGCTTTATGGCGAAAGGACAACAATGGTCATGCTGGGACACTGGCGTACGCAGGGGGTGTTGATGGGGGTTGTAACCCCCATTGCAATGAAATTTTGTATATTTAACATAGGAATATGCATGTTGTAGCACTGCAACACCCCTTATGAACTTTCTGCGTACGCCTATGTGCTGAAAAGGGTGTCCGATAGCTTGAGCGCTTTATTCTGTTTTTAACGATGTCTTACTTTTTATATGTAAATTTCTTCTCTTAATTTTTATCTCGATACGTTGGGATTTTGATACCATTGATCACCCTTTCAATCTGAAATAAAAAAAAACCAAAACAAACAACAACGTATAGTTGCCTTTTATATGAAATACGATTTAGTATTAATTTTTCACTCGCGATATATAAATTGAATTTCTCTCCATTCTAACACATTAATCACGACCTGTTTGTGTTCAATTTCGTCGTCGCTTTCTTTTTCATCTCAAATTCAAAACAGCCTATAGTTAGTAAGCAAAAAAACTCTCTCCAGCACACACGAAATATCCATTAAAGCAGCGGAGTCCATTTCTCATTCCATTACTATTATTCATGGGAAAAATAAGCCGTTGCCTAATTTTGCGGTTAAGTATATAGTGGCGATTAGTGTTGCATTCGGCATGGGGGAAATTAATGGAATTCCAACCTTCCATTCCAACCATACTAATTTCAAGTTAATCTTTCCTTCTGGCTGCTCATTTACCCGTAGTGTCGTTGACCATTGTTGTACGTAACATTAAACGTAGAAATGTATTGTCGCCGGAATCACGACTTCGAACAACTAGAAGTAGGAAAAATGTTTCGAAAACGGTTGCGATGTTAAAACCTAATAAGATAGTTAAGTGTAGTATTTCCCTTAGCCTTTTCAGCTCACTTTCCAAGCTATGAAAAGGACAGAAAGCTCCAAGATGAACTGTTTTTCGTTAGATTTCACTGTTTTTTTCTACTGATGCCGTATGCCGTCGTGAAGGTAACTCTTTGGTCCACCGTTCGGAAAATCCGTGTTTGATCCCGCAACCTCCCTGCACATACCCTCCTTGTTGCGAATCTTTCTCTGGTATCTTTGTTTGTTTGGCTTTTTTATGGCGCAAGAGCATCTGGGCTATACTGCGCCAAACATGGTAAAGCTCTGCTATCTAGCTCACGATTTATTGGAAATTTTTGTCTCCTAAGAATTTCGTTTAATGTAAATTCTGTGTGTCTGCTAGCCAACCGTTGGTATAATACAATCAGCTCTGCTTGAAGTTTGAACTCTTTCTAAAGCGACCACCTACTGTTACGGTTGAACCGAATTTACTCGACTTTTTTTTCTCTGGAGAAAACACTCGCTAATCAGTGTGTTTATAGAAAACTTCCTGAACGTCCCATAATTTAAACTACTTTTCTTGTGAATATATTATTTTTCTTATTAATTTACGTTTTAATTATTTTGTACATTATTGTGATGTACAGCAAAATATCCCTTCCTATGGCGACCACCCTAGTAGCCTTGAGAAAGTGGTCGTTCAAAGAGATGATCACAAAAACTCACAAAAATCTCGCCCCGGAGGCTTTTCTGTGTTGACCATATTTGGCAATTGTGTTATCCCTGCGGAGGGTAATAATACCTTAACACCTTTACATACGGAGAAAGAGAGCGTTGTTTCCTGTCCTCATTCGTCTAGCGGTCCAAGACACTCCGGGCTAAACGGAGGGACCCTGGTTCGAATCCAGGATGGGGAAAGCGTCTCTTTTTCTCCAAAACGAATAAAGCTCTAGTTTGAGCTAATTAATACGTGGGTGGCAAAAATTATTGTATAAGATGATCTCTTAATAGAGGTCTATGGGGTAAACCGATTTGAAAGAAAGTGTTCGTTAAGGGAAAAGCGGTCGTTTAATGGAGATGGTCATTCACAGATTTTACTGTACGACTTCGATTAAAACTCGCGTAATGTTTTCTTCGTGTATATCAAAACTTACTTTGAAATGAAATCGCGGTTTTAAAACTTTTGTCATTTAAAACTCGTTTGTAATGAGCACAAAACCTGCATAATTTCACTAAAATATGATGTATGCGAATTTAAATGCAGTGCCTGTTGATTAACCCATAAAGTTATTCATGCAAAAACTCTCGTTCTCTTTTTAATAGTAACTGTTGGCATATTTAAAAAAAAATAAAAAAAAAGGTGGCGTGACAGTCGGAATTTCAGGGTTGAGTCTAGTTGTTTGTTTCGCTATTTGTCATTAATCTTCGTCCAACTTTGCTTTTAGCGCGACAGTAAGTTCCAATGATGGATATTTCTTCCCCTATTTTTCTCCATTTTTGGCGCTTTTTTCGCTAGTATTGGCTTCTGCCGAACGGTTTTAGCGCTAATGATTTCCTCCAGATGCTAAATTTCGTTTTCTTAATGCGTCTCCCGAAAAAATGAATTTTTTAAATTGTAGGAGATGGTTTTGTGTTTCCGGAACGAGTGGGGGAAAAAATGCATTTTTCCCGCCTTTTTTGATACGAGTATTTTTGTCAGGACTTTTAAACATTTTTTTTTTTAAATTATTATTGTCATTCCTTTCGCGTATATATATATATATACACACACATTTATTTATTATTATTTTCTTGACGCATGGAGCCTGTGTTTACTGTCTTTCGCTGTTCTGTTAGTGTGAAAAAATTGCTGTAGTTGGCGCATGGACGTGGTATTCCTACTGGTTCTTTATTGTTTTATTTTTTGCGGTGCAAGGATCTTTAGTTTTCTGCTGGATCCGAACCTCCACCTGTTAGGGAATCAAACCTCCGAAGCACGGCAGGAAAAAAAAATTTTTAGTGCCATTAGAATTGAAACTGAGTTATGGTTGCTTGGTAGAGAATCGCGTCTCCATTAATCTTCTGTGAGACCAACAAATAAGGCTCATAGAAAAAGGGGAATGGCGCATCCGCCATTTTGATGCCTAAATTGTGGTTGCAAATTGCATTTATTGGCGACATTTTGAAAGTTGCGCCAATGTTTACGTTCGTCGGATAATCGCGGATTTTTGATTATTTTTATGCCAAAATAGCGATCATTGCGCCAATGCGGAAAACCTTTATCGCCAAGGTAAATGAAACCGGAAGTGTACAACAAAATGGCGGCTGATGCGTCGGCCTATAATTCTATGGGTTTCATGTCAGACAATTTTTTTCTTGTGTTTGTGGGTTTTCTGGTGCAAGGACAGCAAGAGTTATGCTGCACCGGGACCTTCAGTTTTCCGAGGAATTCGAGTTTCTTGTAGCCCAGGGAACAAACCCCTGAGTACAGCAAGTAATCGGACTCTGCAAGCTTCCCCCCCCACCCCCCGCCCCGATCTTTGGGAGTCGAACCTTAGTGTTGTGAGTGTAATCTTAAAAATGGCAGTTAAAACGCATGTTTAATATTCAGGTTTTTAAAGTAATGGCAAAGTTATTTGTGAGAAGTAAACAACCGTATTTAGACAGTTTTCAATTTATTTTCTTTGTACAGAACGACCTTTGATGTCCTTGTGAAAAAAAAAAGTCAACCAATTTACAACAACAGTAAATTCAAGCGCTTAGGTGGGTTGGATGGGGCTAAGAGGCCCTAGCTTTTCACAAAGACAATTTTGTGGACTATTTCAAAAAGTTTTTAGCCCCAGATATTACCAAATTAGTCGTGCGTGATCATCCTGGGGAGAAAGAAAAAAACAAAAACAAACTCTTCAGAATATTTTCTAGAAGCATTGGAAAATTAACAAAAAAACTTAAACTGACATAGAAATCGTAGGAGAAAAATATGCGCGGCGTTTGAAAATGACGATTTTTTATTTATTTTTAAAACTTATTTATTTTTAAAACTTATTTATTTTTTACAAATGGACTAAGTCTGAAATCTCGAGTTTCACAGTTTTGAAGATTTATAAACGTCTTTTAAGTACTAGGAAAAAAAAAAGACCTTACCGTTTCATGAAAGGTTGTAGAAAATCTTTATTCTTTATTGAAAAATAGATCTTTTGGTGGTGGTTTCTTTCCGCCCAGGTGAAATTGATTTAGTGTGACACAAAAGCTATTTAATAAGAAACCATTCGCATTAAATGACTTGTTTACAAGTCTGTGTTTCATTTACTAATAATTTTCGTCGGGAGACTATCGTAACGCTAATTAGGCACGGAAAAAAACGATCCGCATTCTGTAATCGATATAAGAATACTCGACAAAATTGCATTTAAATGCTTCCTTTTTAAAATACCACAAAACACGCATGCCAGGGTAATTCCTCCCGTAAATGTAATTACATGCTTTGAAAATATAATCACAATAAGTAATAATAAAGTAAGTAAGGGCCAATGTTATCATTAAAGGCTCATGTTTAACGCAAAGTTAAAGGAAACTAACAATAAAAGGTAAGAAATGAATATTACCGAAACGCGATATCGTTCCTATAAACGTATGCAGTGAGTTTTTTTTAAGTAAGTAAGTAAGTTTGCTGTGTTTTGGAACACTGCTGAGTGAATGGGTTTGGGTGAGTTTGCTATGTTTTGGAACACTGAGTGATGGTTTTGGGTTTGCTATGTTTGGGAACACCGCTGAGTGAATGGTTTTGGGTTGCTGCTGTTTTGGAACACCGCTGAGTGAATGGTTTTGGGTTTGCTATGTTTGGAACACCTTAGGTGAATAGTTTTGGGTTTGCTATGTTTTGGAACTTACGCTGGTGAATGGTTTTGGGTTTGCTAAAATAAAAAGAACCTTTATAAAGAATCTCGGAGGGAGGGAGGGGTTGTATATATATATATATTATTTTTTTTTTGTTGTAGGCAATTTGTTATTTGTATTGTTGTTACGTTAGTAATTGGTTTCGAACGATGTAATTTCTGTTTGACTGTATTAGCGATGTAGATTTTTTTTATCTTTGTTTTGAGTTACATAAAAACTGAATAACTCATAGTTAAATTGTAGTTACCATTGCCCCAGGGTTTTAGACTTCCATAAGATAATTAGATGCCAATTGTTGATCTCTCGTTATTTAAAAAGGAAAAAAAAAAGTTTAAATTTAAATTTGGGTTAATTATATTTTACTTTGGCATCAATCAATCAATCTCTTCATATTTAAATAAAACACCGGAGAATAGTATACATATTAAAATTATTCACATATAGGGAAATTAAAACATCAGAGAGAGGGCACATCTTTTCTAGTGTGTAGTTTGGGAAATGTTTTTTGTTAAACATCAACTATTGCAAGTTACATTTTTATTTTGAAAATGCTTAATTAATGAAGTCGAATGTATATACACCACACAGCAACAAGCTTCTTAGATTTAGATAAAGCATTTGATGAAGTTAGGATAGATGGACATTACTTTATATGGAAAATTCCCTTAGTCTCGGCATTTCACCTTGCATTATTAAAACAGTATCGTATGTGTTTGCTTGACAATATTTGTAACAAAATTTATTAATAATTCATAATTATTGTAACAAAATTTATTAAAATTAATGTCCATTTATTTGATAGATCATGAGATTAGCGGCCCCGCTTCAACCCCGTTTGATGCTATGCAAAGAAATGTTCTCGTGAGTTGCTGACCTATGTGGTACATGTGCTGTTGCCATGACTACACTGGATGGTTGGAGGAGCAATCCAAGAACGCAGCCCTTTGGGCTGAAGAGGCACTCAACAACTATGTACACCCCTGCCATGTACCTTCGCCAGGTTCCTCCTCGGAGGTTTCTTGCCAAAATATTTCAGGTAGGTTAGAAAGTGAAACACAGTATTCATGTGGAGTACTCACAGTATTCATGGAGTACTCACAGTATTCATGTGGAGTACTCACAGTATTCATGGAGTACTCATATGGTACCCAGAATATCGCAAGGGTGAATTTTGTAAAATAAATTTTTAAAAATCTATTTCTATACTCCTGTTCAACTTAACCTGACAGTGGAGGAAAGGCTATGCCTTGTAACCTTCCGCCCTTACAAAATAGTTCGTCAGTTAAGTACTGCATTTTTGTGTTAAATTCATCGTCAAATGCAAACAACATGTCTATATAATTAATCTAGAATTTTATATATAATGTGTACCCAGTAATATTACATTTCGTCTTTATTTAGGGAAAGATGTGTTTATTACATCATCGCTTTGATATCCAATAGGGTCAAAGCATGTTTTGGCACAATTTGGAAAAAGTGAAAATTACAGCAACCCTTTCCCTCCACCCCAGAACGGGAAGACGATTCATTCTCTGTTCTTTCTTTCGGACTTCGCATTTTCGCATGAACGTAATAATGGCTACTGCTCCTATATCGAATAATGATTCTTTTACGTTCCAACTGCATAAGGCTGAACTTGGAAGTATCGCTAAGGTTATTGTCATGAATTTTTATTGCAAAATACGTGAAAATTACCCAAAAAAATCTGACAATGATGTCATAGCAATTATTGGCTTGGCCCATAATAACTCTACGCCTATGATCGATAGTCACACAGCATGCTTGGAGGAATTTCGTCGATCACGTAATGAAAACTAAAACTCAAATGTGGGAATTGGATGCCCTTACGGAAAATATTGTCGAACCTGTAATTTTTGCAATTGGCGGCTCCGACATTTCAGATTATTCAGACGATAACCTCAGCGGGATAGAATAATTTTGATTATAAAAATAAATAAAGGCCCTTTTCAGGGCCATAAAATAAAAATAGCATTAATAACAATAAACATTATTACTCCACATACACAACGCATGCCTAGGGCCGTTTTCTATGGCGTAGCTTATAGAGGGAGAGACAACTTCCACTTAGGGTTCGTCCACAAAATACGTCCGTAAAATTTTACACATTTTTATCACCCCCCTCCCATCCACAATTGTCTGCTTTTAATGACCCCCACTCCAATTGCAGGCATCTTACAGAAGACTACTTCCATCGGTAATTTCCATATTTCAATGACTGCCCCTCCCTCTGGTTTAAATTTATCTATGAAAGGCTCCTCCTGTCCAAATCCATTTTTTCGAAGTAAAACTGGTATTATGCATTTTAAATTTTTTAATTTAATGAAAAAAAAGTTAAATAATGTTTTAAATTTTAGTTGAAAAAAAGGAGTGCCTAACCCTTTTGGGAAAGTTCACTTCTGAGAATTATCCATGACGACGACGATGTGGGGGGGGAGAGCCTGGAAAACAGGGAGAAATTGCCAAATCGGGTTATTGGTCAAAGACTGTAACATGGGAAAACGAGAAAGTGTGCATGCATACTTGACTAACAGGGTGTCCTTGTTGCAATACGGTCAACTCTAGCCTTCCTTCCTTCCTTCCACTGTCAGTTTAGGTTGAACAGGAGTATAATGTAGTTGCATTTCCAATAATAACCAAAAATTGAGCCAGTGACAGATTCTTACAATATATCAGATGCACCGAATCGTTTACTGAGTCAGTTACTGAACCAGGGCCAGAAAATCTATTGCCCTACATGTCCGGGGCATGTAAAAATTTCAGCCAGGCATGTATTTTTTTTGCCACATGCCCGACTGGGCATGTAAAAAAAATTGAAAGCTTTTAATGCTTTAAAAAATGTAAGCTTTTAACATATCTCAAGGGTTTTTAGTTAGTTTTTTTTTTTAACTAAAAATAAATTTCTGTTTTTATTGCAGTGATTTTATCTATGTCCTAGCGACAAACTCGATACCTCAACGATAGTTGAAACTTAATAGGGAGCCCAGATAATAGTGTGAAAAAATAAAAACTACATATCCACGTGTATTTGACGATTTTCAGCAAGTCTCGTGGGATTATTTTACTTTTCAGTTAAATTTTTTCAGTGGTCATAGCCTTGTAACATTTACTTTCATTGCAAACAGTATACATAATGTAAATTTTACAATTTATGCAGGCTTTATTATGTATATATTATCTTATTTGGTACTTATATTTTTACTTGTACTTATTTTCATACACTTTCAACAAATACACTTTCTTAATAAATCTTGTCCATTTAATTTGTTTTGATGGTAATTGATAAAGTACAAAAATTATAAAAAGAGTAATAAAATGTAGTGATATTTTTGGGGCATATAAAATTTTGTATAAAATGTATTATCTTAAGTTACATGCCCGAGCGGGCATGCAAATTTTTGGAGATTTTCTAGTATTGTGTGTTATTAATTATTTTAGTATTAATTATTTTCTACTGATTTTAAAATCAATAACCTCCTCACCTAACCGTTTTGTGTTGAAGTATTTATAGGTCTAATTTCGATTCTAGCTAGGAATTATTTACACGTGTTTTCCTGACAAAGGGGGTGCTTGGCACCCAAAACCTTGTTCTCAAACTCTCCGCCATTGTCGAAATGACAGTTGTTATTGTATTTTAAAAATTCCCAACGTTATACAGCGGGACATACTTGTAACGCGACCACATTTTACGAAGAAGATACGGATTTTGTTTGACATGATGATTAAATGTAATATACAATTTAATTGCTTTTAACGAACAAGATGTATGGACTCCAGATTTAATGAGTAAAAATGCCGAAATTGGAAAGAAAAGAAATGGAAGAAATATCCTCGAATTAAAAAAAAACAACGATGGAGAATTTCTTTTTAACTGAGGTGAACATATTCATTAAATGCTAAGCAAATTCAAAATAGCCGAATATTACTATATGCATGTTATATGCATATGTTGCATATACAGATTTTACTTGAAAAAAGTTTGGAATTTTAAATATCAAAACGGATTTAGTGAGTTATTGGATATAGAGAACAGTTTTCTTGGTTCCAAGCTTCTGGTTATGTACTGATTCAACTGTAATTTCAGACTTAAAAAAAAAAATGATCGACTTAATGATACATTTTTTTTTTTCAATGATACATTGTCAGTTTGCAAATGTAATTTACAATATGGTGGGGTGTTTCGTAATGTGTGACTTTTTTGTTGTATATTTCCGAAATGCGAAAGAAAATTATTGAGATCTTTTTTCTCCACCTAGTTCACACAAACTTATTTTTTTTTTAACCTCTCACCTCGAAAAGGCTGCTCCTTAATACAAATCCTAAACCAGGTCTGTCCAACGTTTTTGGACAACTGGTGACTTGAAAAATTTTCGCAGATCTTGCAAGTCAGCAGTTTTTGTTAACAAAAAGTAATGCACCATATAATCTATATAATTGAAGTTTTCCACAATAATTTATTATGGCTGCCCATGCTGTTTTTCCTTATTTCTAAAATAAAAAAAAATCTAAAATTTTTGTTTCGATATCTGGGATTTTTTTTATTTTAAACAGTTGTTGGTGGGCTGGCTTAACACCAGTGATAGGCTGGATTGTGGACCGTGTGTTGGACAACCCTGTCCTGGACTTCGCAAATTGAGGATGGTTGATACACCATTTCCAGTACATACCTGCACATACTTTCATTTTTCAGAAAAGAACGTCTCTCTTTTTTTTTTAGAAATTTTGGGTAGTTTTTGTATTCTATTTTATTATTTTTGGCCGTATAAAATGAAATGGCTTATTATTAAAAAACACCAAAAAGTGTATGGGAAGAACACTTTTCATATAATTTAAAAATGATGTAAAACACTGCCAGTACAATGCATATTGTGAACTATATATTATTGGAATTTGTCGTTTACTAGTTGTACACTTTTATTCTAAGTTGTTTTTATATTGTATGATGTTAACCTTCTTTACCGTTTTCCAGTTTCTCCTCCTCGTGGTCTTGATGATCACTGTTGTCATCAATGTTTTGTTTATCCTAGACACAAGTCGCAAACTCCAAGAAGAACCACCTTCATCTGGTGTGTTTGTTTTCTAGCATTTATTAGTAGCATAATAATTTCTATCTTCAGAAAATTTAACGTCTTGGTGATTATTGGGTTTTTTAGTTATCTAAAGGGGATAGATGAAATGTATGTTTTCATCTAAACACTGAACATGAAAATTATTGTATGATCTCATAAAAGAGGTATAGAGGGGCAAACAGTGTTGTGTGTTAATTTTAAGAATTGATTGGATTACTTTAAGCAAGTTCCCTTTTATTATAGGTTCTAGATGACCTCACAAAATAAAATAAGCAGTAAACTAAACTTATAAAGTTTGTGCTTGTGTGCATGCATCTCTCTCTCTCTCTCTCTCTCTCTCTCTCTGTGTGTGTGTGTATCATGTATTCAGTTGAAAGGAAACATTTATATATATCTCTGTTGATTATGTAGTTGAGTAGAAATTTGAAGAAAGAATACGTAAATTTTTATTTCCTGGGAAAAGTCATAAATTAATATCGAAGTTTTTATTCAATCCTCAACCCCTAGGCCCTCCAACATCGAATTTTCAAATGGGACCCTCTATCATGTGATATATCATTTTAACCAGCATAAAAAATAAAACATTTCTGAAAAAAAAATTAAATTGGTTCATGCATTTGGAACAGCTAAAAAATTCATTCTCTTGACCCTTTCAAACAATATGAGAGAGAGAGAGAGTGTGCCTTAACCTATCTTTGGTTTGATGATGAGTATGAATTTTCATGCTATCTATGCAGAAAATCAGCTTTCTTTTGCGTGTTGGTCATGCACAGTGATTCTCATTCGTTATTTATATTGCGATATTAGTGCGAATAACACAAAAGAATGATTTTGTTTTTGGTTCTTTCTCCCGATTGCATCAACCAATTTAATTTTTTTCCCCGCAGAAATGTTATATTTTTGCACTGTTTAAAATTATGCATCACAAGATGGGGGTGCTTTCGTGTGTGAGGGTTGAATGAAAAAACTCTTTGATATTAATTTTAGGCTTCTCCCGACATAGTTTTATTTTTCCAATTTATACTTAATGCTTATCAAAAGATATACAGGCTGTTATCTTTTCAACAAAACACATGGTGTATATCAGTGGCATGGTGTGACTTCAAAAGAGAGCCCTCTCTCTGTTCACCATCCCGTTTCGGGGAAAAAAATGGAATCTGTCATATAAACACCTTTTGCTTTAAGGATCAAAATATTTAATTGTTAGTAGATATCTATTGTTACTTGTTTCTCCCCCCCCTCAATGTTTATTGCTAATAATGTGTAATTGGGTATTATTAACAGGGTGTCTATGGATCTGGAAAATATGGAAAAGTCAGGGAAATTTGAAATTCATTGTTATAATAAATAACTTATTAAAATAATTTTCCTGAACCATACTTTTTGTACTGCATTATATACTAAAAATTTATACTTTTGACTAAACTTCTTCCAAAAGTTATCATTTTGCACCGAAACTAATATAATTTATGTAAAATTATTAAGCCCATATATTTCTCAGAAGAAAATGTTTGCCAAATATATAACTAAAACTTGGAAAAAAAAAGTTTTTAGCTAAATTATCCAATCTGTAAGGAATTTTTATTATACCAATCTCCTCTTGGCGCAGTATAGCCCAGATGCTCTTGCGCCATAAAAAATCCAAACAAACCAATCTCCTCTTCCTTGTATATGTATTGTTCAACTAACCCAGCGATACCAACTTCAAATAGTACAGGTATATGCACCAACATCAAGCCATACCGACGAAGAGGTTGAAGAATTTTATGAAGAAATCAAACAGCTACACACCAAAGGGAAACAACATATCAAGCTCATCATGGGGGATTTCAATGCAAGAATTGGACAACAGGAACAAGGAGAGACATCGGTTGGTAAATACGGATATGGGGAAAGGAATGAACGTGGCGATCAACTCATCGAATTTGCAGAAGCTGAAAATCTTAGCATCATGAATTCATTTTTTAAGAAGAAACCGCAAAGAAAATGGACATGGAAACACCCAAATGGGGGAACTAGTGAAATTGACTATATCCTGGCAAACAAGAAATCAATTTGTTTTTACTGAATTTAATACTGGTTCCTTTGTAATTTTGTTTAAAAAGCAGTCCATGTACTGCACCATTCCACAAAATAACTGGTATCGGGAAATGGTCTTCAAATACGTTCGTAAGGGACTGAATGGTCATCGTATTTACCTTGATCAGCTGATTTCAATGGATGGCAACATTATGAAAGAACTCAACAGACATATTAAACTTGGCTGG
>QLNU02014802.1:16802072-16814136 GCA_006491805.2 Dysdera silvatica
GTAAACTGACCATCTGAATAAAGGGACCACTTTTTATCAAAGAGGGAACCAATAGGGACTTAGTCACGCCTATATCAAATTCTGCCGTGTATATTGACCACCCGTTTATGAACATTGTAGTTGAGCACCAAAGGTGGCCACTTTAGACAGGTTCTACTGCATTTAGATATATGGAGTACAGAGTGCTAAACCATTCACTGAACGAATTAATGAACGATTTGGTCCATCTTTCATCAACGGGAAGATTCGTTCCTTCATTCGGTCCCTCGGCGATTAGGCAAACCACTAATACTAGCGAGCACTGAAAAGGAATAGAGGGACCGCAAGCCCAAAAAAGTAAAGCCAGTTTTCCGCCATGTTTTTGATCCCCGGAATCCACGTAAACGAACGCGGAAAACAGAAAAGTATTTCCAGCATTCGTTTACGTAGACTCGGGGATCAACAAGATGGCGGAAAACAGGCAATACAACTTTCGCGTGTTGGGAATACGGTAGGCTTCCTCTATCGCTTTTCAGTACTCGCTAGTCAATGCAGAGTTCATGGGCACCCACAGGAACTCTTCAATGAAAGAGGGGGCAGTTGGAAAAAGTTATTGCCTCCTCCTCAAAGCTGTCGAGGCTCTTAGTGGAATGCGCAGAATACCAAAACGCTACAAAAATAATTGATATTGCTTGACAATTAGTAATGAGCTAAAAAGTACCTTATTTTAAAATGTGACTGTAAAACTTTTGAAAGTAAATGCGTAGCAGGTTCGGGCAAATCAAATTTTTAAACGGCTAGGGGCGGTCGAGCCCCCTCTGCTCCCCCCCCCAATATGGGCGCCCGTGACAGAATTATCTACGTAACATGGACAGGGACTTCGAATCACGTGTTTCACCAAAACTTCCACGGATGGAAGTTTTTGATACATGAGCGTTCTAATGTATATTTTTATTGCTTGAGAGTTAGTTTTCAGGAGAAAGGACAGCAAGGGTTATACTGCGCCGATGTACATGTTTATTGGCATTTGCCGCTATGAGAAAACAGCGTGTTCCCGAGCAGTTGTCCTCCAAATAACTCTCGCGCTCGATGCTGCGTAACTGTTGACAAAATAAAGTCTTTAACTTATTTCACAATTGCTAATTATCTCTTATGGAGCAAGGGCGGCTAAGATCATGTTGCGCCAAAACATAGTGTCTGGAGGGATTCAAACCTCTGTCGTTTAGGAAACCAAACCCTCAGAACACGGCTCGGCATCATTGACAATTAGGTTACTCTTAGTTCGGCGCCACAAGAATCCAATTGATCTTTCTTACAAACGAAGAGTCGACTTTACTATAAGAACATGGATTCACAAGCGTATGGTTGAAAACCATCCTCCCGCCCCAATTCTTACTTTTTTTGCGTTTAATATAAACTGTATGCGTCCCTGCTTGTCAAAAATTCCATAAATTACGGTTGACCAGAGATCTATTTCAACCGGACTCCCTTTCTTCAAAGATATTGAATATTTTTTGATTTTGCATAGTCATGCAAGAATGGCAAACATGCAAGACCGCTTCGAATTTTCTCTGTGGTACATCGTAATATTCCGAAAACTTGCATGACGTAAGGTTCCATAGAAAAATGTCCTCAACCAAGGGCGGACTGGGTCCTCTTAAACAAGGGCGCATACCTTAGATTATCGGAGGGCGTACCGCCCCGGTTGGCCGGCCGCCCTGTCCTCAACCCAGTCAACATCCCACTCCCAACGACGCAAGTCAACCCGCACAATGGGCCACGATGATTTTTTGCTCGTATTTTAGGGCGCAAGATCAACTAAGGTCATGATGCTCCAGCACCTACGATCTCCCGAATGTCCTCCACACCTAAGAAATCAAACCTCGGCCCACGGTTCGGTGAAAAGAAAAAAAATAAAAGTTTGCATACCCGCTAAAACCACATCGGGTAATTCGTATGGCAGCGAAATACGTTTACTACTACTACGGGTGACACGGCAGAGTACGACAATATTTTTATTTTTGGGGTGGGGGCTTTGTTTATTAAATTTCGTTTTGAGGGAAGAAAAAATTCCCGCCACTTCCAAACTTTAAAAAGGAAGTACCTTTGAATATCGTTTAATTTTTATTGCATCGAGTTTTCTCCATTCGGAGAGAGGTTGATCCTCTTCGAAAAAAGACGAACTGCTTCTACATTTTCGCCGCTTATGGGGGAGGTAGAGAGTTCGATAAGTAAACTGGGAAGTTGGGAAAGGTGGCCGCGGGAGGCGGCGCTATAAGTCTAGCCATTCAGAGAGGCATACAGTTAGACTGCAGCTCACAAATAGCAGAAAAGTTTCTGTGAGGAGACTAATCCTTCGCCAATAGCATCACAGAAAGCAAAAGTTCACGATCCACTGCTGATGCTTCTTGACTCGCTATTTACTAGTTGGAAAGGACGAGGCCTGGGCAAGACTTGATAAGAGACTTAGTTTTTGTCCTCACGTGAATAGAGGACCCCGAGTAACCTGCATACTACTGCGGACAAAAAAGAAATTTCTACCGGAAAATAAGTTTTTTAATTCCGAAGAAATCCTTCGCACTGTCGTACTGTAATTCGCTCAAATAAAGTTAGATTTGAATTAGAAATCCCTTGAATTCACCGAGGCGTCTTCAGCTTCTAAAGTACTTAAAAATATTTCTAGAATAATTAAGTTCTAAGTGGCACATTATTATCTACATGGGGGGTATGAGTTGACCCTGTGACGGATATACAAATTGCCAATCGGAAAAAAAATATTTACTTTCTGCAAATGTACACACACACACAACATTACAATTTTCATATTAATAATAGTATATATATTTGTTCCTTTACACAAAATGTATTCATTAAAACACTACAATTGAATACTCGTGATATATTAGTGTATACAACGTACAGGGTCCAAAATAAACAGTTTACTGTTATAATAAAAAATTAAATTACAATAAAACAGCAATAAAACCAATTGTTGATGTTTTATATGCAAAAAAAAAATAATAATAATAAATAATTAAATAATCCGGAAATGTTGGCTGAGCAAGAGGCATTGTGTTTCCTGGGGAGGGAGAAATATACTCCAAGAGAAGAATAAAGAAAGAAGAGGTAGAATCTCCATTTGAAGATTCTACCTCTTCTTTCTTTATTCTTCTCTTGGAGGTAGGGGTAGAATCTCCATTTGAAGATCAAAGTCCAGGGCTCAATGCAGCATCCAACACCGGAGAGAAGAAGAGGAAGACAGCTTGAAAAACAGTACACCGAGTCCGTGGGGAGGTGAGTGAGAGTCCCATGAAACAACGGTCGCCAACCGGTGGTCCGCGAGAAAATTTTGGTGGTCCGCAGAAAAATTTGGACTATTTGCATTTTTAATGTTTGATTAATAATAAAACAAAAATAATATTCTAAGAAATTCTAATATTCTGAATGACAATTTTTGCCTTTATATTGCACTAGATTCACGAAATGTACTTGATAGGTTCCTAAATTTTTAAGTACTAATTTCTAACTTTCTATTAAAATAATTAATTGTAAATTTTTATATCTAGAATGTACTTGAGATAATTATCGGCAATTAGTGAAAAAAAAAACTTTACTTGCCGTAATGCGGTTACCAGGAGAAGCCCTGTATTTATCTTTTTAAAAAAAAAATTCATATTGATGGTACGCGAGATTTAAAATTATGAAATTAGTGGTCCGAAAGGTTGCTGCCATAAAGGTCTTTAAAATCTGGCAGAACAGGAAGGCCAAGTTGTTACCAGGTTTGAAAAAGTTCTCCTCTCAACGGTGGGCAAGCATTGCAATGTAGAAAGAGACAATGAAACCAAAATTCAGCATATAGAACGAATATATAGCTATAATTGGTTGGTTAATTTTTATAACGCAAAGGAAAAATGGGGAGACAAGCTGCGCCAAATGTGATAAAGCTAAACATCCTACACATATAGCAACCATTGGAGCCACAAAACACGTAAGCCATATTCTTTTTTGCTTTACGTAAACGAAAAAAGATGTTGATTCGGCTCCCCCCACCACCAGCAGGGCTGTCCTGAAGAAAATTATTGAGAGTATGCAGTGCTGTCTTAATTAAAGAGTATTGAAATTGCGGGGTTACTGGACTTGGTGACCTCACAGCGCCGAGCTGACTGGCATTTGACTGGTCGTCTATCCAAGCCCAAGGTGGCAGTTACCACTTTCATCAGTTTTTCATTCCTCTCCTGGTCGTACGCAGGATATTATTTTGAGGCTTGGGGGAGTTCAGGATGTTTTTCCTCATTTGTTTCCATTCAAGTTTGTAAATGACTAGGGGAAAAAAAAAAAGACTGAAGTTCGTTGAAAGTTGCCCCAAAAACCAGCAAATACGAAAACTTTTTTGAGACCTTGAGAGTACGCGGTGCGTACTCTGTATTTTTCAAAATTTCTTGAGAGTACACAGCGTGTACACTTTAGGGACAGACCTGCCCACCAGGTGCCGAAATCCATTCTTTTCTCAGAGAGTACTTGATCATCCAATACACCTACATCATCGGCTATGCTTACAATTACTCGAATAAATATTCATTTTCATACGTATCTTTTCACATAAATCCGCACGCGTCTCCATAGCAACAATTAATACCACTATGCCATACGGGAATCCCCGACAACAATGAAAAGAACGCCCAATTAAAAGTCCACACACAATAGGATAATATCCACTAAGAACTCTTACTCTTTACAACACGGTTCCCAAGAGGGAAAAGGGGTAATTCAATTTTATTTTTCAATGAAATCGAAAAAAAAAAGGACGTAACAGCTGATGTTTATGTTGGTTGCGAAGTGTGTGTGTTGCAACAGCCCCCCACCTCAAAAAAAAAAAATTTAAGAAAGCAGAGAATGCAAGCAGCACACTCCGCCACTTTCAGGTGAAGTTATATAGTGCTAGGGTGTCCCATAATTTACCAAGTTTCAAGTTTTCTGCTGCAAAAACTGGATCTAGTGGTGCTCGAGAACTTTAAAAACATCTCGTTGAAGTGGCCGTCGATCGCTGGACGCAGCAGATGTCCATGATGGCAGCGAAGCTACAAGACGAAAGTTTTGGAAGACCAAACAAATGGCCACTCAAAAATGTCAGCAATGAAATGACAACATCGCTTCTCCAACGAGAAAAGTTTAATTATTTTTTGAAGCCTCTGCTAAACATAATAAATTACGGTTGTGGAGTTTTTTTTTGTTTTTTTTTCAAACATCAAGGGACACTACGTAGAGCAAACATGTGAAGCTCAGGGCTTGAAACAAATATTTTTGCGGCTCAATCAATATAACGATATGTAAAACAGTTTAAAAAAAAGCCGTACCTTAATTTTTAAAATATCTTGTTATACATAATGAATAATAGTGAACTACAGAGTTCGACAATGACTGTTTGGAAGTGAAGTTTTCTTTATTTTCTACAATTTTTTTAATAAATATAGGATCAGTATCTAATCAAATGCAGCATAGGCATACGAGGAAATTCGTAAGGTGGGGTTATAAGCGAAATGGAGGGTTACAGAGCTACAACTCACATATTCCTATGTTAAATATACAAAATTTCATTACAATGAGGGGTTACAACCCCCATCAACACCCCCCTACGCACGCCAGCGAAATGGAAGTTCTCTCGTCAGGAATGCAAACGAAAATGTTCTTGCGTGACTATTACGTTGCCAGTTATGGATGACAAATTAAACCGATTTTTTTTTAAAGTTTAATTAGCCACTCACAACAGGCAACACCATTATCACCCACAAACGACAGTTCTGTATTTCTGACGAGAGGCGACAGGGTCCGTTCGAAACGTACATTAAAACTAACTTTTTAACTTTAGGCCTATAATGCTAACTGATATAAATATAAACTGCGTAAGCGCTACGTCAAATCATCTTGCAAAGCGTGCTATAATTCGTTCACGATTATACTTTTTGAACATCAATTGACTTATTACATCTTCGCCAACCCCCTGTAGATGAGATGGTTTAAATATGGGCTACCACTTTTATTTGAAGAACTGTAACCAAACGAGATGGTCTAAATATGGGCTACCACTTTTATTTGAAGAACTGTAACCAAACTCGTGGAGATTTTCAAAATGTGATACTGTAATATATAGCTAGAACATGTCTGCTTCATAATACGATACAAAAATAAATTTTCTAAAAATAATGTTTTCTTTGAATTATTAATTAAATGTAAAAGTAAAATTGTTGACTTTTAAAAATGTGGTCTATAGAAGGGCTACCCTCAAAATATTGTAAAATACTAATTAAGAAAGAACATTGTATATGTGAAAACATTCTTTACTTCAGATAAATTAGTAATGGTGACATTGAACTTGAAAAATATACTATAAAATAAAATGAATATTTGGATACAAGTAAAAGCTTCACATTTTAAAGATTGAAATATTTAAAAGCATGAAAAATTACTGGTAATAATAAACTTGCTAACAGCCTATTTACAAAAATCGCAAATATGCACATCTTTTTTAAGCACCAATACATTCACAGTGTGAAAAGGGAGGCCGCGAAATAATGAAAAAAAAAAAATAGATCTATTTATTTTTAGACTTACTTATGTAGCCCATATTTAGACCATTTGCTTAGTCATAGTTAGAGTGGTGGCAGCAATTAACTACGCAGCCATATTCATTATACCATTTATAGGAAAACGAGTTTAAAGTGTCAGTAATATGGTGCACTTGTCAAATTAGTTCTTAGTTCAACAGATTATTGTGAAGAAAATAGAACCAACATACCTATAAAATGTTTTGCTATGGTAAAACACACAAAATAATACCTTCCGTAGCAACCCCACCCCCACAATACATAGAGTGTAACTGACCTACTGTTCCTCTTTTCTTCGTTTCTTCTTGAATCACAGTTTCGCATAATTCTCGCGAAAGGACAGCACTTACCAGGCCCTGAACTTCGATTAGCCCATATTTAGACGAACTCCTCTATTAATCAGGATCTAAGTGCATTGTTATACAATCGGACTCCGCATAACTCGAAATTCAGGGAGTTTTACTCATTGTCATCGAGGTTCCACCGTGTTTGCCATTAAATATTGCCAACTGTACTCGTGGCAAAGCTAACCTGATATACTGACAAGGCGCAGAGCAGTATGATTCCGCCAGTACGATATAGTTCGCCCTTTCTTACGTTAGCAGAGTTAATAGAAGATACATTTCGGACATAAAACATTAAAATAATGCTCAAATACATAAAACATAGGCATATGTTTGTAATTAAAATCTGGTATTTATTAAATTCAGGAAAAAGACTCATTATAGCAGGACTCATACTCAGAACTTCGTTTGCTTGGCGAGAAATTTGGCTCCTGTACTTTTGGCAATCGCGTTTTTCTGCATTACAAATTAGGCGATAAATAGGCTAATAATGTTGAGGGTTACCTCATTTTTAAACCAATTTGCAAACGGGCGTGAATGGGCCGCCGCAGCCTTAATAGTGTATCAGGTTAGCTTTGCCGCGAATATAATCGACAAGAATGTAACCCCCGCCCCCAATATAAATTTTGCAGAAGCCAAAATCAATTTTATACCCGCCCTCTTCGATCGATATAAAATCGGCATCATCGCTATAAAATAATAACTACAAAACTAACAAGAGAAGAAAAAACGGATCCAATCAAAACCCGTCAAATTTCGTTTAAACGATCGAACTGAGAAAAAAAAAAAAAAGAGATCAAACGGGGAATGAAATGTACATCATCCCGCAACCGAACCCGGGAGATATAATTTTTTTCCCCGTTCTTTTTTATAAAAAAGTTCCCCTAATGAATATCTTTCAAAGCGTTCACCCAGCAAGATTTGCCAATTACAAGAATTCCGTGATTAACGAATTTTTAATTTTTTTTTTAATAACTTTTTCTTCTCGTAGTCGCCAGTTTTTTCGGCCCTGTGAGTCCGAAATTTCAGAACTGAAATATCGGAATTAATTGCGAACTATCGCCTGAAGAAATCCCAAACACACAAATTTATTAAAAAAAAAAAAATCGTTTTTTAAATACTCGTCAGTCTTTAAATTTTCTAAGAATTTTTACATTAACTCCACGCTCGTAAATTGAATAACGTATATTTGATACATAGAAAGGATGAACTCTACGCTATCGCGCAGGCCGTATTAAAATGTGGAAGTCTGACAGCAAGGCGGAAGGGAAAATTCCAGTTGTTAATTCATAGGAGAGAGTAAGCCAGTGACTGGGCGCATCTGACGGTTCAGCTGGCGGGGACAAGAGAATCTAGTTACGGTGCTGATCATGTACACCGAAATGTTATATCGCACTCCCCACAGATAACACCATAATAACCCATCACGCCACCTAACGAGCAGTTTTTGAACTTCAGCTAACGATAAAAAATACCAGAGCAACAATGGTCGCTGAT
Organism: Dysdera silvatica; assembly: GCA_006491805.2. Classification (NCBI taxonomy): domain Eukaryota; kingdom Metazoa; phylum Arthropoda; class Arachnida; order Araneae; family Dysderidae; genus Dysdera; species Dysdera silvatica. The sequence continues at coordinate 16,810,495 of QLNU02014802.1, forward strand.
TTTCCTTTGTCTAAATCTTGCCTTCGCTACCCACTTACGCTCATTTTTCTGAGGTCTTCCCCAATTCCATCTTTTCTTAGGACGTCCTAAAACGCGAGTGCATTGAAAAGTCAAATCGGTAGGCAATTGTTCGTATTTCATACTATGAGTAGACTTAACATGGCAACACATTTGTGTCCACTATTCCAGGCTTGTGGAGCAGACGATTTTTACATTGTAAATGATAACTACGAACGACTGAAAGGCACAGCTCATTTCTCGAAGTTTTTCGAAGTTGACGAATTGTTGAAAATGGGGCATTTTTTGAAACGAAAAAAGTCTTGCCTCATTGGCCACGTATCCATAACTGGTTCGAGACGGTGATTGGTGTAAATGAGATGATGTTCTTCTCACAAGTCCATTCACACCAAAGCCTATAAACAAACGCTAATTATTTCCTTGTTCTTGAAGCATTCATCACCTTTTGTGAAATGCTTCTGACAACGCTTTCCCATCTTTTGTCCCGAATACTCTAAATGTGCCATAACTGCCACTGTCTTCTCCGGTTATGAAGCAAATGTTGTGTGAAGGCCGCACCAATCTTGCACGCAGCTTGGCAGCAGTTTATCGCCTTCATCCCCATTAACCTCGTAGTAACAGGTTCAAAACTGTCCGCGTTGTGGATCAAATATCTTTATTAGGTTCAAGCTATTTAATGTTTGTAACTTTAGTCGTGATATACCTTGTTGTTGTTTTCTCCACCTCCTTTTAATCCGGGGAGGGGACGTAAGACTTTTACAAAAGCTTTTCTTCTTTTCTTTTCAATTTTCTTAAATTCTCTCCTTGTGCTTCGTCTTCCTCTTCTTTAAGATCTTTTCTTAAATTCGTTCTTAGTTTATTTCTTAGTCTGCTTCTCTCTCAGTGGGGATTTCAGTCTATTTTGCATATCATGATTTTATCCAAGCACTGTGACAATTACAGGGTTCGTACACATTTCCTTATATGAAATTCAAGGACTTTTAAGGACCTTTAAAGACCAAAAATTAAAAAAAAAATTAAGGACCTATAGCAAACAGGAATAGAATGAATCAAAGGTAAACTACGTAACTGACTTTGTACTTATAATACTATTTAGTGAATGAAGCAGCTGGCATTATCAACCACTTTAAAATATTTTTCAATGAACTCTATAGCTGCATAGTGTCTCTCCAAAAAACTGAAATGTACTTAAATCATGAATGGCAAAGTTGGATATTGAAGTATTTTCTATTGGAAAATTTTTAAATACTCTGTGGGTTGCATCAAGTTTCAGAACAATAAAAGCAGTATGAAAAACCATGCATCTCTCTATAAACATTTTGAACATGCTTCAAACGACAATTTGAGACTGACTTTATAGAGCGCGCGAAATATTCTAGTCTAAAAGAAAGACTAACAGAAAAGGCTTTCGTTCTCAATTTGTGTTTATTATTTGATGCATTATCAGAACTTTCCCATCTGTCATTAGAACTTCAAAAACGCGGTGAAACGATTCCTAAAGCCCATAAATTAATCACACGTCAATTTCTTGTTCTGGGTATATGACATAAGACACAGGAACAATTTATGCAAAAACAGAGAAATAATAATATTTGTTTATTCAAACCAATTTTGAATACATTTTCACAGAAAGCTTTTAGTGACCTTATATTTTATGACGTTGAACTGCATGATGCAAGGAAGTTGCAAGTCATTACCTGGAGACATTTCTTCCGAAGCTTAGCAAAAAACGTAAGCTCCCACCTATTTACATTTACGTCATCTCACATGTCAAGAACAGCATTAAATTCGAGTGAATATGATAATTTAAGCCTTTACAAGTGTTTGATTCTCAACAGTGGTCTGATGACCTCAGCATTATATACCGGAAACAGAAGTCACATATCTGAATAAACGTTTTAAACTAGATAGAGGAAGGAGACTGTGTAAGAGGTTTTCGTGAGTATTCAATACCTAATAATAACAATAATAATAAAAATAACAATAGCTAATCACCTATGACTTTGCAGCCACTAATTGCTGCTATTAAAACTCTTGTTGTTCCGATCGCAGGATATGAAAGAATATTCAGTACCATGGACATATACTGACTTGAAAAACCACCTTCAATTTACAACAGTGTCTTCACTGTTATTTATAAAATATGTGGGTCCTCCACTTAAGTTGTTTAAGCCAAAAGAATATGTCGCACTATGGATTAAGTCGGGAAGACAGAATGCACACTACATCTATTGTCGGAAAAGACAAATGAAGGTAACTCCTTCGGAATATGAAACAATTTGGAATCACCTTTAAAGACACAAAATTTTGCAGCTGACATTTATTGCTTTTAAATGTAATTTTGGCACAAAATGGCTTAGAAGCTATAGTATTGGTTACACCAAAAATGTAGAAAACATTTTAAATAAATACTGCATATTTTTTAAAAATATCCATAACTAACGTATTTTGCAAAGAACTTTATATTTGCGAAGCATATTATTAAAAGTTCTTAATTAAAAAGATTTAATGGAATTTTTAAAAAATGGAAGGAGGAGATGAATTTCGGGGTTGGACTTTCTGCCAGGACAGTGGCAAAACCCAGAAAAAAGGGGCAAAATGGAAAATGTATTCAACAAAACACAATAAATTATGAGCATATCTAATATCAAGTACTTTCCAAACATTCATAATATTGCTTATTACTTTAAATTGACAAAAACTTGTCAATTTAAAGTAAATAAGCAATATTACGAATGAAACCTTGTTGAGGTGAATATTCATCAGAATTGATGAAAATTAGCAAAAATAACTAAACCTAACCAAATTCCAGTTGATCTAGCGCTAAATCTGCGAAAAATCTCTAGAATTGGCAGTTGTGTGTGGGTGGGTTATCAAGCATCGCCCTGAACCGAAAGCCTGGAACAACACTGACTCATGCCCCCACTATTTTATTCCGAAATTTGACCACTGTAACAAAGTTTAAAATCGGAAATGAGCGTAAAGCCAAGGAATATCGCTAAACATAAACTATTCCTAAAGAATTTCCTTACAGGCCAAAAATGCTACGTTAAGATGCCAGTGGAACGCTAGGGGAGGGAATCAAGGTATATACTCCTGTTCAAACTGTGAATTTTGTTTGTGGTTTTACGGCTCAAAGACTACAGTGGTCATGCTGCGCCGGGACCTACTGTTTTCCGAGGAATCCGAACCTCTTAAGGCCTAGGGAACCAAACCCCGGACTACAGTGAGCAGTGCGATCTTTATGAGATCTCTGAGTAAGCGTTCTTTTTGCACTGCTGGGAGTCGAACCCGGATTAGCCGCGCAATAGGAGAACGCGTTACCACACTGCGCCACCGCAGGGCTATAACTAAGAAGAACAAATAAGACTGCACATTTCTGTTAACTGTCAATTTATAAACGCAAAACAGTTAACACGATTACTACTACATAATTTTCATACACTTGCGCACTGGCCACGATCATTAGCATATTTTGCCAATTTTTCTGCTCTATCAGAATATTCAAAGTTTTTTATTATGCCTACGAAATAATTCATAGAATTACAATTTACACCGTTAAATGTTAGATTTTAACAAAAGGGCTTATCTGTGTACAGAGACATGTCAATGTTTTGGAAAGTG
>QLNU02014802.1:16814236-16826685 GCA_006491805.2 Dysdera silvatica
CCTGCTTTCTTTTTCAGGAAATAACAAACACTAATAAGAATATGTGAATTTCATCCATGTATTCTTATTATTCAATAGTAAAAAATGTTAGATGAAAAATGATAAACAAAATATTAGAATGAAAAAAAATAAACTAAATATTTGATTTAAAAAAAATATTGGAAATAAAAATTATAAGATGTTGAAATTGAAATGAAAAAATATGGAATTGAAAATTTAACAATTGGAATTGAAGATTTTGAAAAATTTGTTTGTAGTTTTAGTCTGTAAAATTGTAAAAAATTTTGACAATTTCATTCCTTCTCCGCTTTTATAAAGTTCAATTAAACAAACTTCAGTCAAAAATTCGACATATTAATTTTTGGCTCTAGCTTATCTTCTTTTTGCCAAAAAGTAGAGCTCCTACAACAGGAATGTTAGTCAAAACAAACAAAATAGTTTTATATTCATTGTGTGCCTTTCTTCAACATTAAAATTAAAACGCGAAAAAAAAAAAAAAACGTTCAGAGGGAAACTGCGGCGACATTCGTTAGCGATAATGCGCCAAATGAGGTGATCTAAACTACTTAGTGGGAATATGTATCCGATCCAAAATGTCGGACAGGTCAGCCTGTCAATACAGGAGCTCTACAATGGACTAACCCGTCTTCTAACGGTACCACGCGCCAACTGAGCCCGAACGTACAGTAGCTATAAGGTAGTAGAGTGGTTGTCAAAGGCGTGGAGTTGCATGGGGCCTGTGGGGCTCGAGCCCCCCCTAATGATTTGAAATAAATTGCTATTTTACGTATATTATAATGTATAAATGCTCATGATATCTGCTTACCCCCCAATTATTTTGAAAACTCTACGTTGGTGGTGGTTGTATAATGGAAACTATTACACGGCATACTCGAAAGCACACAACTATACGAAATAACATGGGGGGGGGGGGTTTCAGTCTAGTTCGTGCCTTTTGCCACACTCTTGAATTTTTGTCGCTGATTGGTATAGCAAACACTACTTTTCCATTCATCTCGAAGTCCTTTTATGGTTGGTTGGTTTGCTTTTTATAGCGCGAAAACGGGTAAAAGATACCGCTGTAGACAAGATTAAACATGGTACATTTCGGGACCGGAGAGGATATCGTTATTAACAGATTACACTGTACATAATAAATAATGCTCCATAGCTAGGTACAAAACGGCTGTATTCCAGAAAATCCTTTGGTTGCTGAATAGCAAGACAGTCAATGTTATCAGTAGCAGTTTGTACGTAACTGGCAATCTCATTTTCAGACACAACAATTAATTGTTGTGTCTAAAAATGAAATTGCTTCGTCGTAGCTATTTTCAGCGTCCTTCGCTTTCTTGTAGCTGTTTTCAGTGTCCTCTGCGAGGCAAGAAGAAGGATACTTCTGGCAATTAGGACTTTTAGACCGACATTTTACCTTAAACCCTTAGGATTACAAGATCAACGTTTGGTTCCTAGTAGACGGTTGACTTTCCGCAACCATGAGCTTTGCCTGCTGGCAGCTTAACCGATAAACGTAAGCCCAATTTCGGCGGTGGGTTACTTTCAGGAAGCCCAAAATTTCGCCTGTTTGACGCAGAACAAAGTCAACGCAAATAGTTCTTGCTCGTGGAGATAAATGTGAATCTACAATAGAACATGAACGTTGGCCCGCTTTATTTAAAATGAAGCGCGTCTTATTAACGATCATGCTGCTTATTTCTTCCGTATCATAAAAACGTATTTTATTTATATTTATTTACACAATTTTTACTTTACAAATAAAAATTTAATCTTTAATAGGCTTTCAATGAAAATTGGACTGACCTGACATGATTTCACTAATTGTTTAAAGAAAATTAATGTTTTGAAAAACGTCGGAATTAAGAATACACTTTCACATTTTCCTATTGGAGTATATTATATAGTTTCCTATTGGGGGCAGCAACAACTTTCAACTAAACTGCGGTTTCGTTCGGGTACCACCAGGTCTGTCCGACCTCCTGGTTCCCTCCGAATTTTCCCGTCTCTGAGTCGCTCCTCTGGCAGTGCGCCACACCTTCCTTCCAGGACTGGCCGGTCTCGAGCGTGTTCCCAGTCCACGCTGAGTCGTTCGTGGCGGCTTTCATCCAGGCATCTGGTTTCAGTTTACGTTAAAATGACGACATCATATGAGAGGGCACTTTCGTGTGCTGCGTATGGTCGATATTCGAATCCCCCCAACCCGATTTGGCGGTTAGTTAGGGAGAGTTCAAATATTACATAAACAATTATTTAGCCATTTTATACCCCACCTCCCCCTGATAAGCAAAAATTAACATTGGCTAACATCACCCATAGCACAACAACCCCCCATGCACAATCTAATCTGAAACTTCGGTTGGGGGAAATATGGCTTCGCGTTCGTGGGGTATTTAGTTGTTCAAAACAGAACAGAAGTTAAGAAGCTTTTCCCTGACTTTTAGAGGGTTGACAAAAATTCTAAAATAATTTATTTTGAAAAATAAATATTCTTTGGGGGGGGGCTCAGGCCATGCCTGGCTACAGTTTGGATTTAGCTATCCAAAACGGGGAGTTAGAAAGGTTTTCTCCGCATTTTCCAGATTTGATTTAAAAATCTTGTTTCTCTCTGATTTTCAGGGACAATTTCAAATTCCCTGGCAATCCAAAGTTTCCCAGATGCGCGGGGACCTTACAGCATACACATATGGCGCCGGCGCTCTTACTATATCCACTAACTTGGTATTTAAGTTACAACTACTACTTCTTTCGCTTTGCCATTTCCCATGTTATATGGGGATGGCGTTATGGTCCTTTAATCTTCTCTTCCACAATCTTCTATCCAATGCCTCTTCTCTACTCCATCCATACTCTTCCAGATCTTCCGTCACTTTATCCTTCCATCTCAGCCGTGGTCTTCCCCTCTTCCTCTTACCCATTACCACCCGTCTATCCAATATCTTTCCCACATATTCCTCATTTCTCTGCTCCATATGCCCAAGCCATCTTAACCTATGTTCTTGTATTTTTCTTCCTATGGGTCCAACCTTGACCGTACCTCTAATTAGGTTATTCCTTATTTTATCCCTCCTTGTAACACCATTCATAATTAGTATTAAAGTTACAACTATTAACCATAATTAAAGGCATTAATTTTATCGTGGCGCGGATTTCCACGAATTTTTAAGGTTTTTACAACGATTTCTACAATTTTAAGTGTTTTACAATTCTTTCACGACTTTGGGAATTTTAGATTTCTTTCCTATTATCGACTAATTTCTATTATTAAGTTTTGATTTTCATATTTAATTTCAAATACTGTCATTACAAGAAAATGTTTTGTTTTTTAAATTTGGCAGAAAAATGTATTTAAACGACCTACATATATTTTGAAATGCCCCGCCACAACCTTGCTGGTTAAGCTAAAATGTTAGAATCCATGTCAGTCAAGAGGAAGCGCATTACTATATTAACGAAAGGGCAAGGGCACGGTAAATATGCTAGTATATATCTGTGGTCAGTCACAGTTAAGTATGCCGGTTAAGTATAAAATCGCAATTTTTTGGGGCGGCACTTTTTTGCCTTAGAACTTTTTCTGTATATAAAGTTTTTGAAAAAAAAAATGTATTTGGCTGACATGAATGTGACTCGAATAACATTCTAAATTTTATGGTTCGAAGAATAATTAATTGTCTGAAACACTGTGCACTGAAATCACAGTGCACTTATTTTTGGCATTTTTTGGCTTAACCACTTATTCCCTGTGACTATAGATATATATACACAGTAATATGGAAACGTTTTTCTGTCTGAAAATTGAGAATAACTTATTTTTTTCAAACTTCTGTGGGTATAATTTTAATTTCTTTTAGTGTTAACAGATGGTTCACAGTTATGTTAACAGTTGGTCTTGGAATAAATGACCTGCGGATAGAGCAATCCTACTATATATATATAAGTAGAATTTTTCAGTAACGCATGTAACATCTGTAATTCCATTTTGAAACTAGGATCCCCCACGCAAAAAAATTACTGCCCTTACTATAATGGTAGTAGTACGCATGATTATGCATACATTAAAAAAGATTAAATGCAATTAACAAATCAAGTTTCGTCTTTTGGTCAATGTCACAATTTTTAGGGATACTTCCAGCAGATAATAGTTAACTCAGTTGGGGTAACTAATCAAGAGAAAGTGAGTAGCTTTTCCTAAATTTAGTAATAACAAATAATTCGTTTAGTAATGAGCCACTGCCCAAGATTACTCGGTCTTCCAAGCAGTTTAATTAGCAGTGCCCTCTTCTGTTCCACCGACATGCAACAGACAGCAAATGTTCAATTTCTGCTTCCTCTTATATAGCTCCTTCTTATTGTAAATTTCCGAACTTCGGATAAACTGGGGAAACAAACAAAAGAAGCAGTTGTTACATTGCACTTTACACTACACGGATCATTACGTGTTTCCCGCGCTTTATTCTCAGAAAAGGATTAGAACCGGGCTGCTGCTTTTTTTTTTTTTTTTTTATGGAGGAAATGGAACACGTATTTTTTTTTACTACGTCAAGATTTCGAATCGTCTGAGTTCGTATTGAATCCCATTCGCATACTTCTCTCGGGATTAATGACCATGGAGGTAAAAATTTTAAAGAAGTCAAATGTGAGTCAGGCCTTAGCAGAGGCCTCAGTAACCTGTCATAAACGCTGGAGAACTCATTCATTTTCGTAAAGCCATCTTCTGCAGTTGCGCCATTTAATACCGTGATTCCGATAATCTATTTCTCCCTTCTTCTCAGATAATAATCCCATTACTCGCATCTAAATAATGGCTACCGAAATATAACAATTTTGTTACATAAAAACAACATTGCCAGATCTGATGATTAGTGAACTAGATTAGTACCAAAAATTCGCAACAAATAAAAAACGATTGCCAGCAACTCTCAAGTTCGGTGGCAAAAAGTTAGCGACAACATTAAGGAATATCTATCATAATAAGCAATTTGTGATTTCTCCTGTTTCACTCCAAATAGTGACTTTTTCACGCGGAAAAAGGCGGGAAAATGACGCGGGCTTTCATTTCGGTTTGTCTCCAAATTACGGTTAAGAGCTTTCACCCCGTTGATTAAATTCGAGGTTTTTCTTAAAGTGGATTAGGACTAAGCCGTTCCTAAGATAAGAAAAGTCGTGAATGAGATTAGCTTTAATCTACAAACTAAGTCGACTTAAAGGAGCACAGGACCTTTGAATGTATTTGGTCAACACAAAACTGCACCATTTTTAAAAATTTATAACATTAAACATATCCAAAATAGAAACATTAGAAATTTTAACCACATATTAAATGTAATTTTGTCTTTATGTGCAGGTTTTGATAAATATATGAATTGAGATTTTCCATTTTAGAAATTTAATTACGTAAGTCAAGTATTGAACGTAAAAATTACAACATGTATACAGTGCGCGCAAGATTTAAGACCAATAAAGTCGCATAAATGAATAAAATAAATAAGTGTCTTGGGATAATAACCCCCCCAAAAAATAACATTTAACATTAAAACAATTATTACTAAAATTTTTATTTTTGAATTACTGATTTTAAGAAAATATTCGTCATCAAAAATGAATTTTAAAAAAATATGTACAACGTATTTCCAAAATTTATGTTTACGTCATGCGTAATGCAAAGTTTTATGTGTATGCCAAATTTCTTATTCATATTAACTAGTGGTTCTCCAGAAATGGGGCGCGCAAGCTGAAAAATCTTCATTTTGTGAAAATTGACGTTGAAAATATATATTGACGCTAAAATATAAATTTTAAAGGACTACGTTTCGTGTAATTTCTCGCGAAATAATGGACGGATTTAAATGCGGTTGGTCTTAAAACGTTCATAAGAATCTGGCGTGATTTGTAAAAGTATTTTTAAAAAAATCGTTTTGTTTTTCTTTGTTCTGTGACCCCTTAAAGGTTTCACGAAAAACAATAAAGTAACGCGAAAAGGTTAAGTAAAATTCTTGCGTCTTTCTTGCTGTTGGATGTGCGCAAAAGTTCTCGTTTTTTCAGGTGAAGAGGGAAAGCGAATAAAAAAGAAAGTGCAGTACCTGTGTATTAACGCAATGGCTATAATTTAGTATGTGCTGTTTACAGTTTTCTAAATGATGGAAAACATTGTCGAACTTCACAGCTTCTGTCTTCATCTCTGAATTTCCGAAATCAGAGACAACATGTTCTAGCTATAGTCAACCGAATACTCCCTGTACATCTTACGACTATTCCGGCATGCTACGACCGCAGTACTGCCCCCATCGAACTTGTACAACAAACAATGTCTGCTACGCATCTTATCACTTGCCATTTTAAACCGCTTGAAGTTTTTTTTTACGAATGATTTAATTTTACAACCACGTTGCCTTTATATGATATCTGTCTACACGTTTCACTGGCTGAAAATAGTAGCCATCACGCGTCAATGTACATCAAATCCACTCATATGCTTTGAATCTCCAAAAACGAGTACAACTTCTTCCCACACCCAAAACTTTTTTCCACATATTGTTTATTTATAATCACTTCCTTTTCATACATTTCATGAAATTATTTATAAGTTATTATACAAACAAGAAATAAGCAATTTTCTGACACACACACATATATATATAAGCGAATAACTTAACATAAGAGAGAATCTACTTTTGAATCTTACTTCTGGCTATGACTGTCCATTTTTTGCTATTTAATTATAAATTTTGTGTTGATTTTACGGTAGAGTCCCCGCTGTGATTTTAACTACGAATTTTTATTTAATTATTATTTAATTATTTTATAGCGCATTTCACCCAAATTGTATTATCTTCACGAGGTGTTGAAATTGATCAAAATAGAGTCTGATTATTTTAATCATACAGTACAATACCTTATTTTCCATGCTACGGGTTTGTTAATCCTATGGAGGAAGAGTAGCAAAACCTAAGGTTAATTCCCTCTCTCCATATACTGGCTTAAGTTTCATTTCTTATAATTAGTATTCTTAATTTGTTTCTAAATTCAGTCTCTGATGTAATATTTTTTATTTCGTTTGGTAATGAATTCCACATCTTAATGCCGTAATAATTTATATTACCGAAACCCGTGTTTTTTCTTTTAGTTTTTAAAGTTTCCCCCTCTAATCGAGTATTGTTCACATTTGGTTTATTTATTTCCTCAATATACTTCCCTTTTCTTATTCTATTAAATATCATTATCAAGATTTTAAATCTATGTATTTGATCTAAATCGTTATAATTACCTGAATAAAATAATTTCTATTAATTACTTGCGTTAATTATATACGTTGTCTAAATGTCTATGAATTGTCTCCGCAAGTTATCACGTGTTTATATCATTTAGTTGCCTGTTACTCACAATTTTATCTTAATTTATTATTTCAACTACGTTCTTGATTTTACTTGTTATTTATTTTACTTGTTTATGTTATTTATTTTACATACAGTAGAACCTGCCTGAAGTGACCACTTTTGAAACCGGACTGCAATGGTCACCATAAACAGTGGTTGACATACATGACATACTATACATGACAGACTTCGGTATGAGAATGATCGAGTCCCTACCAGTTCTCTCTTATAAAAAGTGGTTACTTAATGCAGGTGGTCAATTTATAAAGGTGATCACTTTACCAGGTTCCACTGTATTTACGCAGTTATTTCAGATAATTACTTATCATTAGTTAAGTATCTGTTGATAGCTTCCGTTAGTGAATTAATTGGCAGTTATTTTAATTAATTAATTACAATAGTTCGTCATTTATGTGAACCATGGGCCGACATACGATACCACGCTCACTGAAAATCGAACCCAAAAACAGTTTGCGAGTTTTCTGGGCGCAAGGACAAGAAGGGTCATGCTGCTCCTGGACTGACACTTTTCTGAGGAATTCGAACCTCTTATGACCAAGGAACCAACCTCCGGACTATAGTATGCAGTCAGTCCTTAAGCGTTTTTTTTTTCCACCGCTGTGAGTCGAACCCAGGAGAACGGCGAGTTACCACTGCAAGGCTCCCTGAAGACAGTTGTAACCCCGTTAACCACCAGAGGGCGCCAACCCAATATAACAAAAATGCTGGAATCTAACACGAATGTTCAAAGTAACATGGTGTCTAAATTTAAATTCACATAACTCTGGAAAGCGCTCATAGCTTAGGCTTCGATCGTTGACAGTGCTGCAGCCAGGCGGAAATGAACAAACACGGTTCCTAAACAGTAACGCCCCAGACCTTAATTAACTCACCATAATATGGACGATGTGTCCAGAAATTCCGCACACGTATCGATTTTATTGTGCGCATTTCACTTCAGCTTTGATTGAACTTGAAGGCTATTGTGATGCGCAGAAAATGACTATTTCATTACCAAACAAAGGCAGCATTCATCTCCAGAACGAACACACTTGGTTTCAGGCTATTCATTCTAACGTTACCGTTATTGAGAAGCTTTCAACGTACACATATAAACTACCGAAGACTAAAGGTATATTCTCTATTTGATTTATATAGTCTGCATAGGCGTAGTGCTATATATGGGCCTGTGGGGCCTGAGCCCCCTCTAATAATTTGAAATAAATTGCAATTTTACATATATTGTAATGTATAAATGTATAGTAGACCCCCTTCCCCCAATAATTTTGAAAACTCTACGTGGTAATAGTCTATATAGTCATCTCTACTCAGTTTATGTCCTCATCTGTTTATTTGTGCAATTGTTTATTCTTAGTTTATGTATTCATCTATTCAGTTTGTATAATTGTTCATTCTCAGTTTATGTACTCATCTATTCAATTTGTATAAATGTTTATTCTCAGCGCATATACTCATCTATTCAGGTTGTATAACTCTGTTTATTCTCATGTCAGTTTGTATAACTCCTGTTTATTCTCCAGTTTATTTATATGCTCCTCCCGTTTGTGTGCCCTTATAGTTTATGCTCAACTTTTCGGATTTATATATTTTGTGCATATATTTGTTTGTTTGTGAATTTTTATGGTTAGAAAGGACATGCACCCACTTAGAATCTACCGCTTTGGGGCATTCAAGTGTGCGTGAGCAGCTTAGGGGAGGGTTGGAAATGGCCAAAATATTGCTTCCGTAATAGCAGACTCTCCTTCTTTGAGAGAGAGCGGCGCAGTATATTGAATGCTCTTGCGCCATAAAAACCCAAACAATCAATCAACCTTTTTAAGAAATCCGAACCCCTTAAAAGGATAGTTCCCAACCTTCTTCAAGCTACGACCCACTTTTATAGTAGACACGTAATCCGCGATCCCTCCCACTCTGTCCGCCGCCGTCACAATCGCATAGTAATTAAATGATCATCCATGGATGATGAAATCATACACCGAGGTTCGTCCGTTCGGGCGTTGTATTTCAACCTTTCAAAACTATCATCTCACGGCACCAAATCTCCAAGGTAACACTGAAATTTTCTCCCTTCATGGTTACGCCACATCGGAGGTTGATTTCCCCTTGAATCCCGCCTCCAGCCGATGTCCAAATACTACTATTATATATGGATCGGGGTCATGACCTTTGCTCTTAATTTTCTCTTTCCGTTTGATGACTTCGGGGTGTCATCACGCTCAAGGTTACAACATCAACTTCTAAATGGGAGTAAACAGGTTTACCCCAAAAAAGGGTGTAAAACGGCGCGTTTCTCTCCTCTGCCATTCATGGGAAATATTCTGCCAGTGAAAGGATATCACTTGAGGGCGGCATAACATTAGGGTGCGTCCACACATGCAACAGAACCCCGTACCGTAACGCCATCGCGTACCCAGTCTGGACGTCAGCGAGTACCCACACTGCATAACATTTTCCCGTTCCACTAGATGTCGATTTTTCCCCCCATCGCTTCAAAGGAATGCCACGGGGCTAAGTTGCCCTGCTCCCCCCATGTTTGTGCATTTGGACCGGTTTATAAAGAACAGCGTTTTGTCTGTGTAAACTGGATATCGCCTTTTTTGTTATAGAGTGGACGGAAGAGGTTACTCCCAATTTTATAGAAGTTTGTTTGTTTGTTTTGTGGTTTTACGGCTCAAAGACTACAATGGTCATGCTGCGCCGGGACCTACTATTTTCCGAGGAATCCGAACCTCTTATGGCCTAGGGAACCAAACCCCGGACTACAGTGAGCTTATAGAAATTTACAGGGAGGAAAAGAGATTTTGTGGGATACTCAACATGGTAAGTATTATAATAAGTTTTTAAAAAAAATGATGCATGGGAAGAAATCGCTGGAGAATTGCATACTACAGCTGATGAATGCAAGAAAAAAAAAAAAAAAGAGTTCGTTGATGTCATCGGTTACGCGTATAAACCACTAACTGCTTGAAATTCCATATCCAAGAGTAAACAACGCCAGCCATACACAGCTCCGCTTGATTATAATTGCGTCTACCACCAGCGTCTTTTTTGCCTAAATTTGTTTGGGTTTTTTTTCCACTAAATGGTGCATAACTATATACGCTGTACCTGACGATACGCGGCGATGTTACGCGATGGCGTTATGTTACGCGATGGCGTTACGGTACGGGATTCTGTTGCATGTGTGAAGGCGGCCTTAGGCTTTCCACGCGCATCCATCACTGTGACGTCACACGCTTCAATGTACAGTCCACCCTAAATTTTAAGGTTTGTTTGTTGTTTTTTTTTGGAAATGGTGTGGTTGGACAGTTAAAAAAAAAGTAGTAGAACTTCAGTATATTGAAGTTTAGTGAACCCCATGGTTTGAATGAAGTCCATGGTCATTGGTTCTACATTTAAAAAAAAAAAATTGTTTCTAGACATCCAAATTTATTTATTTTTAGAACCGACGGCTAAAAACGATTACATTGTAGGGCACTCAACCCACTGACTGCTCAATTTTTTTTTTTTTTTATCGAAGTCGCTTCAAAAATTGCATATATTTTTATTACATATTTCAAATCTATATGCATTTGAGAGTTAAAATATGTAGCACATTTTTGTAAACAAGATTTTTTTAATATAAATTTCGTGCATAAGAACAGGCTTTCATAAAAATCAATTTTAAGAGTAATCGTTTAAATTCAAAAATTCTGAAAATAAATCTTGATTAAATTATGATTTCCTTCATAGAATACAAATCGCACCCTTGCAACGAAAGTGTTACAACTCAAAATTCGGTGAAAATGACTTAATGTTACAACCAAATGTAGGAAACATTGCTGCATCCTGACGTGCAAAACGTTAGGCAGTAAGTTATTCGGGTTTCGGCTAGTTGGCACATATCATTAGATGAACACAACGTCCCTCAATTCAGCCAGAAACAGTTTTTTGCGTTTCCTGAAAATTGGGATTTTTTGAGTTGTAACACTTTCGTCCCAAGAGTGCGAAATGTAAAGTACTACTAATAGTAATACTAATAATAGTAAAAATAGTAATACTAATAATAGTAAAAATAGTAATACTAATAATAGTAAAAATAGTAATACTAATAATAGTAAAAATAGTAATACTAATAAAAATCACTCGCTGAACGTTTCCTACAAGCCATATTCTGGATATATAAAAAGCGAAGACAGCGGGAGCGCTTGCGAAATAAGTGAACTCTACGCAAATACGAAAATTTAGGCGACAATAACGCCATTTGTTGACCAAACTACGACTAGAAGTCTAAATATTGTAGAAAATGCATTACCGACAGTTAAACGGTGGAGAAGCGGGATGCGCTTTTAAATAGATGGAAAAATTGCATACCCGCGAAAATCGCGGGATGAGCAAACTTTATTACGTTCGTGTTGCCAGTGAAAATCACGGGGTAAGCAGTCAGGGGGTTAATCACTATACCAGACAAAATTAAAATTTTCTCGCTAAATCCGAAAACTCAATTCTCAGCGGGTTCGCTATAAGCGGGTCCTACTGTAATAACAATCATTTGAATTATCATCTGAATTACAAATTTTCTTGCATTACAACTTAAGGTTGTACGTTTCAACGTTTCGAGGTATACCATGCACGACTTCATCTTAAGGAAATTCATCTGCGTCTCCAAATACGGGGGCGGATCGTTTAAAACGGTACAGACAGATTCGACGTGACCTCAAATCGTGACGCGTGATAGAGTTCATAGAGACTCTAAAGCCGGCCAATCCGTAACAAAAGATGGTGCAACTTCCTTAACGTATCACGCGGGATTATTAGGACCAGTCCCCCGAAACTAAACTTTCAGTGGGAGTTGGCAACAGCCCTACATGCTGTGATTGCATCCATACATACTGTAAAATTTTTTGAACACACCCAAATTAAATGCTGATTGCAATGATTAAGAAATTGTGCATCACAAATGTTTACTTCGATTAGTAGAAAATAATAAACCGGTCTATCATCTTAAACGAGTAAGGAAGTATTCAATTATTACGTAAGCACCTTGGGGGGGGATTGCTGTTG
>QLNU02014802.1:16832340-16878424 GCA_006491805.2 Dysdera silvatica
CACAAACTTATCGGGCTATATTCTAAATAGCATATATAGATAGCAAACAAGAGTACGATGACTTACTTTCCTACTAACAGTCCTGTAGGGCAGTACTTAGGGAAGTGTGAGCTGGGCGGCCGCTCAGGGACGCTAAAAAATTCAGTGCAAACACCAATAAATAAGTTTTTAGAGGTCCTTATGTACTTTCCCAGAGTATTTAATCAATTGACCTTTCGTGTGTGTAACGTTATATACTCATGTTTGTAAAAATTGCAACACCATGAAGGACTCGTCAGAATTGAATGAAATTTAATGCACAAACGACCTGTGTTGATACAAATAAACGATTAAAATTACAAAACAAAAAACAATATTACATGTCGAAAATCAGTATTTGGTGAAGCCACCACGCGCTGCAATAAGTGATGCTATACGACGTGGTGTGGAATCAAACAGATGTTGAACGTGTGCCTGAGGAAGAGCATTCCAGATTGCTTGTATGCAACCCCAAAGTTCATCTGTAGTAGCTATGGGGCGAGGATCACGAGCGAGACACCGACTAACGAAATCCCACACACATGTTCAATCGGCGACATATCCGGCGAAAAGGCAGTCAAAGGAAGAAGCTGTATCTGTTCGGATGAAAAGAGGCCTTGAACATTTCTGGCAATATGTGGGCGGGCGTTGTCTTGTTGAAATACAGCTCCGGGAATGCCTTGAAGGAAGGGAACAACTTCGGGCTCCAGAACTTCATTGATGTACCGGTTGCTGTTAAGATTACCCACAATTCGTAGCAGCTGAGATCGTACATGTTACGTAATCGCACCCCAGACCATAACGCTGGGGGTTCGTCCACTATGACGTTGGATAACGCACTCCAGAAGGTGGCGTTCACCGGTATAGCGTCTAACACGGATGCGGCAATTACTGTACCCCAAATTAAAGCGGGATTCATCAGAAAACACCACTTGTTGCCAATCAGCACGCCAGTCTCTATATCCATGAGCCCACTATAGCCGCAGGCGCCGATGGTTTTGCGTCAGAGGGATCCTGTATAAAGTAACTCTTGCACGCAGTCCATAATGCAGCAGATGCCAATGAATTGATGAAGCATACAATGGTACATCTGTTGCAGTGCACCAACGTTCTGCCAACTGTCCAGATGAAGCAAAACGGTCCGTCACCGCCATGCGGACCAGGTGTCTATCATCCCGTGCTGACGTCACCTTTCGGCGTCCACTCCCGGATTTCTGAGTTGTCTGGTTCTCTTGAACCCACTGCTTCCACACTCGCATCACTGTGCTGCTGTTACGCCCCATACGAGCTGCTATTGCACGATAAGAAAACCCTCCTTCACGAAATCCGATCATTCGTCCCCGTTCAAACTCCGTAACTTGCTGAAATGCCGCCCTCTTTCATCATAGAGGTATACGTAACTTGCTGAAATGTCGCCCTCTTTCTTCGTAGAGGCATAGTGACGTCTCATGTAACGTTTACCACTAGAAGATAACCATACACGCCCCGCTACAGCCCTCTATTTATACGGATCCATCAGCAGTTCAGAGGGCGCTGCTCAGCCCACGCATGCGTGATGACTCTGAAATTCTAATCATTTGAATAGCATACCCTAATTTGCATTTCCTGAAAGTTTCAGCTCAATCAAGTGATTCCTTCATGGTGTTGCAATTTTTACAAACATGAGTTTGTAATTTAATTCATAACTTGCGAAAAAATACTTTTGCAAAACTCATCCTTGTAGGTGCTTGTTGTGCTTCTGTTTCGATTTCATGTATCCATTTAAGCATTAGATGGGCTTTGACTAGCTATTACTGATAGCAGGGGGGGGGGGCATACATGTACCCAGAGGGAGGATCTTGGGGAATGCTCCTCCCGAAACTAAATTTTTAATGGGACTTGGCTACGGCCTTGCATGCTGTGATTGTATCGATACATGCTGTAAAAATTTTGAACCCCCCCAAAAATTAAATCCTGGCTACAGCCTTGACAGGGAGAACACAAACACTCGAAATACTTTGCAGGAAAATTGAAGGTGTGTGCTTGTCAATAGGAGAAATCGTGAGACTCTGCTATGTGAAGTCTATGGAATCTTAAAAGAAGTGATGAGGCCTTGAAAACAACAATGGTACAAGTCCATTTTTGCTTAAAATGAGATAAGAAAGGATTTGCGTCCATCCAGTTTCGTGTTGGCCAATAGTAACGTGGTGCTATCCTGCAACAACTTATTACACTATGGTCATATACTAGTGTTGCAAGCAACAAGGCAACCCCAGAGGGTACTTCCATGGACTTAACTCAAAAATTTAATTTTTGTGACTTATACCACTGTTGTTTTCAACGCCTCATATTAAGAATCTACCTTCTTATTTTCTATTGGACCATTTTTGTGACTTGCAAGAAAGAATTCAAACTTACATTGTCAGTTCAGCTTTTACCAGAGTCTTGAAGGCATCTGGAGTGTGTTCATTTGTAGGGTTTCTGTAAACGTCACTTTATCTCATAAACATGCCTCAACATCTTGAGTTAAGTTTTTCTTTATATGCTTACTACTTTGGTAAATTGATTGGCATTCCCATGAAAAAGTTTTGTCCTGCTCGTTTCTAGAGACAAGGATTGCACATACGGTTTATTCAGGGATTGCTAATTGCAAATTTGGCGGGGAAAATGTGCAGCTTGAGCACACACCTCATCCTTAACAGCAGTCATACAAAATTTTAAGAAACGCAAGAAATGTTGTATGCAGTTGAAAGACTTTCTCCCTGTTTCGAGGGAGAAGGGATAAAGTATGGCCATTTGAAAATTAACTGCGACTCTCTTTCGTTCAGTTCCCAACATTTGTCTGTATTTAAATTCAACAGAAACGTTTGTGTGAAGACATCATGATACATCACATAGCCTGCAAGCCATAAAAGTAAAATTACAAATAATTCCATAAAAATTGTGAATACAGAGCAAGCACACATTTTATTTTAAAAATATCTGTTTGCAGTAAGAAATTGTAAAATATATTTAGTGACATGTGAAAATTTAAAATGATTTTTTTTTTCTTTTTGGTGGCTCTCAAAATTTTGAGGCCCCAGAAGTGCTCCTTATGTGCCTGTGCAGAAATCCGCCACTGGTGACACTATGAACATAATTCCATCATGGATATGTAGTCATATGTTTCCAATTATCGTGTTGCCCATTAGTACATTATTAGTACTTTTTCCCAGTGTTTTCCTTTCATCAATTTCAGTTAGTCTTCCATCAATTCCGTGTCTTGACAGTGAAGTTGCGAGGTAATGGCAAATAGTTACCAGCCATTTGTTAACGACAAGGATCATCATATTGGGCACCTGATACCATCCACAGTACACACACACACACGGCCTGCCACAATCACTCATTTACCCAAAAACGAATCATACTCCAAACAAACCACTTAATTTTGGTGATCAGATGTGAACTGGTTTTTCGTATGTTGTTGCATTATAGTACCAGTTACCTATAGACAAAGATATAGAGTAGGGTTGTCCAACTTTTTGGGCAGCAAGCCACTTGAAATTTTTTTTATGGATCTTGCGAGCGAGCAAGTTTCGTTTAAAACCAAAATACCTTCCGAGTTTTTGATTATTTGTTTGTTCACTTGTGATAGGGAAAGTGGCAGCTTATGCTTCCTTATGATTTTTCCTTATTTCTGGAGAAAAAAAATATCTAAAAATTTTGCTTTGAAAATTTTTTCATTTCAAGCAGTTGTCGTTAGGCCGTATGTTGGGTAACACTGGTGTAGAGCAATATGGGGCCCAAGCCGCTCCCTCCCACAAATAATTTGAAATTTTACTTTAAATTATATGTAATATGTGATTAGGCCCCTGCAGTAAATTTGTGAACTATGTTTATACATAAGAACTTTTTTTTTTTTTAGGATGCAAAGTATGCTATAATTATAGAAGAGGATTTAGATGTTTCTCAAGATTTTTTCAGGTAAGAGTGTTTTAATATAGTTAATTTAATTGTGAACTATTTTTTTTAACTGTTATATGACATTGAGTGGATAGGACTCCTTAAATTAAATTTACTTTCAGTTATTTTAGTCAAACATTGCGTTTATTGGAAGAAGACGATTCTATATATTGTATCTCAGCATGGAATGATCAGGTAACAAAAAATATTTCAACTGTTAATCATTCGTAAGTTAATAAAATCTAATAATTTTTTATATTCTGCGTGCGTAAAAGATTTCTAGAAGCCTTAATTAATTTTTAAAGATTAGTTCAATGTGTTGTCACAGAGTTAGTCCCTTCCTCTGTATTTTGTTCGTAGTGAATTAGGCCGCATGTGCATCTATTCTCTTTTTATCAGATTATCGATTTATATTTATCAAATTTCTCTTTATCAGATTATAATCTTTATCCTTATCAATTACCCAAACATATTTTTTCCTAAACTTACACCTAGATCTTCTACTGATTTGTTTATAAATCGTATCTAATGTTTCTATAATTCCGAGCGTTCTGTCCACCTTCCTCTGTCTAATCAATTTTTTTATAATCTCTTGACAATTTTATCAGGAATAATTTTATTATTTCATTCATTTAATTTCGTTTTCTTTGTTGCTGTGGATGTTCAACAATTGCGTATGCCTCTGCTTTGTAACTCGCTTATATTTGAATGTCTACTCACACCGAAAAAATGTCAACTTCGAAGCTTGCTTTTTTTTTTTAAATGAACAGTCTGTTCTGCTTCCGTACAACAAAAGCCTGGATTAAGTTATGGGCTAACAAGGGAATAACTAGGGGGGGGGGAAGGATGGGGAGCATTTTTTGTTTCATAACCCAGGATTTACAAAGGTGTAGTGAAGTACCATTTCTACGTGGGATGTAAGAATGCTTTAGTCCAACACTAAAGAAACAAAAACTACAATTATTTATGTTTAGTTTTCAGTTTTATTTATTGTGCCAAATATCATGCCACTATTATAACTTATATCATTATCACAGTCATTATACTCTCGTAATATCATAATTGATACCATAATTCAACTGAAGTTGCCGTTCCAATCCGTCATTTTCTTACTGTTACTTACTTTACTTGCAAATGAATATTTAAATTTTAAAGTAATTATAATAAAACTCTCCATTAATCCGGATTAGTTAAATGAAAGCAGTCATCTAGAATGCGTCCATTTTACAATTTAATTCAAATTAATTTTATATTATACACTATTTTAAAATAGTACAATTTAAAAGGGCATATGGTTATTTCTTCTTTTAATTTAAATATGCATATTTTTAATTCCAAACTCCATTACCTTTTTGTGATAAGTAAAGAGGTGAAGAAAAGCATAGTCAGCATTTCATAAGCATCTGTTGGCGTTAACTTGTAGGCTTCCATATCTAAAGCTTTGCTTTTGTACATATAGAACATCAAGGGTGGATCCAGGGTGTTATTACGAGGAGGGGAGTGATTTCAGGGCCCTCTCACTAGGAAATTTTTAGTTTTGGACTGTTAAATAGTTTAGGTAAATGTCGTTATGTTACTAGCCTTCCTTTATACCAGGATTGTCCAACATATGTCATGTCACAATCCGGTCCGCAAACAATGTTAATCTGGCCTGTCTACAACTGTTTGAAAAAAAAAAAAGAAGTCCCAAATGAGAATTTTAGATTTTTTTCAGAAATAAGGAAAAATTTTGGGGACAGGAGAGGTGACCCCTTTCTGTATTGCAAGTGCAGAAACAAATAATTTGAAGAAGCTCTAAAGGAAGGCTGTTAAGTGTAAGTTAGTTAGTTTTTTTTTATTTAAGAAACAGCTGGCCCGCAAGATCCGTGAAAATTCTTTAAGTGGCCCACTACACAAAAAGGTTGTACAACCCTGCTTTATACTCACCAAAATATTTAATTTACAACAAAGAATTAAAGCTGGGCTTTTCTTTAATTAAACTATATGGTTTAGGATAGATTATAATCAAGTATGACAGAAGGGTAACATAGTAAAGGAGACATATACAATAACCGAAATGATAATCGACAATGTAATTAATTGAACAAGTTTACTCCCCTCCCTACATTCACAGGGTCCTCGGGTATGAAATTCCCTTCCCAATAATTTAAAACAGATAGTCAGTTTTTTTCATTTAAAAAGCATTTATATTTAGCTGATTTGTGATCATCACATTTATTTCTTTCGTAATATAATCCATATTGTGACAAATTATACTGTTGCACATTCACAACCTTGTTTATATTGGGTGCTGCCAGATTCGAGAAATACTTGAGCAGCCTGAGCTCTGTCATAGATAAAAATCTTTTTTTTCAATGCTGCCCAGGCAGAATGTACATTTGGTGGTTAATTCTCTTCTTGTATTCTCCTTTTGTTTTGCACATATCTTTATGCATTTGGCCTAATAAAAGTTCATTTATATGTTTATTCAGGGATACGAACACACGAGTGAAGATCCTGGTCTGTTGTATCGAATTGAAACGATGCCTGGCCTGGGGTGGATCTTAAAGCGTAGTCTGTACAAAGAAGAACTCGAGCCAAGATGGCCCACACCAGAAAAAGTACCAATAACAGCCATGTTTTGCTAAGGATTTTAAAGTTATATAATGTATGTGAATTCAGTGGTGAATAGTAATTTCAAACCTTGTATGTTTCTTGTTAGCTGTGGGACTGGGATATGTGGATGCGATTGCCCGATGTCAGAAAAAGCAGAGAGTGCATAGTTCCCGATATCTCCAGGACGTACCACTTTGGTTCTTCGGGCCTCAACATGAATTCCTTCTTCCAGGATATTTATTTTAAAAAGCATGCTTTTAACACTCAGCCAAACGTTGAGCTCAAGGATTTAGACAGGTATAAATGGAGGTGGCACATACTGTTCTTATAGAAATAAAATACAGGGTACCAGGGAGGAAATTACATAAAAAGGTTAAACACTGGTAAAATAGCAATGAAAAAGATCACTCAAGCTTTCGGACGCATCAGCAGCAGTCCTTCATTACTCCTGATGAAGGACTGCTGCTGATGCGTCCAAGTGATCATTTCTATTTTACCAGTGTTTAACCTTTATATAACATACTATTCTTGCTGTGTAGCATACACTGATATGCAAAATTAAATGATAACCTGGAGGTGGGGAGAAGTTCACCATAACTGGTATTCCAAATGGTTTGTTATAGCTAGAGTCTAAATTATATATAAATGTAAATGCATATCTTAGCCCTTTTGAGTGTTTGTACATAAAAACTGTGTATTTTGTGGGTAAATGCATGTTTTGAAGGTTTCGGTATTTTTAAACATTTTATCAGGAAAATTTTCCCACAATACTAAAATCAAACTCCCTTTTTACTCCCACGTGAGCAGAAAGGCAAAAGAACTTGAAAATGTACTCATTTAATTGTGTTCTGAGTTACGAAAAGTATAGTTCTAGCTAAGTTCATCAGCATCCTTATTGGGAAGACAGGTTTATTTTTGTCATGCCAGAGTGGCAGTTGACCCACGGTCAGGGTAAGTACATCAAACACTTACGTTGGACGAAATTCTATACCGTTATCAAACAGAGATTGATGCTAGTGATGGTTTATTTGAGATAAACAATCCACAAATGTTACTATCCAATAACCTCTATTGATCTGGAAATATATTTTCGACCCTCAAAATACTAGTGAACGATGGAAGACAAAGTTCATTGTTCGGATGAAACACACATTGTTTTATGTTGTAATAAAAAACACTGTGTAAAGCGTGTATCCCTTTTCATATGTCACATATTTCGACTCTATTGGTTAATGCTGAAAATAAATCTATTTTTAAACACAGGGCATTTGTTTTTTAAATAAGCAAATAAAAAAAAATTTAAACTAATATTTTTCACTTCAAGTGCCTATAAATGCACATTTTTAAGTTTTAATGCATATGTGCATGCATATTTGCATCGTTTTTTAATGCATATGTTGCAGCTCTACTATAATAAGGTTTTAATACTGTCAAGTGGAATGCTCCAACGGTTACTATAAAATACACATGAATTATATACATATGGGGAACAGACGGAGAGTACTCAGGAAATGTTAGTTTTGAATTCTTGGAGCATTAATGCGTTGTGTGATTGCTCCACACCACTGGCATACTTAGGGGGTGTTGATGGGGGTTGTAACCCCCATTGCAATGAAATTTTGTATATTTAACATAGGAATATGTGAGTTGTAGCTCTGTACCCCCCCCCCATTGAGTCTACCCCCCCCCCATGACCTGCCTGCGTAAGCCTATGCTTCACACTAACGTTCTTAACCTGTACGAGGCCACGGCTCAGCAAATCATTATTTTATAAGGAGGAGGGCCCAGTCCCAACAAATTTACTCATAAACACTTCTCCATTTTTTTAAAGTTCATATACATATTAAGTTACCGTGAGTATGAAGAATTAATTATGGCATAATTATAAAGATTATTAGTACACTTTTTCTATTAGTTCACACTTTGCTTTCTACTTCCATGCTGATTGGTCACTGACATTTGCAACACATGTTGTTTCATTCAATTTTAAGAACAGAGATTCTCACCATGTTTGGCACAGAATGACCCTTGATGTCCTTGCGCCATAAAACCACAACCAACCAACCAAGAACAGACAGAGGATGCACTGCACATCGTTGTAATCAGCTTGCTGGTGATTTTTATGACCGGTCATAACCAGTGATGTATGCTTTCTCAAATATCCTTCAGCAGTTATCCTTCCTAACTCCGATGTTCTTGTCTAAATTGCTTTTACACCCTCTCTCTTGAATATTAAAAGATTTCAATGCCTGAAAATTTCCAATAGTTCATGAGTACTTCCATATTTGAAAATGCATGACTTGGTTACTTCTATTTTCTGCATAAATTTCATTTAAGCCTTCAAGCTCTGAGCTTTTTGAGACTTTCATGAATATCATTCTTCTCGGAATATTTTCAGTATAAAATATTTATTCATGAAAAATACTTGGGGAAACTAAAATGACAAATTCTAGGAAAATCTTTCGTGGCTTACAAATGGAACCCACAGTGAGTGCCCTGCCGATTTTGATGAAATTTTTTTTGATGAAAGTAGAGCCAAGGAAATATGTGTCTCGGCATTTGTTCCACTGTGGTTTATTTTCGGAGATATGAATTTTTAAAGATTTTGCATCCGATATATGAGCTTAAAATACGACATCCTCCGCAAGCCAATCGGTAGCCTTGTTGGTATTTGTTCATAAACTTACTTTAATAAAATTCATATTTATGTCGTTATGTTAATTGCATCAAACGCGAAGCGCTGGGCCAGTAACTTACCAACTAAGCTACCGATTGGCTTGCAAAGGATGTCATATTTTAAGCTCATATATAGGATGAAAAATCTTTAAATCATTAAAAATCAATATCTCCGAAAATAAGCCGCATTGGCACGAATGCCCAGACACGTATTTTCGTATTTTGGCTGTACTTTTATTTAAAAAAAAAAATATATATATATCAGCCGCGAACTCACTGTGAGTTCTCCTTGTCAGTATAATTGTTGTCAGAGCCCAGTACTGGGCTGCGGCCTGGCGGTCGAGAAACACTACTTTAGACAATTGCATAATACTTCAAGTATGGGATTAATGAACTATGCATCTCACAGTGATTCCTCAGGCTATTTATGAAACTTACCATTTCTTCTGCTAAATCTATTGATCTATATGTTAACACTAAATTTAATTACATCCTTTTCTCTGTATGTTGTGAATTGTGTGCGAGAATTGACCCATTATATACTATATTTCAATTTTGGAGTATCCATGCATTTTTTTTGTTTGTAAAAGTAATGTGATGTGATAAACTGACACTAAATATGTTAATTCTTTCAGTGTTAAGCGAGATAATTATGAAGATGTTATTCATGAATTATTAAGGTCAGTGAAATATTTGTTAATTTGAAGTTTATTTGATTTGCAATTTATTTTTTAGCTGATTTTCAGTCTTTTGAACCTGCTGTTGTTTTTATGTTGTCTGTCACCAATAGAAAGAGCGATTTTAAGGATTTCTGTAAATACAGCAATCATGGCTGTTGGTCTATTTGCATTCATTAATTGGAAATTAGTGAATTGGACGGTGGTAATAATTGATTTTCAGGCTGGAAATTAATTAATTGGTGATAGTTAAGCTGTGTTGGGGATATTATAGTATGTACTTATTAAGGTTCATTGCAGCTTTAGTTTAGAGAATGTTCAACTGATATGCATTAATAATATATCCTTATTATATATTTGCGTATGTATAGATATAGTCGGTAGAGCCCTGCATGGGTTGGGCCTGCAAACCAGGCAGAGCCTAAGGAAACAGGTCCGTGAAGGACTCTAGTTTAGAGTTCTGGCCCGCGCTGACGTCCCAAAAATGTCTAGACCTACGCATTCAGAACAGGCTTGCGAGAGCCCACCCCAAAAATGTCTTGGCCTGTGCATACGGAACAGGCCCATGCAGGCCTGTTCTGAAAATGTCCACGTTCATGCAAGCCTATCGAGCCAAATTTAAACCCTGTATAGGTCACGAGCAACTCCATTCTGTGACAATCCGCTGAATTCTAACCAATCAGAAGTGATGATTTTCTGAATGCCAATCTTTTTTCGACATATTGTAGTTCAGCAATTTTTGCACAAGTGATTTTTTTTTATCGTGTAAACGGATGAAAATGAGCAATCTGTTTGCAACTCTCAGCTAGATGCAACATCTGTGAAACAGTATTTGCATCATGAAGCAACACTCGCGAACATGAACAAGTTGTTCATAGCCCTACAGAAGGAGAGAAAGAAAAGAACAGCGTGGAACAAGCTTTTAATTATAATAAATACTTTATTAAATAATATATAAATAAAAAATTAAGACTAAAATCGAAAATGTGTCCTGTGATAATATTATTTGTCCATAAATAGCGTGAATTTTGCATATATAAGTATCTCTGAAATTTTTTATTATAATAAATATTTTATTAAACAATATATAAATAAAAAACTTGAGATTAAAATCAAAAGTGTGTCCCGGATAATAACAAAGATAATAACACAACAACATTAATAATAACATTTGTCCATAAATATGAATTTTGCATTTATACCATTCAAATGGTAACTTTTATGCTTTTTCTTTTGCTAACACTTTGGCGAACGAATGACTATTGACGAAAAGTTGTCGCCAATTTTCATGTCACTTCCAGTTGGCTAAAATTCAGTTGATTATCGCGGGCTCGAGTCCCTCACCCGGAGGCCACCCTTCTTAACTACCTCCCCCTAGAACACATTCTTCTTCCTCCCCCATGTTGCTCATGTATAGGTCTCTCTGTACTCCAAGTCAGAATAGAATGAGCTGGGCCAGGCCTGAATTCTGCGCCAAGCCTAAAAAAAACACATCTGTGCAGGGTTCTAATAGTTGGGCCTGTTTATATAGAGCTTGGGTGTATTGAAGTTTTTCTGCATCTTTTGAACTTTGTAATCTTCATTAGCTGGAGTGGATACATTAGAAGTTTTTATATATCAAATATTTTTGCCGCTCTCTTCAGCTTCGTTATAAGCGAATTTGACTGTATAAAAATGGAGTGTGGCATGTAATATTCGAGAGATTGAAGTGAAGGTTTAGGTTCTGTGGATGGCCAGTGGGGGAGAGATAGCCCCTGGTATATGTGTCAAGTTTATATAGTCATACAGCAAATATATGGGTAATTTCAAATCTGCTAACTTTAAATATCGATCTTCGTCGATATTTAAACCTTGCCCTTTGTGGATTTTTTTTTTGTGTGTGTGTGTGTGCAGTTCATAACCCAAAAAGTATATGGAAATTCCAAATAAAAGTTGATTTATTGATTTTTTTTTTCATCAGTGAAATTATATTGAGGCTTTAAGAATTATTTTTATTATGTAATTGCAATAGTTAACACGTATTTAGATACATGTTATTTTATTTAGGAAAGCTGTTGTTCTCGATCACAGTAAATCTCCATGCGAAGAAAATTTTATCCCCGATACAAAGGTAATATATGTATTCCAATAGATTCTTAGCTAGAAAAAATTTAGTTTTATATATTTAATGTAAATTTCCTATTATACGTGTGTGTGTGTGTGTGCACTTGAAATTATTAGCAAAAATTACAGATTGGGGGGGGATAAAATTTTATTACTTTCGCTTTTTTGTTTGTTTGGTATGAAAATAAATAAATATAAACAAATGTTTTTAATTTCTTAAAGCTATCTATTGTTAATGGTCTACCCTATGTGTGAAATGTCGAATTACCAATATGATAGACAGGGTGGTCCAAAAGTCTTGTCGTATTTTTAAATAATATGAACAACTATTTGCCTAGTATGCCGTTAACCCGGGTTCAATTCCTAGTGGTGCCAAAAAAGAATGCACGCCGACTGGCTGCTCATTGTAGTCCGGGGATTGGTTCTCTAAGTCGTAAGAGGCTCCGATTCTTCGGAAAATTGTAGTTTCCAGTGCAGCAAGACTGTTGTTATCTTTGTGCCATAAAAACACACATTATTGAACAACTACACCACTTGCAGAACTAAGATTTTCAGTTATTTTACATTTATCCCTCCTCCTCACCTATTAGTGTATGCACAAAGTTCATAAGAAGTGGTTACAGAACTAAATTCTATATATTCGTATGTATAGAGGGTGAACCCCTTAAGTGGATAGTGTAAAATATCTCAGAAAATAAGCATTTTACAAAAAAAGTTCTAAAGGCAAAAGTTGCTTGGCTTGAGGTGGGGGTGGGGGGTGCGTTTTCAAGACCATTTGAAGATTAAACTGTTTTTTTTTTAAAGGGAAACACATTTTTTTATTCTTACTCCTCGTAAAAAAATAAGCAACTTTTGTAGAAAGCATTTTTTCGGTTTAGTGCTTAGTTTCAGAGATATTAAAAAAGTAAGCTTGAACAAAGACATTCATGCCATATTATGTATGTTGCATATTTCTCTGAGAATAAATAAGAACCATTTCGACTTTTTCCTCTGCAAACCAATACTTCATTTTTTTAACACACAATAAACTAAAATGCAAACTAATTTATCTTAACGCTTACACACTAACTTTTAAATGACTTACATTAAATGGACGGCTGTATGACTGAAGCAGAGAAACTACTGAATGCTGGCAGCAAGCGACCATCTTGCTTCGGTACCAATTGGCACCATGCGCAATATCTCATTTTTCTTGGGGATATAAATCGGTTGTATGACCTATCAACGAATCATATTTATTTGTGTGTACAATGTCTCTCCAACTACTGCATACTTAATTTTTTTCATTTTTTAAGTATTAAATTAGTGTTCTATGATATAGCATGAATTTCTTTATTCAAGCTTATTTTTTAAATATCTCGGAAACTAAGTGCTAAATAAAAAAAAAATGCTTTCTACAAAAGTTGCTTATTTTTTATGAGGAATTAAAAATATAGACTTCCCTTTAAAAAAAAAAAAAATCAGTTTGAACTTAAAATCGCCCATCCCAACAAATAAAAACACAGATAATGAAAAATACTTTCCCCCTTCAAGCCAAGCAACATTTGTTTCAAAAATTTGTCATAAAACGCTTATTTTTTTTTAGATATTTTACATTATCAACGTAAATGATTCACCCTGTGTATACAAAACTGCATTCTAATAGGGACACAATGGCCCCCATTACTCCTCTCCTACATATGCAAGTGCTCTCACCATAGGGAGGTGGTCTCTTAATCTAGATTTAATTGCTTTTTCATGGAACCTTAGATGGTCGTCTTTGGGAGGTTTTAATACATTTTTATAAAAGCAGAGCAAAACTTTTTTTTTTTGGACCACTCTGTATAATAAATGCTCTTTTGAAAATTGTTATTAAAAAAAATTATATTGATTGAAAACATATAAAAGGTATATTTTCTTTTAGGGTGAAGTGTATGTAATGTTTATAAAAATGAATGGTCCTAGAGATTTCACAACGTGGCTTCAAATTGCTAAAGTAAGTTATTTTTAGTAAGTTTTTAAATCCTTTGCACAAAATGCTAAATCAAAATTTCTTTATAAATGTTTAATTAATGATAATTCATCGTAAATGAATTATTAAATGTATCTTTTTATATTTTTTCCAGTGTTTCAAAATCTGGGATTTAGATGCCAGGGGCTACCATAAGGTACAGTTTGACAATTATTCATAGCCATATTTATAATTATTAAACATCTAGTACTACTAAATATCAGCGGCTTAGCAGAGGTGGCTTAAGAGTTTGCAAAGCCCTATATCTTAAAGCTTTTCTAAATATTTTTGATAAAGTGGGGGTGAAATTAAAAGCAGAATTGAATAGAATAGCTTGGAAATACAAACATCCTGATCATACTGTAGTTAATTAGTGACTCAGGTTTCTGTAATAGAATGTATTCATATTTAATTTGAATACTATGACTTATGTTTTAGATATACTTTGGCATTATTAATTTAATAAGAAATTTCTGCCTAAACTATTGCTGAAATCACATATATTTATATGCCTTACAATTTTTACCAAATATACAATCAAACTTGATCATAATGACTTCGGTTGTAGTAAAAATTTACCTACACCGTCACAGTTCTGAAATCGCCTCACAGATTATTTGTATATGATTATGTGTCGGTTATAGTGTCCAAATTTTTGTGGTCCCTCAACTTCGTTATAACCGAATTCGACTGTATATTTTATTTTTTCAATAAATGCAACATCGTACATATATGAATAACCTAAAATATCAGTAATTGAGTATGATAATGTTACAAAGGCTGTCTTCGTCAGCGCGAGGTCAGGAAGTATTCTAGATAAACTGTTTTCAGTCTGTGCATACGGAACTAATATTTATCACTGTACGCTATTGACATAGCCTGACTTTTCTTGTCAATTTTTTCACCATAAATTTTTTTCGTAAAAATCCAACTTACTTAAACAAACCTTTGTGTATCATAAGGTTTTTAGAGGAAGATCTTTTCATGGAAATTGGACCAGAAAATGTATTTTATAATAAATAAAAAACCTGATTATATATTTTATTGGCCTTGAAAAGTTTACCCTAATGAAAAAAAAAAATTTTTGTTTATCTCCCCCTCAAACCCATACGAGACAGAGATAGTGTAAAATCGCTGCTTTAGATTAAAAGTCAACATCAGTTTAATTGAACCCTCTGGATTATAAGAGGCTGAGTCATTGGAAATTATTTTATTTTGTTTTACATTATTTTCTTCCCATGTTTTCATTATTATTTGTTCATATTTTCAGAGTATGTGGAGGCTGTTTATGAAGGGAAACCACCTTCTCGTTGTTGGAGTGCCAAATTCTTCTTATTCGTAAGTGACAGCTGAAATATAATTTGCCATTGCATGCCATCAATTAAATTTGTATAATATTGCCAAATTAAAGGTACACGATTAGGGAATGGCGACATATTACTAAAGAATTTCTTCCTCATTCGTAAATTTGTGATCTAAACACTAATTGCATTGTGACGTTTGTAATTAATAGACACTAATACTATTATTAAAAACTGAAACACACTATTACGAATACCTCAAACACTAATACTAATAAACCAAGCACAAACTAAATAATTTAAATTCCATGATAATTTTTTTTTATCAATTTATTTCTCTGTCTTTGCAAATTTTGCAAAATCACAAGTTTTGCACCTGCTGCAAGCATGTTCTGCTTGTTGATCGAAGTTCAGTAAGCATGGAGAATATATAGGTTTATTAAAATTAAACTACCCCTACGTAGAGGACTCCGTAACCAGTTCTGAAACTTTCAGGGAAGAAAAATTTGGACAGCTGGTACATCAAAGGATGCACGGTCCACTTATTAAAAAATGATAATAATAATTGCAAAATTTGTCAGTAGGTGGTGCTGCTGCATTAATAAATTTCATTATCGGCAAAAGTAAAGCAGTTTTTTCAAAATGATAGATGTAAACCAGCACACACTACAGCAACAGCAGTACCAACAACGTTTACAGGAAAAGGCAGTAGTAGTGAAAATGTACCACTAGCATAGCAATAATGTGGCTATCAGAGAATTCCAGCATCAAAGGTGTGCAAGACGTGAACCTATGACTGTGTTTGTTTTGTCCACAAAATAATTGCTAAATTTGAAATGATAGAGCATTTTTGCA
Organism: Dysdera silvatica; assembly: GCA_006491805.2. Lineage (NCBI taxonomy): Eukaryota > Metazoa > Arthropoda > Arachnida > Araneae > Dysderidae > Dysdera > Dysdera silvatica. The sequence continues at coordinate 16,848,480 of QLNU02014802.1, forward strand.
TTTAGTCGAGTAGAGATCGAAAATGAGGCGAAGACATGTTGACCAATTATAGCATTGTTCCATCCCTCATACATTATTCCCACAACCCAGTCTGGTGGCAATTTTTTTTTGATAGATGGCAAGTGTATCGTTTATAGCAGCAGTCACCAACTGGTGGTCTGCTGAAAAATGTGGAAATTTTTTGCATTTTTAATGTTTTATTAAATAAAACAAAAATAATATTCTAAGAAATTCTCATATTCTGAATGACAATTTTCACCTTTATATTGCACTAAATTCACGAAATGTGGTCTGCGGGATTTAAAATTATGTAGTGGTCTGAAAGGTTGGCGACCACTTGTTTATAGTACTGTTCAATGCTTACGAGTTGAGCTTTGGCAAAACTGTTAATCAAACCAGATGGATTTTTCTATGGGAAGTTGGAAATATCATGTGATATATATATATATATCAATGGCAGGTTGTGCACGTACTAGATAAACAAAGGTCACCATACTTTTACCTGTTCCCCATTTTGATCAATTAATTCTTCCAGGTCAAAAACTGGTGGGGTAACTTCTGAAGCTCATCTTTTGAGTACTGAACTGTACAGTTCGTTCAAATCTCTTTTCATCACAAGTCTCAGAATTTATTTCAGAGCCCTCTAGTAGAGATACTTTAAACTTAATTATATAACTTGTATATGTAAATGACTGGAGGGTCTTTACACTGGTATCGATGGTATCTTTTACCTTTCGGACACTGTTCCGATGTTTTTTGTTATCACTAGGATCAATGTAAAGGTTTTTACCATTTTTATGTATTCCTGTGTTTACCACCGTGCAAATGTTCATATATATTAAGGAATGTATTGAGGAATAAGAAAATAGATTGGAATAACATGAATTACTCAGAACACACGTATGTGCAGGTCATTTGAAAATTGGGTGTGTAGTAGTAGTAGTAATTCAAAAATTATGGAAGAGAGGCCTAATCAACTTTAAAGTTGATACGTGTGATTCAGCATTATAGAAAGAAATGTTTTTATATGTCATTAGCAAGAGCCATTTTATCCCCAGTTGGATACGCCATTGCTTAGAGAGACCTTTCTGGAAGTTGATGGACGATAGTTGAATATGATGATATACAGTAGAATTTCCATATATCGAAAGACTATATATATATATATTGAAGTTTTTGTGGTTTCCTATGGTCTTCACATAGAAATAACTGTCCCTGTATATCTAAAACAATTACATACATTGCATTTTTTAAGATAAATCGCCTTTTTTTTGTTCAATTAACGTTCTGAAACATCATGGTTTACAATTTGCTGAAAATGTTTCATACAATGTATTTCATAGATTTAATAAATGTGAACCTTTTTATGATGAATCAGCATCGAAATTTCCTTGCGTAACAAGGCCGTTGGTTTGAATTTTACAGTAAAAAGCCACAAAGGTCATGCTGTGCCGGAACCTACAGTTTTCCGAGGAATCCGAACCTCTTAAAGGCCGGAACCAAGTAAGCAATTATATGGGTAGCGATCTTGTTTGAAGTATGGGTGGGAGTTGAACACAGGATAACCAACCACTAGGTGAATGCTTTATCGCTGCACCACCGAAAGGCATTAGAAAGTTTTTTATACTGATATAAATGGTGTATGAATAATAAATACATAAACATGTTTTTTGAGGTAAATTCAGCATAATTTTTCCTCATTAATGGCTTTTAATTAGCTATAGTAATATAACTTGTATGTAATGTTATTCATATTTACGTACAGGGTACACCAAAAATTCGCAAAAACTTTAAAAAAAATCATAAAAAAAGAACAAATAATGATAAAGAAGTGCGATTTGTATGGAAATTTTTCTAGGAAAATTGGATTTTTATAGTAGCAAAACAAGTTTAGTTAAAAAAATTTCCTACAAATGGCGCTGACAACTTCAAAAGACAATGGTGCTTTCCATTGGTTTATTATGGCAATCGTTGTTTAATATGACCTCCAAAACATTGTATGGCAGGATTAAGACGAACAATATATGATAAGCGGCCATTTCTCATCTTCAGTCGTTTCACCATGCAAAATTTTCGCAACGCAGTGGCTTCTAATTCAACATTCAGGTAGAAGAACTTCATAAGCAACGCTTGATCTGGCAACGATGACATTCGCAAATTATGCAGTACTGTTGGGTTCGAATGAACAGTTCATGTTCACCCAGGTCTTTTATTTGAAACCAGCATTGCATACTTCTACTGAATATCTTGCATATCAGTGCCGTCTGTCTGCAGATGACTTTTGAACTAAAATTTTTGTCCGATTTTTCATCTAGAAATCCTTTCATGCAAACTGCACTTCTTTATCATTATTTGTTCCTTTTTGTATGATTTTTAAAAATTTTTATGAACTTTGATGCACCCTGTCTTTATAAAGAAGAATGTATTGGTTAGGAAATGTTATATTAACTACAATATACGGTACATATGCATAGAAAAGATCATTTCTGTATATCAAAGTTTTTGTGGACCATCAATTTCGATATATGGAGGTTCCATTGTATACACTGCCGATAATTATGTATTTTATTCTTTAAACATTTTTTCATAGTACAGAACAAAAAATTTCAAAGCACTTAGAAATGCCAACAAAGCTATATTATGTGCAGCAGCTACATTCAAATTCTTTCGTAATTGTCAGGGGAGAAGGCTCTTCTCATTAAATGTGGTATGGAATGGCCCTTCCTGTTCTTGTGCCACAAAGCTTATAATCAACCAAATTCTCATTTTAACAGTGGCATTGTGATGTGTTTACCATGCCTTTAACTCAGGTTTGATGCCAATTGTGCCATTGATCACATGCTATTTACTCACCTGCTCTAGTCTGGCATATGGGAGCGCAGAACGACCCTTGCTATCCTTGCGCCATAAAATACAACCAACCAACCAACCGGTATATGGTTACCTAAACAGCTGAAGTTCGGTCTCCTCAGAAAACTGTAGGTCCTTGAGCAGCATAACCTCCGTTGCCCTTGTGAAAAAAAAAAAGTTTCAAGTGAATGGAAATTATATTTTGATTTCTTTCTTTTTTTCTAGGTCCTTTAAACCAGCTCGAGTTACTCCCATTTACCTAGAAGATCAAAAAATTGACAAAGACAGACTCCGATAGCTTGTGCCATATTAGTTTGCAGACAAACTGAGATTTTTAAAATGAACATAAACAGTGTTTTGTCGTCTCGTAAAAAGTGTGAAACTCACATGAACTGGAAACGACATTTCTCCAGGTGTGGAGAGCATGAACAAATGCAGTGTTGACTTTCAACATTGCCCCCTCGTTGCCGTTCAGATAAACTGACTACAACCTGCAGTGCAGGGCTTCGTTTACACTAAAATTCACAAAAAAAATCTTTTATTTCTTTCTGTAAATGACGAATTCTTGTAACTTTACAAATACGAATTATTTGGTATCGATAAAATTGACAATCAGAACCTTCTGCTTGTAATTTGGTTGACTCCATGCACCAGCTTAGTGGTGGCATCACATTTGGTATGAGGGATTTTTTACTTGCAGGCTGTACAATGCGAACAAGACCTTATTACTATCATCAAAACAAATTCGATATTATTTCCCAGGTAATGTGGAAACTTTTCTTGCACATGGCATCTCACATTCCCCCCCCCCAACACACACACTTACAACAAATTAGCGAGGAGTAGCCTAAATATTCATGTATGTAAGTAACGTTCAACTATGGGGGCAAATCGTAGATATTTTATTTTGCCTCTTTTTTTTTTTCTTTCTTTTTTTTTGGGAGGGGGGCAGATGTTGAATTTGCCAAAGGTAACTGAAGACCTTGTCACAAAAACGAGTTGTGTGCATTTTTCTAAGTTTTAGTATAATGTCCAAAGACGTTTCAAATTGCTGTGGGCAATATGTGGGTTACTTCTCTTTCCAATCAAATTTTCCCACTACTTAAGGTCAATAATAAGCTCTTCTTTTCCATAAGATACCAGGTGTATTTCTTTATAGAATTCCGTGAATCTTATTGATGCCCCCTTGGGGAGAGGTGCCAGTGAGAAAGGAAAAGAATATACATCAGCTAAAAAATAAGTTTTTTATGCAACATTCGCCCAAGCTGTGCATGGAGATACAAAATTCATTTTATCTCTCAATTTTACTTGTAGTATGGCCTTTCCAAACATTTCTAACAGTTTGCACCATGACAGTCGTCAAAGTTATGATCAAGGTATTAGTTTTACATGTGTCGAAAGAAAATGCATACAGAGTGCTATGATACACTTGTTATACGTACTATCTCTAAAATGGATTCTTCACACCATAGATATAGCCCAGATGGGGGCCAAGGACTCCGTCTCCTTCCTCTCGAAGTCTGTGGCTACATCCTTGCTTAGCACACTGTCTGCAAGGTAAATTTACAGAATACAGAGTCAAGTGGAACCCTATCCACAGGAACCTTTTTGTTTTTTTCTCATTAAAATCTGTTCTTCTCAAGATGTAAGTACATAATAAACAGCATGACGTGGTTATTTATGCTAATATTGTTCATGTGGGTACCAAATAATTATTTGGTACAACAATATCCGTATGTACAAATCACAGTACAATAAAGCCTTTGAATACTGGACAACTTGGGACTCGTGAGTCTGTCCTTTACTCGGGAGTGTTAGGGCTAAGTGTCCATTGAGTAAAGGTGTCCGTTATTCAGGAATGTCCATTATGGAGGTTTTACTATATGTGCACAGAATGACTAGGAATAAAGGCATGAGATCAGGGTGCTCACACAACCTGGAATCGTCAGGGCATTTGAAATTGTCCCTTGAAATCAGGGGAAAAATAAGATCTTTTGGTCCAACCTGGGAAAGTCATGGAACACTTTCTTAACTTCTGTTCTCAATAGCTAAATTTCACATGAACCTGAAACTACTTTCCTCAAAACCAAAGTTTAATTCAAAGCTTTGTTTGCGATTAGTCAGGGAATTTTGTTGGAAAAATTAGGACATTTTTTCCTTAAAGGGGAGTGGGGACCTAAAAGGTGGATGTGGGGTGTGTTTTCACCGTGCCTTGCAGACAGAATGTTAACCATGGTGTGGGTGTTAATATGCTAATCATTCCATTATGATTTTATTTTGCTTATGTATTTTGTTGTATTCGGAAATGTATCGAATTTCTCCTCATATTTGTACATTAAACGAGAAAGTTTATTTTCACATTGGGATGCAGTTGCATCACATGTATTACATAACCTAAGTTTGTGATGATGTTTTTTCTTTCTAGTCATATGCTTTTAAACTTTTTTTAATATGTATATATACAGGGACGTACGCAGGATTTAAAAAAGGAGAGGTGATAAAAATACAACAGATGAAAAGCTTCCAGAAATAATTTTATTTTAATTATAGTTTATATTTTTTTCAAATAGGAGGAGGAATTATTCCCCAACCCCTCGTTATGCACGACCTTGTATGTTCATACATTGCCTTTGGTATCTTTCATGCAACACATGTCAATACAGTTGTTACACATTAAGATACGTCCTGTGGTAGCAAAGAACAGTGCATTCAGGCCTGGTGCAACCATATAGGCAAACTAGGCAGCTACCTGGTGCAGAGGCAAACTAGGTAGCCACCTAGTGCACCACTGTGATGGATTTTTTAAAGGTACTTAATACTGTACGATAATTGAGATAAACTTTATAAATGTAAATTTTTCCAATACCCTCAACTTCTTACTTTTTATATTAAGAAATTTTTCCCTAAGCAATTTGCACAACTCTGAATATTTTCTCATTACCGCTACACCTTTCAGTGGTGTGATTTACCACAGTAAGTTTGGAGGAAGTTCTTCTATATTTTTGTGCAATATTACAACATTGAGAATTACAATTTTCTCCTTCAACAGCAAAATCCCAGACTATTTTTATGCTTTTGATCATTTATTTGTGTGTTATGAGATAAGCTGTGATTATCGTACTTTGTTTTAACTAGAACTATAGTGAAAGTGCAGGATGTGGTGTATTTTTTTCACTTTTAGATTGTTGCAAGATGTATTGGGGTGTTGATTTTTTTTATGGAGGGAGCATACACTCTGTTCACCTAAGGCAGCAAATTCGCTTGCGCTGGCCTTCGAGTGCGGTTTTTTGCAGTGCCGAAATCTTCGACAATGAAGCAGAGGTGCAAAGCATACGGTCCATGAGCCCATTCCAACTTGGACAGGGATACTAACACTGAACTAGATAAATTTATTTCAACTTTTGTCAGTTTAAGAAAAATTACTGGACTATATTTTCTAAAAGACATAAGAATGTCTGTAAAATATGGGAAAAAATATGAATAGTTGAGTTCTAAGAAGACTCGGAAAAGGCTTTATGTTGTATATCTGCATACAGTGTTCCTCCTATACACCTACGGAATCTGGTATTGTCAGGGAAAATAAGTTTTTTGATTAAATCAGGGAAATTTTTCCGAACTTCTGTTCTGAATAACTGAATTTCGCATGAGTACAGAGCTATTTTCCTCCGAAACTAAAGTTTCGTTCAAAGTTTTGTTTACTATTAGGGGATTTTGCCTGGAAAAGTTGCGGACTTGTTTCTCCAGTGTGGGTGGGGGGAACACTTTACATAAGTGAAATTTCTTTTCCTAGAAAGACTACTGACCACGGTGTTTCTAAGAAAGCTTGGTTAAACACAAAGCCATGCACGTTTTTTTTTTGTTTTTTTGTGATGGGGTTAACTCCTATTTTCAGCAACCCCCCCTTTTTGAATTCCTGTTCATGGGCCTGGTTAAATACTATATATAAATAAAAAATTTACGAAGTTATCCTTTTCTGAAAAATGGATTATTGTTGTAGTTTCCCTCCTCACACAACTACCCACTCCTTCTCAAGCTAATAGGTGTGGCCCACAGTACAAACTTTCTTCACAGTTTCATCCAAAGCACACGTCGGTTGGGCACCCCTTTGATAGATTCGAATCTTTAAAAAATTTCTGATCCTGATGCATCGTAACTTTAGGTGTTCTCTTGCTTTAAAGTACAAATGAACGAACATGTTGCAATATTTTTTTTTTCACTTTATCTACTCATGAGTGTATTCACCCTAATTAAGAATTTCTTTTTAATTAAGTTTCATACAACTGCATATGCATATCTTTACCAGTAACAGATGCTATGAGCTGTGTTTTAATAATAAAGGATTTACTATTTCGTAATTTGTGTTATGGATATTTTCGGTTGGGAATACATGGAAGGGTAAGCAACCTCTCCTGAACAGCAACTCTCATGCTGACAAATTATAAGTTCTGATGTAATAAGTGGAAAAATATCTCAACTTTCTTATGAAAACACGTTAACTTTGTCAAAACGTTCTTTTTTTAAAACTTGCCTTGATCATATTTTTCAGGTTGCATAATTAGAAAGTGTTGTTACCCTCTGTCAGCATTTGTTAACTCTGATATTAAGAGCACTGTTTGTACTTCACAACTCACACAACATTTGCCACTGCCTGAAAAAAATTCCAACATTGCATTTACTTAAAATTTGAGGATTAAATTTGTTTGCATATAAAGTTTGGATATTGGCAGGAAACTGGCAGAAAAGTAAAGTACTTAATCTTTCGGATGCATTAATGTAGCCTTTGTCAGGAGTAATGAATAAATTATGTTTGAAGCTCTGGGAAATTAATGTTCTGCCATGCTTGTAATACGCAATAGTATTGTGCCGAGAGAAAGAGGATAGGTTCTAATATATCGGCGGTTTTTCACTAAACCATAAAAAATCTTGGAGAAAAGGTGCCTTTTCTCCAAGTGCAATAGACAATCTTCGCTGTGAGCACAGTAATCTCTCCCAAACAGTGAATCTACGTAAAACGTATATTTTCTGGAGTTCCTCACTTATACAAGTGAGGGCGTGATTTATCCATTATTCCTAAGGAAAGAGAGCTTGATGTGTCTGGAAGTTTCGCGTTTCTACCAGTATCTTAACCTCTGTATACAAATAAACTACATTATCGTTTTAGAACGAAGCGAATCGCCGGACCTAACAATTTTTAAAAATTGGATGCTGTTAATTTAAAATCTGACTAAGATTGACTGTCGTTATATAGCTATAATCAAGTTCACTTTTCACAAAATTTCTGAAGGTTTATGCATTGCCGCAAAAAACTGTTCACATTTCTAAATTCTATATAGCATATGTAAATAAAATGAATGTAAAATGTTTGTAAAAATAAATTTGCTTTTGTAATAAAGTTTGTCTTGTCTTTACAAGTTGAGAATTCTTAAAACTTTGTGGTTGCTAATCGTAACAGAAGGATGGAAGAAAGAATGGCTCGAAAGGGTTCATTCCATAAAAAGAATGAGACATATTAAATTGATTCCCTTAAATGGTGATCATTTTCATTTTGTGAATAAGTTGAAGTATTAAAAAAATATGGTTGACATTCAAACAAGTATACCATGGATGCTAATTTGATTACCCTGCACGATTGGTTTAAGTTTCTAGCGCTAGTTTTACAAATAACGTTCATAAAAAAAAAATATTCAAGGAAACCATGAAAAGAAATAACATTACACGAATTTATTGTACACCAATAGATTAATTAATACAATTCTCATCTTTCTAAACCTATGCCTTCACATTCTATAACTGTTTGTCCGCTGGACGCTTCTTTTTCAACATTGAATTTTACCTGGAAAAGAAATAAAAATTAGTTGATAAAAGAAAAGGAACATCACAGATCCGAACTTAATAAAAGCACTCAGAATGACTTTTAACCCCTGTGACCTTCAAACTGTTTTGGGATAATTTTTATGTATCAATTTCCAAAATGACAAACTTCACATTAGGTGACTTTTTTTTTTTTTACATTCGATGGGGCTCTCTTTATATGGCAGGTTAAATTCCTGATGTCGCCAAAAAGTAGAAGGGTGTCTTTTATTTTATTCTTCCATTATGACTTTCTTTTTAGATTTAAATATGCAAGCCTGACTATAAGTTAATACAGTAAGGCTTAAAAAAAGACGAAGTGCATATATATAGTCAAACTCGTTATATGCGGGTCATCTCATTATCATTGGGCCTCACAAATTTTAGGACCGCCTCTGATGGCGTATATAACATTGTATATAACATTCAATAGTCATATGTAAATTCAACTGTTACGTAAGGATAGAGGAGTGGAACAAACACAAGATGTAATTAGTGGTAACATGTGGAGTTGATTCCTGCGAAATGACTGTTAAATTTTTGAAAACACACTACTAGATATGACTGAAAACCATAAAATCTGGACCTTTCCATATAAATTTGCTTAATATCATGGATTTCAGTATCCATGCATAATGTAAGATATTATTACCCTTAAAGAATTATCACCTATCCATGTGTAATATAAGATTGCGTTTTATATACAATGTAGGGTTATTTGGATATATTTTCTTTAATATTAGACGCGATGATGAAAGTCAATGATATTTTTAGAATGAGTAAATTCGTTTCTTTTAAAAGAAGTAATTGCTGTTCCGTGAAAAATACAAAAATATTTTGTCAGGTGTTATATACTACACGAAAAGGTATCGTTTAATGCCTTATTAAAAAGCATACAAATATGAGCAGCAAATTTGTTGCAGAGTACTTTTGGCTTGCCATCAACAAGGAATTAAATGTTTGTATTTTATGGGGCAAGGGCACCAAAAGCCATGTTGCACCGGGACCTATGGTTTTTCGAGTAATCCGAACCTCTTGAGGCTAAAAAAACAACTGCTGTACTACAGCAAGCGCTGTCTTTTTTTTTTTGGCCCTGGTAGGGGTCAAACCTGCGGTATCATTGCATCACAGCAGGGGTAGGAACTAAACTAAAATGCAAAGAATTAATACAAAAAATGTGCTTTAAATTATCAACTAACATAATTTTAGCATAATTATAAAATATTAAAATATATTAGTGTCAATTCATAATCATTTTGTTAATAAAAATATTTAATCCACTCTTTACATTTTCAATATCCTAATTTAAAAGAAAAAAAAAATCAAATTTTTTTTAAACATTCTCCAAGACAATTAAAATTACATGCTACTATATACAGCCATATCTAAGACATAAAAATTACATTTTCGATAAGGGTTGACATCCCCAATGCTTTGACTATCAAGTCACTAAGAACAGCAACACAGAACTTCTCTCGTCCTTGCATTTGTCAAAGGGCGGTTGTGGAGAAATTAAGTTCTAACATTTTATTTTATTTTTCTATTCATTTTTTTTTTTAATTCATCCAAGGAGAATGTGGGCAATTGACAAAGATCCTTACTGGAGAAAAAAAAAAGTGTCATAAATTACTTTCTACACAACTTCCTTTCTATGAATAGGAAGTTCCCTCTTTGATAAACAAAAGTAGGAGAAAAGTTCCAGACATCATTGTACTCATTAGTGATGAGTTCAGGCTCAATCTTCGAAGCTTGAGCTCGGAGACTCGCAATTTGAGCCTGCCCAAAATACATTGTGGAAATTTGGGCCTGCACCCAAAACTTCAATATAGAAAAGTTAGTTTTCGACTTCAGTTGCATCCATCTTATGAGCCTGTTGTGGGCCCAAGCTGAGCATGTCTCATCCCCAGTGCTCACTAGCTTAGAGGTAAAAACTATTTGACATAAACTCAACATTTGATGGTTTGACTCCAGTCCAGGCAGTGGCATAGAAAAGGGGGGGGGCTCAAGCTCCCCCCCCCAGTAAATATCAAAACACATTATTTTCTTTAAGGTCACATCCAAAGCTATTTGAGCCCCCATGAGTTTTGAATTGCTATGCTATTACGCCTGGGTAAGGAAAATCTTTTTCTCTGCAAATTCACACGTGCCAAAAAAGATTTTATTTTTATTTAAGTGGAAAGTCCTTCCTCCATTATTTAACAAAAAGTATATATATAAAAAAAAATCCTTCCTTACATTAGCTAATCGTTCAGCAACATAAATTGCCGTTTCTGTATGCAACGTCAGCTTTCCACATCGCATATGGGATCGCCCCTTCGCAAGAGTCATCAAAATAATTAACTGGAAATAAAATACATAGTCATTGCTTTTTAAAAAATAACGAAATTAGTATGTTTAAATTGGCAACAGAACATTAGGGACCAAGCAAAAATTTAGAAATGAAACCTACTTGATCTTGAGTGAATCTGTCCACACAGCCCCCACTACGCACATCTTCAAGCAATTCTCTGGCTGCCATTTCGCCAACTTTCTCTGCTTTAAGTTCTATGTATATATATATACAATACTTTAAATATGGTTCTCTCATCATTATTATAATTATATACAGTAAGACCTGCTTGTAACGAGTCCCCATTTTAGCGAGCTGCTGGATTTAGCACGGGAAAAAGGGATTTTATTTGTTATAATGATTATGTACAATATGCAGTTTAATCGTTTTTGGTGAACAGAACTGTTAAGGGCCCTGAATTTAACAAGTCAAGAAATGTCTGAATTAAAAAAAAAGTAGAAAATCCGAAAAAAATAAATAAATCAAAATTCCTAAATGTTGAAAAAAACATTAATAATAAAGTATGTCTTTGCAACAAGTCAACATATTAAACTTTCCAGCATTTGAAATTCGGGGAATTCCATTGATTAAGCTGAAAATTTCAGGAAATGCAAATTAGGGTACCCTATTCAAATGATTAGAATTTCAAACTCATCGCGAAAGCGTGGGCTAAGCAGCGCCCTCTGAACTGCTGATGGATTCGTATAAATCAGTGGTTCCCAACTCAGTTTAAGCCGCGGACCATTTTTCCACTTCAATGTACCTGCGGACCACTTTGCAAAATTTTTACGAATTGATAGCAAGACCTTAATAAAAAAGGGAGCCGGGTCTTTTTTGGGGGAAATGTGTTTGTAAAATCGTTCTTTAGTAAAAATAAATAAATAAACAGAAAAAGAAATAATAAAATCTAATGATAATGCAGTCAAACCTCGTTAAGACGAACACGCTTAAGACGAATTACTTTTAATATGAACCGTTTTCTGAAGTTCCGTCAGATTGTAAAATACTACAAATATGCAATCAATTTCATTTTTATATTTAATTTTAATATTTAATAATAATTTTTATAAGTGTTTTTATTAATTATTATTTCTTTTTAAATAATGACCCGTCTCATGGACCTCTAGTTGGGAACCACTTGTATAAATAGAGGGCTGTAGCGGGGCGTGTATGGCTATCTGCTAGTGGTAAACGTTACATGAGACGTCACTATGCCTCTACGACGAAAGAGGGCGACATTTCAGCAAGTTACGGAGTTTGAACGGGGACGAATGATCGGCCTTCGTGAAGGAGGGTTTTCTTATCGTGCAATAGCAGCTCGTATGGGGCGTAACAGCAGCACAGTGATGCGAGTGTGGAAGCAGTGGGTTCAAGAGAACCAGACAACTCGTAAATCCGGGAGTGGACGCCTAAAGGTGACGTCAGAACGGGATGATAGACACCTGGTCCGCATGGCGGTGACGGACCGTTTTGCTTCATCTGGATAGTTGGCAGAATGTTGGTGCACTGCTACAGGTGTATCATTGTGTGCTTCATCAATTCGTCGGCGTCTACTGCACCGTGGACTGCGTGCAAGAGTTCCTTTATACAGGATCCTCCTGACGCAAAACCATCGGCGCCTGCGGCTACAATGGGCTCATGGACATAGAGACTGGCGTGCTGATTGGCAATAAGTGGTGTTTTCTGATGAATCCCGCTTTAATTTGGGGTACAGTGATGGCCGCATCCGTGTTAGACGCTATACTAGTGAATGCCACCTTCCGGAGTGTGGTATCCAACACCATAGTGAATGAACCCCTAGCGTTATAGTCTGGGGTGAGATTGCGTATAATGGACGGTCTCAGCTGCTACAAATTGTGGGTAATCTTAACAGCAACCGGTATACCAATGAAGTTCTGGAGCCCCAAATTGTTCCCTTCCTTCAAGGCATTCCCGGAGCTGTATTTCAACAGGACAATGCCCGCCCACATATTGCCAGGAATGTTCAAGACTTCTTTTCATCACAACAGATACAGCTTCTTCCTTGGCCTGCCTATTCGCCGGATATGTCGCCGATTGAACATGTGTGGGATTTCGTTGGTCGGCGTCTCGCTCGTGATCCTCGTCCCATAGCTACTACAGATGAACTTTGGGGTCGCACACAAGCAATCTGGAATGCTCTTCCTCAGGCACACATTCAACATCTGTTTGATTCCATGCCACGTCGTATAGCATCACTTATTGCAGCGCGTGGTGGCTTCACCAAATACTGATTTTCGACATGTAATATTGTTTTTTTGCTTTGTAATTTTAATCGTTTATTTGTATCAACACAGGTCGTTTGTACATTAAATTTCATTCAATTCGGACGAGTCCTTCATGGTGTTGCAATTTTTAGAAACATGAGTATATATATGTACACACTATGTATATATGTACACAGTAGATTTTTTATTATTTGCAAACAGCTCCTTAAAAAATCACGTGTCTTGAAAATAAAACATTTTGCAGTGAACATATAAAATAAAAATGTCAGTAAATAAATATTTCACTACAAACCAATTTTGGAAAAAAAAAAAAAAACCACCTTTGTCCCAATAAATTTCATACCTCTTTTTCCTAATGACGATCCTCCGAAAATACATCCAGTGGATGTCGTTGCTGTAATTCTAAAGGGGATATGAGATATTAATAACTGGAAATAATTCTTAACGAAACAATACAGAGTTTCACCAGGAGATTCCATAACAAACAGTTATTTCGACACTGGCGTAAGGTTTAAAAACACGATTTTTCGGGAGCCAACTGCTCCCTTTGTCAAGTGAAGGCAGAATGAAGAGTTCGTGAAAGTCCTAAGCTTATATACCCGCATGTTGGGAACTTCCATTTGACGTCATTTGGTATGGGATAGCTCTGGCAGGGGAAACCCCTGTACCCGACAACGTCACATGATCACCCCAACTCGAGGTTTTGCAAAAATCCTGTAAGGTTTTGCGATGTTTATTGCACGACTCCTCAAACCGTAGGTTTCCCATGATTCCAGAAAAAGTCTACTCCCCAGATTCGTCACATTCTGCTGTAATACTTTCATCGAATGCCAATCTGGTTCGTGACCCTCCCTGAAGACATGTTCAGCTAACTAGGTCGAATCGTATTCCCAAGCTACCATACTCATATGCTCCTTTCTTCGTAGACATTTTCAAATCACATTGTTCTGGTTCAGAAGGTGTTAGGAAGGTACCAATATTCTGTTCCATAAATTATATATGTATGTGAAGACGCATGATTAAAGACATTCTTGTTCAACCATATGTGTTACTATTATATATCTCAGCTTACGCATTCAGTACCACCCATGTTTTGTACCAGGTAATATCTGATAACGACTAACAGCTACAATAATACTATTATTTCAGCATCCAGCGAAACAGAAACTTACACAATACCGCTTCCATTCCCAAAAGCTGATTGTGGAGATTCTTTAACCCGTTCGATTTTAAGAGGTATACCAGCAAAAGGCTGTCTCAAGATTTGAGTCGCACTATCTGCCATTAAGTGTGCCATCTAAAATGAACAAATGTCTGAGCATTCACAATCAACTATCGGAAACACACATTTCACTGAATTTTTCTGCCTCTGTATTTACCCCCTTACCTTGATTGGAAGCACACCAGCAACGAAGGAGTACCCATCAATTTTGATAACATCTCCAGCTTCTAAAAGGCTTTGTGGTAAGAGATACTTACCAACTGGAGGAACACTCAACACAGCTTCACCACCACCTTTGGGGAAATATCCCCTGTAAATAAAAGTACGATGAAAACAAAACTATATGTACAATAATACTTGCACAAAAATACTCAATATGTATAATGCTACATATACAGAACAAAATGACAAACACGAAACTCATGCCTTGATACAGTATTCATAATTTTAATTAAAAAATTGCATTCTACAAAAAAACTTAATCATGCAAATAAAAATTAAAAACAGTTACCACACAGGCTGTGTAAGCTAGTGTAAAACTAAAGGCAATTTTCTGTAAGCGTAACGACAGGGGATTTAATCTCACAATTAAAAATTCACTTCAAAGAAGGACAGGTGAGTAAAATCTACCAAACAGCTATTAATAAATTTTTTTCCAAGACAAATAAATTTTAATATTTAACGTTTTGTTGTAAATCTACTTGTTACATTTAATAAATGCTTACGTTCGTTGTCTTAAAGTTGGCATGTGCTCAAACATACATAAACTTTGAAATAAAGTAATTAATGATTGAAATGTAATATTTCAACTACTTCAGAATGACCTCTCACTTTTACAGTCACTCCCACTTTTACAGACAAGTGTTTCTATCCAGCGAGTGTCCGCTAATAAGGGGTTTCATGCTATATAATACATAGTTGGGCCATTCCATTGTTACTTGTGTAACATATTGTACTTACTTTTTCAGCAAGAAAATTTCATAAGATCTTGCTCCTTTATATTTTTGGAATAAAGAATATCACATACGGAAAGGTTATTGACAAATTTGTTGTATCTTAAATTATTATTTATATAATAAATAATTAAAAATTATGCCGTTACGGATGCTACAAAAATTTTCTCTTGTTTTAATGTACTTCAATACCCTGCTAATTAGAAACATATTAATGGCAAACTTATTTTTTAGTTAATAGTTTAATATATGCATTGAATATAGTTTTAAAACTTATTATTTGGTCAGAAGAAATTTTTAATAATCTGTTACAGATGTTACCCAGTGCAAAAATGCATATATATGTCATACAGTACGTAAACATATATGATACGTATATTAGGAAATACCATTAAAATAAAGGCACAGCAATATATTAATAGATCAGAGTCCTGTTTAAATCTATTTTAATAATTAAGATACTTTTTTTTTTTTACAAAATTGAAATTGCCCCCTGTCATTAACTATTAGAGGCGTTTTTCTAAAGGGGTAAAACCACAAATTTTCACTAAGCTGAATATAGTTTAAAAGCAAATCTATGTTTTCTTGATCAATCTCTTGAACCACTGCATAGTAGCTCTTTCTAGTATTTGATTTTACTGCAATCAATGTAACTAAGCAGGGTGTCTAATGAAAATAACAGAGCCAATTCCTTGACTTTTTTTTTTTTTTTACATTTCTTAGCCTTAAAAAAGTTTCTTGACTTTTCTCCTACGATTGATAAAATAGCTATATATATATATATATAATAGCTGAAAACCACTAAAAATTGCCAAGTTATGAGAAAAACAGCTGAAAATAACTGAACCGTTAAAATATCGTACGAAAATTACAATTCAACGTAAGCATAAAATTGAAAAAATGAGCATAACCATGACCTACAATATCGATTTAACGACCTTTTCTAAACTTCCGTGACCGTTTTCTTATTTCTTCACGTTTCCTTGACTTTCGTGACCGTTTTCTTATTTCTTGACTTCCGTGACTTTCATGACCTGGTAGACACCCTGATAGGTCAAAGTTCCCAATCTGAATCACATTCAAAGCATTTTCTGATATAATCAGAGAGTGGAGTCCTAAGATCACCTGCATATTTGCAAACACAAACCAAAATGCCCACACACTGAACATATCTGAAAACATCAACCAGTATTAATTTCTGTCAAGAAGGACTTAAAGTGAAATTAAGGTACAATTTTTAACCTACTTCGTTTGTCACTTTGACAGCTATTTTTCCTCCTTAAAAACTTACCTCCTGATGATATTGCAGTCAAACTTAGCACCGAATCGCTCAGCAACTGGTTTGAAAACCTGAGAAGGTATGTGAAATGAACACTAGTAGAAGAGTAATCACAGAATGTAAGTAATCATAAAAAAAATTAATTATAAAATAAATTATATAAACAACAACATACTGCTACTAAAAAAATGTTTGGCAAAGACAATACCATGCTGAAAACAAGGGTATAACAATTAAAAAATCACAGGGGAAGGGCTGAAGTAGCTTTAAAAAAATGTTTGCACATAATTCGGTATTAAAGAGAAAAATGATTCTTGACACCTAATAGGAAGAGGCTTGAGTCCCGTAGAGGCCCTCCTTACCTATGCTGCTGGCTAAAATTACCAGTTCCCATTAGAAAAACGAAGTTTAAACGGAATAAAGTCAGAAACCAGGAAGATGGGGTGTCTTGGAAATTGTTGGTAGCATGAAAGTCTGTGGTAATAGGGAAGCAAGGTATTTTGTTACCATGCTGAAAACTTGGGTTTATTTTCTGATGTGCTAAAGGGCACCGGACATTTTTTCTACAACCCTGTCAGGTTCCTTATTAAACTGCAGGTCCTCTAGGAATGAAGCTAACAACTCCAATGTAGAAACAAATTTATTATCGACTGTTCTAAAAACTGGAAAGGTGAGTGATGATCTGTGCAGTCTGTAAGTGTTGGTGGATTTTTTTTTTAGATCTATCAGTAATATGTCTAATAGCAGATATGCTGTGTGAATTCTGAAATACTTGATACGTAAGCTCAATCACTCATACCTTATTATGGAAAGCAGCAAGTCTAAATACACACTAGAGTATCAAGTTTTCAAAACCTATGTACAAACAGAAAGAAGAGTCGAGTACTTGGCCTTGCTTGGTCATGCTTGTTGTATTGAAAGTGTGTGAGGAGATGACTATTATCATTTCTGATTTATGGTATGATGACAGATAATACCATGCTGTAATGAACAAAGCCATTATTCATCTTCGGGTAATATTGATTCATCTTTATACAACAGCATACTGTTGTGATTCAGGGTCAATCTTCTAATTTCTTCAATTCAAGATATAATCTTCATGGTTTCTTTCAGTAGTAACAGTTTGATGACAGATGACAATGAAGTTAACTTTGAAGTCACAGGCCAGCTCAATCATATCTGTTGGCTAAGAAACGAGATTCCAATCCCTTATCACGGGAAACTGCTTGAATGTGATGCTTAATAGCTTCAAAACTTCCAAAAATGCACATATACTAAACTCATTTTTTAATAAGACAACATATCCATCATTCCTCCCACCCCCTCCATTCATTTGGCTCAAAAAGTGATGATTGTTAAAAATAAATCACTGATTGTTTAAATAACAAGTCTTTTCATTATGAACATACACTATATGCCCAAAAGTATCCAGACAATTTGGATTTTTTATTTTTTTTCAAATTTCCACAAAACTACACGGCCATTATATATAGAACATGCTTGAATGCACACTTTCCAATAAAGTTTCGGTGACTTGTGCATTTAGGGGACCAACAAAATACTGACAAAACAAAAAAATGTATTTGATCACCCTGTATCATAAAAAGCTGAAAATTATTTGTAACTTTCAGAAAATATTTAACCAGCTATGCTTAATGCCTGTGTGCATTTTCGTAAACCAAACATGTATATTCATGAAGATACAAACGTTTCTTTAAGAAAACCCAAATTTTGTCACATATTTTTTGCTTATAATATCCACAATTTTCAGTCAAATTTCACGAAACTTACAGAACATTTGTCAACGTACAAGAAAAATATTATACTTAAATTAGAAATTAATATATTGAATACACGATGAGACATGAGCATTTGAAGAAAATAATTTTTTACTGCGCATGCGCGAAAGATATGAATAACTTTCTTTCATAATTTTCTAGTCAATAGTATAGGACAACTTAAAAAAAATACCAGTGGGATATCTTGAAAATTCAGAAAGTTATCGACGATATAGTGAGCCGTATTTCTCTAATTCTCTGAAAGTAGCTAGATGATAAGGGGGTTTTCCACAAATTGTCATATTCCAAATTACCAAACACCCCTGTTCTGAAAATGAAATATTCCAGATTTATGCAAATAAGGATCAAAAGTATTCGAGTACCTGCATGTTTTGCTTCTCCTTTACAGAAGTCAAAAACCTTGCTTGGTGCAGAATGACCATTGTTGTCCTTGCGCCATAAAAATACAACAAACCAACAAGAAGTCAAAAATTAGTATGAAGTGGGACCACCTTTTGTTGCAGTGATGACTGCCACTCTATCTGGGAGGCTATCTACTAGTTTCTGGAATTTTTCAGTGGGAATTGCATGCCATTCTTGCAAAAGAATATTAATCAGCTCTTTCACTGATGTGGGCCATTTTGGCCTAGCTCGCAGTCGACGTTCTAATTCATCCCATAGGTGTTCTATGGGATTTAGGTCTGGGCTCTGAGCAGGCCAGTCCAATTCCTCAACATCCATGTCAGCAAACCAGCTCTATACAGCCCTTTCTGTGTGGATAGGAGCACGATCTTGTTGAAACAAGAATGGACCCACTCCAAATTGTTGCCACAATGTGGGCAGCGTGGAATTGTCCGAAATGTCGAGATAGCCTTCCATCTTCAGAATTCCCTTCATAGGAAGCAGAGGGCTCAGCCCGAACCATGAGAAACAGCCCCAAACCATTATGTTTCCACCACCAAACTTAACTTGCGGCACAATACAGTCAAGTAAAAAGCGTTTACCCAGCATTCTCCACACCCAGACTCTACCATCTGATTGCCAAATAGTGTACCGTGATTCATCGCTCCATAACACTTCACGCCACTGCTGCAGGCTCCATGTTTTGCACACTTTGAATCATTGTAAGCGACGCTTGACATTGATTGCAGTAATGCTTGGTTTATATGCAGCTGCTCGGCCATGAAAACCAAGACTTTGCAGTTCCTGACGAACTGTTTTTGTGCTGACGTTGCATCCAGAGGCTTTTTGAAAATCCGCACGAACTTTTTCCGCCGATTTCATGCGGTTCGCTTTCACAACTCTCTTCAGCACTCTGCGTTCCCTGTCTACTAGACGAAGTGGTCGACCAGGTCGTGGATGCACCGTTGTAGTCCCCGTATGTTCCCACTTTACGATAACATCATTAACGGTGGAACGGGGCACTCGTAACATCACAGAAATCTCACGAACAGATTTTCCACAGCGGTGACAACCAATGACTTCACCACGTTCAAAATCATTTAGCTCGCCCTTTCCTCCCATTTTACTTTTCTAGCTTTGAAATTATAATTGTTAACTCGTCAGACTTCTTTTATACTTGTCTGAGAGCTAGAAATTTGACGTCACTAACAGAATCCACCACGTAGAGGGGTGTCCGAATACTTTTGATCCTTATTTGCATAAATCTGGAATATTTCATTTTCAGAACAGGAGTGTTTGGTAATTTGGAATATGACAATTTGTGGAAAAAACCCTTATCATCTAGCTACTTTCAGAGAATTAGAGAAATACGGCTCACTATATCATCAATACCTTTCTGAATTTTCAAGATATCCCACTGGTATTTTTTTGAAGTTGCCCTATACTATTGACTACAAAATTATGAAAGAAAGTTATTCATATCTTTCGCGCATGCGCAGTAAAAAATTATTTTCTTCAAATGCTCATATCTCATCGTGCATTCAATATATTAATTTCTAATTTAAGTATAATATTTTTCTTGTACCTTGACAAACGTTCTGTAAGTTTTGGGAAATTTGACTGAAAATTGTGGATATTATAAGCAAAAAAATTGTAACAAAATTTGAATTTTCTTAAAGAAACATTTCCATCTTCATGAATATACATGTTTGTTTTACGAAAATGCACACAGACATTAAGCATAGCTGGTTAAATATTTTCTGAAAGTTACAAATAATTTCCAGCTTTTTATGATACAGGGTGATCAAATATATTTTTTCACTTTGTCAATATGTGGGTGGTCCCCTAAATGCACAAGTCACCGAAACTTTATTGGAAAGTGGGCGTTCAAGTATGTTCTATATATCTCCAAAGTTAGAGAACAATTGGCCGAGTAGTTTTTTAGAAATTCGAAAAAAAAAATAAAAAATCCAAAGTGTCCGGATACTTTTGGGCATATAGTGTATCTAACACTCAGTGACATAGTCAAGTTTAAATACGATAAGCCTGCAATTTTTTCTTGTTTAAATTTCTTTTTTCATTTACGTCATAGCCAACATGTAACAGTGTTGCAACATCTTCATGTGTTGGTCGTTTCTATTTAAGTAACAATAACGTGTCTTAGTAATATGCTAATTAACAACTATTTTGTTTTAGCAACAGTATTTTGAGGTCCTGGAAAATATTTCCTAGAACTACACATATTTCAATTGGTGTCTCTAATCACAAAGTCTCTTAGCAATGCATTTTCACAGTCTCTTGAAAGTCGTTAATGTGATAGATGACTGAATATAATATTAAAAATCAATAAATATAGAAGTTTTCCTTATAACATCTAAAGTTCGCCATCTTTTTTTCTATAAGTGACTAAATTTTGAGTATGATAAATAATTTTGACACCCACATTTAAGTCCGATCTAGAGCTTGTTTATTATAGGAGAAAAAGAGATACTGTCCCTGTTCTAGAGTCGAACTAAGGTCTTTCCATTGAGCTTAGGGCGTGTTGACCACTAGGCCAATGGGGACAAGAATGCTCCCTTTCTCCATATATGAGGTTGTAAGATATTGATACATTCCTCAGGGATAACACAATTGCCAAATAATGGTCAACACACAAAGCCTCCATGGCAAGTTTTACGATTTTTTTTTTTTTTTCTGGAGAATTTTATTATGATAAATAATTTTGACACTCATGTTTAACCTCAGTCAAGAGCTTTTTTACTATAGGAGAAATAAATTTTTAGATTAACTGGTCAGGGTCCTGTTCTCATCAAGGCCAGTTAAAAAGGTTGGTTGTATTTTTACGATACGAGGCCCGTTAAGAAGGGGTCTACTGTATAGGTGTTCATATACATCTATTCGTGACCAGTTTTTAAGCTGGATTGCTTTTTTTTTTTTTTTTTAAATTTTTAAATTTCTCTTGGCTTCCTTTTTCTACTGCAAATACATGCTTGCAATAGTTTTGAAAATGTTGTACTTTAGGAGAACGTTAAACAAAATACCATAATTAAAATTTAGAACTACAAATAACATTTTTTATTTTGTACAAAATTACACAATCAGCCATATAACTGTACAATTCTCCTTTGCTATCCACCATAGTTTGTAGGCATTTTCAAAATCAAATTAATTTCGATTTATCCATTTATGACATAACAGAAGGTTCTCAAAGTAATTATACGGCGGTCACCGACATAAAATTGTAGAAATTTTTAAATTTCGGGGCTTTTGCACTTAGCGAAAATGGGATTAAATTTTTTCGCAAAATACCCTTTTTCAAAATGAAAAAAACAAAACAAAACCCTTGCACTACTTAAACTCTGTTTATGACGAGACATAATTAATTACTTTGGTCAATAGCGAATAAAAACAAATGCCTCACCTTCAATGTATGGTCAATCTGAGGGGCCATTTCGGCATTGGTTCCTCCTCGAAGGCAGAGCTTGGAAGGGTCAGGAGCATACAATAAACATGGAAATGCAACTTGGAAAAGTAGCATAATGCTCCTAAAACAAAAGGTGACATAGCTTTTTGATTTAAGATTTCATTAAAATAACAAATAATCTATGTTTATCTGATTCAATGATTGACTAATCAGTAGTGTAAAAAGGGGGAACTCAGGAGCTCAAAGCCCCATGGATATTAAGAAAACATATTATCTTTAACACAAACCTTTCTTCTTTAGCCATTTTGGTTGTATCCACATTTCCACTTCAGCCCCCGCCCAATAATATTTGAATTGCTACGCTTCTGCGACTAACTAATTATTGATTGTGGTTGTGGACAGCAAAGGCAATGCTGTATCAAATAAAACCATAATTCGCTTTGATTCAAACTGATAAGACTGTATTTAAGCCCAAAATCAACATAGTCTAACTTCTTTAATAATACGAATTATATAAAAAGATGTTGCAACACAAAAATTTATATTATATTTCCTTTGTACGGTATTATTACCTGTTAGAGCAGTGGTTCCAAACTCAATTTAAGCGGATGACTTTCCCGCTTCAATTGTGCCCACAGACCACTTCAAAAAATTCCCACGATTGGCTGCAAGACCTTAATAAAAAAAGGGAGCCAGGTCTTTTTTGGGGGGAAATGATTTTGCAAAAATTTTTTTTTTTGGTAAAAAAAAAAACAACAGAAAGAATAAACAGAAAAAATCTAATAATAATACAGTAGAACCTTGTTAGGATGAGCACGCTTAAGACGAATTACTTTTAATACAAACCGTTTTCTGACATTCCATCAGATTGTAAAATACTACAAATGTACTATCGATTTCACTTTTATATTTAATTTTAATATTTAATAATTTTTATAAGTGTTTCTTTGATTATTTTTTTATTTTATTTAAATTTTATTTTTATTTTATTTAAATAATGGCCCATCTCGCGGACCACCAGTTGGGAATCACTGCTTTAGAGGAATAACAATTGCCAAATAATGGTCAACACACAAAGCCACCGGGACGAGTTTTTTGTGAGTTTTTATGTGTATGTTGAAACTTATAAAGTAAAAATAAAGATTTCCTTTGAAACAATGCATTTTATCTTGGAACATTATCAATGATTTTGCTCCTTTACCAATCCTAAATAAATTATTCAACGAAAAACAAATTCCCCATGAAAAAAATCACAAAAAACTCATTTTGGTGGCTTTGTATCCCTTTTCCAAAAAATGATTCCAGATCCTGGAAATTACACTTTGCGATACACCCATGGAATTCGCAACTACGGCTTGTGTTTGGCCCACTTCTAATTGACCAATAATCCTCCAGACTTCAGATTTAGGTGATTTTGTTCAGACATCGCCCTCACCGATATAAAGCGCTCAAAGCAAGACTATCATTTCTTTTCACCTTTTCCAGTAAGTACGCTGACAGCCTATTTTCATTCGCTGTCACTCACACATGATTTTCGACGTCACAGATAAAATTTGCATATTTCCCCATGTTTGACATTTGAAAATTTGTGTCTTAACACTATGTTTTCATTTTGCTAAACAAAATTCTGATTATACCATTTTTTAACCGAAAACTATCAATATCCTTTAATTTTTTTGAGCAGTGTATTTTCAGATTAGATGAATGGCCAAAATAACAGAACAGATTTGTGGTAATCTTGGGTGTGTTTTACGATCCGAAGACAGTAAAACCATATGCTGGGATCTATAGTTTCCCCCCTCCCCCCCGAGCAAACCAAACCTCTGTTGCTTAGAAAACCTAACCTGTGATTAATGGAGAAGTAAAAAAAAACCAACAACAATAAAATAAAAAAGGTACACATTTTATGTTACTATGATAATTAAACTTATGTTAATGGAATGATAAATGAAAATAACATTTCTATGCCACAGTGTACACAGTACGTTCATACGGGGTGAAGGGTTATCAGTACTAAAACTAAACATCATCATCAACCATTTTCAATCCATTGCAGGATGGAGGTCTTCCTGTTATCACACATACAAACAGTGGCGTAGCTAGATATTTTGCAGCCTGGGGCGAATGACTGTCATTGCCCCCACCCCACCCAATGGGGTAATAAAACAAAACAAATAAATTTTGTTTTTTAAAGGCTAATTGCCGCCCTCTGAATCGTGACACCCAGGGCGACTGCCCCCCCCCCTGCCCTCCCTTAGCTACACTACTGCATACAAATAGTACAGTGAAAGAAATACAGAAGAAGCAGACTTAAGCTCACCACGTTCGCAAGCTGGACCTACAGTTTAACGAAGAACTTAAAACTTCGGTCACCACAGCCAAAGTTCTTAGCTAAGGTGGGACTTGTTGCGTCACCCCCTTATGGAGTGACCATCACCGATGCTGCTTTGCAGTGACGCTTGGTCAAGTGTCAGTATTGTTAGCAGAGAACGGCTGTGGGACCACAACAACTCCATATATTCATATGTATATCTATAAAATTGCATTATAATGGGAGGTTATGACCCAATCAACCTCCCCACATGTACATGCCACCATTGGACATTGGGTAACATGAAAATAAATGTGTTTGAATACCTGAACAGCACCTGGAGAGATGTTCATCCAGAAAGAGACAATGGCTGACCACGATAATCAGTTTTAACTCAAGGTACAGCATTCAATTAGTAGTACTATATATTACGTTCATTTTCACACATTAGTAGTTGATTTTGGGAAACAGTGTACCTAGTGTCTGAGACTTAAAATCTGGACAAATAATTCAAAAGTATGTTAACACTATGAATATCCTTACCCTGCTGTTTTGGGATCGGCAAGGAATCGCCCTGAATCAATTTTTCCAGGAACAAAGGTAACTTCCGTTGAACCAATTTCTCCACCAGTCAATTTCCCATTGCAGATGTCACGTACAAGTTCTAAGCCAGCAAGATGTTGAGGCCTAACAAATATCATAACAAATAACTTCATCTTTCATTATTTAAAAAAAAAAAAAGACTTAAATTATTTAAATATTGTTTGTGTTTTAACAGCACAAAGACAGCAAAGGTCATGCTATGCAGAGACCTACATTTCTCCGAGGAAATATAACCTCTTAAGACTTGAACTGATTTCCGGACTATAGTGAGCAGTTGGTTGGTTGGTTATATTTTTACGGTTCAAGGACAACAAAGGTCATTCTGTGTCAAACAAGGTGCAGTAAGTGCTCTTTTTGCACAGTTAACAGGTTAATAGCATATTAGGTGAATACGTTACTACTACAGAAGGCAGGGCCTATTAATAAAATATCATTATAGCTAGTACTATAAAATTTTTGTCTATCTTTTTCTGTAAAAAATGTTAGTAAAATAACATTAAGGTATATATAATTGTTTAAAATAAATATTAATACAGAACATTATCAATTTTAAAATAATTGTTCGCCTCATTATTTGTTTATATCAGGGTGTCAACCATTTTATGTGATTTAAATTGGAGATTAAAATCATGATTTTAATCATGCGATTTTTTTAAAAAACAATTATGATTAAAATCAAATTTTGTTATCTTCTTTAAAAG
This sequence comes from Dysdera silvatica, assembly GCA_006491805.2. NCBI lineage: Eukaryota > Metazoa > Arthropoda > Arachnida > Araneae > Dysderidae > Dysdera > Dysdera silvatica. The sequence goes on from QLNU02014802.1 coordinate 16,874,428, forward strand.
CAATGCTTTAAGCTGAATTTAAATAAATCGGTGGTTTAAATCTGATTTAAGTTGATTTTTCAATGCTTATGAAAAAATAATTTGCAATAAAATTTACTTTCCTTTTATTATTTCGTAAAAAAAAAGTACAAGCAAAAACAACTTTTCTGATGATTTTACTACAGTTGTTTACACACAGTTCATGGTCAACTATTTGATTGATTGATTGATTGTTTGGCTTTTTTATGGCGCAAGAGCATCTGGGCTATACTGCGCCAAAGGTCAACTATTTCTGAAGGTCAAAGTAGTGTGTATTTATTAGGTATTTCCTTAATCTAATACATTCACTTTCTTCAACTATCTGTATAAAAATTGGCCATTTCTTAATATAACTCTCCAAATAATTGCACATAGAATTCCAACACACTTTTCTAAGTAGAGTCAATCCCGTGCCACTTAATTCATTGTATATGGCCCATATAAAACGATGGTTTCAAAAATATCTGATGATTTGAATGTGTTCTAAACAGAACATATTCAAATGTGTGTTCTATGTACATTCTATTTATATAATAGATGCAAAGATATACTTGAAAGTTATGAACATGGAAAGGGGAATGTTGAAACCTTGTCCTTCAATTGAAACCGATTTCTGTTACTTTAGATCAGTGGTTCCCAACTGGTGGTCCATTTTTTAAAAATTTAATTTTTCGTTGCTAAATTTTGCTTTATTTCTGACCCGAAATACAAAAATATTCAGAAAAAAAAAATCACAATCTCGAAAAAATGTATATAAAATAAGTTCAAACAATAATAGTTTTCTTTTGGTATATTTATTCTTTTTCTAAGTACTTAGATCTTAACTAATTCGAAATCATCGAAGCATATTTTTCATAACTTTTCACATGTATTAGTAAGTAAATAAAAAATAAGTTACCTACTTATTTTTATGCAGTATAATATTTTATTTGTGACATGATTGGAGAGTAAAACAAATGCTTAAAATATAGTATACATTATTAAGTCTATGTCATAAATGTTATTTTCAAACAAATATCTTTTCCCCCCCATTAGTAAGGGAAATTCGATGAGTCACAGAAAAAAAAAACCTTATGTAAAACCATTTTTGAAAAATTAATATTTTAAATGTTAAGCATATGTACGCGTTACATATATACATAAAGTAACGCATAAAGTGAATAATACAAATTTGTAAGGCCCCAAAATTTGATCATGAGTGCCCAAAAAGTCCCCAAATCAGATTTCTAGATTTTGGTAGACACCCTATAAAGAAAAAAAAAAAAAAAGCTTAAACCCTGCACACACAAACTTCTAATTCTTCATGAACCAAACGTGACTTGGCACAGTATAGCCCAGATGCTCTTGCACCATAAAAATCCAAACAAACCAACAAACCAAATGTGACAACCCAAAAGAAGCATCTTTCAGAAAGAACTTCCAATAAAAAGCTTTATCGAGTACAAGGGTCCGCTTTCCTTTCTAATTTCAATTTGTCTTACGTAGGAGCACAACAGAAAATAAACTCTAAAAATTGCTACTGCAAATTATCTTAGAATTTCAAGCACTATTGCATATATCACGTTATTTTAAAATTCCTATTATTATGTAAATTTATAGCTAAAGAAGTGATATATCATAAAATTACACTGAACATAATTACCTTAGTCCTGGCTTGCTCCTTCCTGCTCTAATATTGAAAATTTTAACAGATTTTTTCAATAGAGTGCTAAAAGCTATTGTCATGCGAAGAATCTGACCTCCCTTAAAAAGTTTTTAAAAATAAATTATGATTGGAAAACATAGAATGTTATGATACATATATACACAATATAATTTACGTAACTTCATGCTCAATATAATTAAATTTAATAATTTCATTTAATAACTTGATAAAAAAAATAATAAACATTATTAATAAAAGCTCTTGTTTCAAATCAGAGATGCCAACACTAGGTGGTCCAGGACCCTTTAACCCTAAAACAATAATACAAGGGGCAGGTATGCATAAAATCGATGGACAATAATAAAGAACATGCAAAAATGGATGAAGGTGTAAAACATAACGTTATGTTTTCACAATCAACAAAAATATATATTCATATAAAATATAAGCGACACTGCATGGTTTTGTCACACAGCTTCTTCCTCCTAAGTTTTTGCAATGTTGCCAAAACCGATTGGTAACAGGATAAGTCAGCTTCTGCCATGTTAAATATTGTTAATGGTAATTTTGGATTAGTATTTATTTTACAAAATTCATCCTTGAAATAATTGGGGGGTGGGGGAGGGGTAGAGGCCTTGCCAGCGTGGCAGCTGCATGGTTATTGTTTTTAATCACAAAGAATAAAGAAAACCTCATTAATGTCTCGGTATTACGTCTAATTAAGTAACCGAAAGGTATAATACAAATACGTAGTTCATTTGTAAACAACCATGGCTGCCAGAAATAAAGTGCACCAGCAAAACGACAAATCATGATGACATAATTAAATCACTAAAAACCTGCAACTTCTTAATTAAAAATAAGACTAGAAACACATTACGAAAGTATTTCTGACATAGTTTTGCTGAAATGAAAAAAATTAAGCTTTGGGAAACATGAAAATGGCATTAAAAACTCGAAAGCTATGCACAAGTGTGAAGATGGCACAGAAGAGACGCCTAAGAATGATATCACAAGCCAATCTACTGCGATTTTAAAAAAAAATTTTAGGAGAACAAAACCATGTGACGAACCATGTAGTGTGGCCAAATATAACATTATTATTTTGTTTTTCCTGCCTCTGGTTCATTCATTTGACTACACCTACAGGTTCTTTACAAGTTGGTGACCCTTGTGATATCCTATGCATACACAATGCAGTTTACATAATGTTACGTTAAACATAATTAGGTGCTTTTTTACAATACGGTACAGGCTTCCTTTTTGGTGAGTGTTTCCTTACCAACATTTTTCTCCTACCCTAATCCTGATTTTTCCTCCTCAAACAGCACATAAACAAAATTAAAGGTGGGCTAACTCAAAAACAAATGTTATGTTTTAATAAGTATTTTAAACTGGTGGCTAATTTTCTCCTGTTATTACAGTTTCAAAATATTTGGGGATTAAGAAAAATTACTTTTTTCAAATGGTGGAATTGCAATGGGCATATGCATTTGTTATAATGGTGAGTTCAGAAAAGTCATACGAAGTTGAATTTAAAGTAGAGAAAAAACCCGATATTGAATTCAAATTAAAAGAAAAAAAAAGTTAAATTTAAATTAAAAAAAATGAAATTGAATTTAAATTAGAAAAAAAAAAATCGAAGTTGTATCCAAATTAATGGGGCCAGGGCCTCGCTAACGTTCGGCTGCTCTGTGGTTATTCTTTTAATCAAAAACAATAAAAACTCATTCAAATAATTGTTTCTTAACTTATATTTAAATTAGAAAAAAAAAAAGAAGTTGAAATTAAATTAGAAAAAAAGATAGCATAAAAAAAAAAGTAGGAGAAAACCTGGATCCACGTAAGAAAAAAATGTATGGAAGGAACATTCGCCAAAACGAAAGCCCGTACCGTATTGTAAAAGAGTACCCATAATTATATTAAAATTCATACAAATATTTAAAATATTATTATAAAAACACATGGGTCTAATAAAACAATAAAAAAACCCCATTTTTTTCAACTTTAAAAATATTAAAATTTCACTCACTCCTTCCAGAATTCCTCCGTCTATGCAAATTAATTCAGACATTTCTTCAAAAATGCAAAAACGTTTGTCATAAGATTTTTTAAAAGTTTTTCATCAAAAAATCTTATCAAAAAGAATGCTTTTCATCAAAAAATCAAAAGCGCCTAGCACACAGAAATCAATGCGCTTTTCTGCTGCTTATGATATTTTGGAGATTATAGCTGCAATGTTACATTTTTTCGTTTTGTAGTTTCTTTCATACTTTTTGGCGCACTTTTATGTGTAGCTTTATTTCCTAGAAATTATAAACCCAACCCACAACT
>QLNU02014802.1:16884215-16903597 GCA_006491805.2 Dysdera silvatica
GAGGTCCCCACGCTTGAGAAGGAGTTTTTTTTAATTGCAAATTAAACTATTTTTGCGGCGGATACAAACAACCAAAATATCTGAACCAGGATTAGAGAGAGTAATGTACAAATTATTTGTGATACAAATATGAATACAGTAAAACCTCTGAATATCGGACACCTAAGGACTTGAGTATTTTTCCGCTATTTGAAGGTATCCGTATTTGGAAGAGATAATAAGCACACACATACACACAATATACAGCGCTAAATAATAGAAATTGGAAATGTGTCCATTAATTAGAGGTGTCCGCTTTTCAAGGATATCCGTTAAAAAGTTTACACACACACACACACACACACACACATACATACATATAAGGGGCCCTGAACCAGCTAAGGCCGGGCCTGTACTCAAGTACCAAGTTTTCCGCTTTTCGGAAGTTTTATTGTAGTAAATAAGCTGGTTTAAAAAAATCTTGCATGAGAAAAATACTTACAGGTGCTTCTTCGGGCACTTCGTAACTGTCACTAAAATCAATCTGGTTTATTTTTGTTGAACCTGGCAGTTTTGGGGTACTTCCTCTTGCTAAAAGGAAAAAGTAACTCTAATTTCAGATTACAGTTGTAACGTAATAGTATTAAATATATATATGTATGACTAGAATATTCATTTTGATAACATATAGTAATCTCTCATTTATACGTCCTCTCTTTTATGAGTCTTTCTCAGTCACATTATAATCGGCGTACTAATAATTAATAACAATCTCGGCCAAAAGCGTGACCGAAACATAATGCAACTTAATTTTCATTTATACGTTTTGGTATGAAAGGTGCGGTAGTGCACCTCACTCACTGGCGGATAGAGGAGGAGGTGTAGATTGATGCTGGTCGAAACCTTTGGGATGCAATTTTGCGAATATACGTATAAATATTTAAAATTGTAGCTCTGTAACTCCCTTCCAAAAAAACTTCCTGTGACGCTACTAGTCTCACTTCACAATTCTCACTTCACAATTTTCCACAACGTTCCTTCTCACTGAACACACCTTCCCAAAAGAATTTCGTATCGATAGCGTCTCTCTTACTCTATTTCTTCCCGCGCTTTTGCCCTCATTCCTATTGAAGAATATAGTCCATTCTCTCACGTAGTGCCTTACCTTTCGCCAGTGGTAGGAAAGGGGGTTCTCAGGGAGCTCCATCGACCCCTTTGGATACAAAATCACATTATTTTCCCTAAGACCGCATCACATAATCTTCCTTAACACCACTTGAGCCCTCTCCATGACATTTGGATTGTTACACTACTGCCTTTCGTCTATGATTCATACCCCTGCACATGCTTATGATCTCAACCGATGAGACAGCTCGTTTCTTCGAAGGCGAAGAGAAGATTAACGATGATTAATGAACTGGTATTCCAGACATAGTCAGTGGAATTCAGGAGGGTAATGATAAGGATGTAAAAGCTAATAACGAAGAATGTTTAACTAAAGATCCTCCGACTTTCGCGGAAGGAGCATAAGCTTGGAATCACTTCGTCACTACAACTTACTAATGTACTGAATGCCACGAAGTCTCGTTTCAATGACCTTAAAAGAGTTATTTTCAGTGACATGCAGCAATAGAAACACAAACTTAAAATTTGCATTACATTAAAAATACATAAATATAAATGCTTTATTGAAAGAAAATGTTCACATAATTTTCCCTCTTTTTTTTAGTTATTTAAGAGCTTTAAAAGTTTTCTTTAAAAGAGTAAGCTTTAAAAGAGCTTCAAATCTTAGTAGGTGCATCTATAAATTATTAATTTGGTCTTGAATGAATAATGTGGTCAGGCGAATTGGTCAAAAGTGAAAGGACCCCCACTGACGGTTCTGAGAAAAAAGAAGGGACTACAAGACGATAACAAAAATCCTTTCCTCTGGAATAAAAAAAAAATTTAAATTTTTTCCTGGAAAAAGTTGTTTCGTTATATTGGTCTGCACTATACACAGAAGCCTATACGAGTGCTTCTATGGGGTGCTGAGAAAAATTAACGAGTACTTTTAGGGGGCTGAGAAAAATTATTACCTCCTTCTCAAAGCTGTCGAATATTTTAGTGAATGTACAAGATACCAAAACGCTACAAAAATAATTTATACTGCTTGACAATTAGTAATGAGCTATGAATCAGAACAACGTTGTAGTGGTTTAAAAATTCTTTAATAGAACATAAACATGTTTTCAACCATCCTCTAAACGATGGCCATCATCAGACGTACAAATACGAAATAAAACGTTTCATTAAAAAACTTATAGTGGTATTAGAAGGTAGCATTTCAAGACAGACAGAGAAAATATACCTAAATTCGAACGCTATAAAATAATACTTTAATAATATCATTCTTTACAAAACCCAGAAGCTTTGAAAACACGAGCGCATGACTTCTTATTATTGTTCCTTCTTCTCGGAAAAAAGTTAAAAAATACGAAATGTAATAAACTAAAATGTTTGGTTTCCACACGTCAAGGTGGGAGCACAAGAGGACCCCCTAGAATCTAAGCCAAGGGCGAAAGATGATATAACCTAGGTGCAAATTATCACTCATCGACCATATCTAGTTTTATACTGATTTTTATTGTGGTTGTGACGCGTTGGAGCTGGGCGTACTCTTTTTAGTTGCTTCTGGTGTACCTTCAATTTTAAAAGCTGGTTTTAATCTGTCCAAATTATGTTTGTCTGTTTTCCTTTTATATCTAATTTATAAAATTTGTCGGTACGACGAAGTACTGGAAACGAACCTGCGTACGGTTGTGTTAAAGGCTTACGCACTAGGTTTTGGCTAATGAATGCATGGGTCGTCTTCTGTAAATCAGTATGAACGAAAACTTTCTTGGTAGACCTCTGGTCGTCGGTACAAGCTGTAAGTTTTGCATGTGATCACGTAATTTCGCTACGAATGCTGGACGTGTCAAATCAGTTTGCAAAAATTGAAACAGTTCACCAGGTAAGCGCAAGGTAGTACCATATACCATCTCGGCTACTGAAGCATTCAGATCCTCGCGTACTGCTGTTCGTAGTCCAAGTAAAACCGTGGGAAGTACATCAAACTACTTACCAGTATTATGACACATGAGTGCAGTTTTAGGAATTCAAGTTTTTTAGGCGATAAACGTCTGGCTCGTGCAAACACAGGAGGGCCATGCGTGATAATGCCGTGGCTGGTTAGATTATTTACGTTAAGACCTACTAACGACGGATTTGTTATGTTAGGATATCTGTCTAAAATTTCGTGATAACACGAATTTCCTGATAACGTTATCAGATGCGATACAAGTGTATTGACTGTGTCATCTTTAGTCATGAGTAGCGTAATCCTATCAATTAAGCATTGATTCCCAACATCAATTACGAGATTGTAATGTTTCACGAAGTCAGCACCAGCAATTGGTTTACAGACGTTTGCTATTACAAATTTCTATGAAAAACTTCTATGTAATTCGAAATCTAACTGTATTTCTATTGTACCCCATATGTCTATTTTCATACAGTTCGCAGCGTATAGAAATAAATCCTTTGTACACGATCTTTTAGCGTAGTATTTGGGGAATACAGACAAAGTTGCACCACTGTCCACCAGGAATTTGTGACTCGAGATTTGATCTCTAACAAAAAGACGGCCTCTATTCTCACTCACGTCCAATCCCGTCACATTGTTCGTGGTTCCGCTTTTTCCGACCATGAGCATGGTTTTCTGCATTTCCGGGCGTTATCACCAAATTTTCTGTGGTACCAGTATATATATGTTATCATTTGGGTCCGAATTACTGGAATTGTTTCGAGAGTTGTCTCGTTGCCATTGGACAATTGGAGCTCGTCTGCCGCGACTGGGCGAACGACTATAAATTAAGCTTGTTAGTTGTCTAACTTTCTTTCTTAATTGACTAAGTTATTCTTGTAAAGTGTTGTCCGTGCGATAAGATTCTGAGGGTCGTTATACTTTGGTAATACTCCCATTCAACCCTGCTACTTCATGAACTTTATAAGCAATTCGGGCTAGTTCATGGAAATTTTCGCCTCCAACTGACAAAATCTGCTTCTCGTTGAGAGGAAGACTTCCCAGCCAAAGTCCTCGAAGCATAGAGTAATTCAATTTACCTGATGATAGCTCTCGCATTTCCCGGAGCAGCATACTTCGCGTTTTATCTGCGAGTGTCAAATTCTGCAAAAGTGTCTTGAGCCTGGCTGCTTCTGACTGGGCAGATTGTTCGTTGATTCGTGTTTTAAGTGCGAGATAGGCATCCCTAGAAGGGTCTGTTATAATATCGCTTACCCCTAAAAGTAATTCTGGTTCAAGGGCTGCTACGACACAATGGAACTTCGTTCGGTTGTCTTTAATACCCAAAGTAATGAACTGGCTTTCCAGCTGACGAAACCCAAGTTTTGTATTGTTTTTCCAAAAAGGCGGTACTTTGAAGGCGACATGCGACAATTCGAGAGACGGGTCTGTATTGTCGCCCATGTTGTTAATTTGAAAGACGTTTGTATAAGCAAAAAGAAATTTTGCTGATTATTGACGACTTAAAAAAATTACCGTGGCAATATGATGATGGCTAATTCTTCTGCTTGGCGTTGTGATGTGGAACGATATTGGCGATATCCGACGACTGTAAAATGCGACTAAGTAAACTGATAATTACGATTTCTTAGAATTCGTTTAGAACGTCTGCAAATCCAGCGATAGATCGTTGGTGAAATTCAGAAGGTGTTGTAAACATCACGGGTCACCACTTTATAGCGGTATCAGAAGGTAGCATTGCAGGACAGACATAGAAAATGCACCTAAATTCCAAGGCTATAGAAATACTTTAATAATTTCGTTTTTTACAAAATCCAGAAGCATGGTAAACACGAGCTCATGACTTATTATTAGTTATCCTTCTTTTTGGAAAGAAGTTAACAAATGCAAAATGTAATAAAATAAAATGTTTGGTTTCCACACGTCAAGGTGGAAGCACAGCAAATTAAACAATAACAATACTCATGGTAAATTAAAGTTGATCATATTGCATAGGACTTACATGCATTATTAAAAAGCAAAATCTTAAGATAAAATACAAATAAATTATACAACCAAAAATTTTTTTAATCTGTACTGTTAATCAGGTAGGACCATGTATTACTAAATTTACAAGGAATTCAGTGTTGCTTACAGTATTCTTCTTATCAATAATCTCCAATGACTCCCTGAATCTAAGAGATTTTTCATAACTTGTTGCAAAAGCCATTAATTCTGATTTTTTGAAATATGGAACACTATCGTATAATAATGTATGCAAGTCCTATGTAATGATCAACTTTAATGTGCCCCGAGTGTTATCATTGTTTAGTTTTTTTAATGAAACGTTCTGTTTCGTATTTATAAATCGAATGATAACCATCGTTTAGAATGGTTGAAATCATGTTTATGTTCTGTTAAAGAATTTTTAAACCACTACAACATTGTTCTGAACCATAGCTACGAATGGTGGTGTAGTTTTTGGATTGTAATAATGAGCTAAAAAGTACCTTATTTTAAAATGTGACTGTAAAACTTTTGAAAGTAAATGCATAGCAGAATCGGGCAAATCAAATTTTTAAATGGCTAGGGGAACTGAGCTCCCTCTGCCTCCATGCTACATGACACCCATGGTGCTATATACGGTATATTATACACCAAATCACACTAAATGAAATCGGTTTTTCACCATAGCCATGAATTTTCATTATATCCCAATTTCACTGTATGTGAACAAAGGGGTGGAGTGAAAATACTGTTCTTTAAAAGTATCCCAATTAGTTATAATTGAAATTATCGTATCAGAGACTCCTTCGGTTTCAAAAACCAATTGTTGGATCGAGTGGAACTAACTTCCATTAATAATCGCAACGTAAGTGTTTAAACTTACAACTTTAACAAGTTTACAACTTAATACATTACTTAATTACTTTACAACTTAATACATTACTTAATTACTTTACAACTTAATACATTACTTAATTACTTTACAACTTAATACTTTAACAAGTGTTTAAACTTACCTCTTTCTCTGGTCATGAAACAGGAATGAATGTGGATCAGAAGATGGACCAAGCAATGGAAAATTATAAAAGTGACCAACACCCAATTAAAAGCTTGAGGAACGTTGGAAGTTTTCAAACTAACGGCGAAGAACATATTGACGACTGTTAAAGATAAAATCCATGAGAAAATCAATATAAAGAATACAAAAAAAATATAAATTTTATTATAAGGTGAAAATGTATTAAAGAAATTATTACTATTTTATTTTACGGTTTTTAAAACATGTGACGTGTTCATTAGCGTAAAAAGAAGGGTGGAACTGCGGAGCTGTGGGACTCCGCACCATGGGGGGGGATTGTGTTATACAGAAAGGAACTGACCTGCTATAAGTTGTCCTCCGTTACCAACCAAGCCATGTATCCACCGAAATATAGGCCTATTGGGTGACGTAGGCGATGGTCTGCATGCAGCAATAAGAGGCTAAATAAATACTTCTGTGAATATAATTGGTTAAACCTATAATTTATATATATCAAGATAATTAATTTCTACATTCTAAGTTCCGTCCCAAACTTGAGCTTGACTTGACCACCAAATTAAAAAAAAAACAGAACGATACGATTCATGCCGGTATCGATACCGCGACTTTCAGCTAATCATGCTGATCCTCCTGCCTACCGTGCCACGGAAGCGCATTCTCTTCACTTCGTACTACATGCATTGCTAGGGCGAATACGGCGAGGGGGGAGGAGGGGGCGATCGCCCCCTTCAGGGTTAAGTAAGTAAAAAGTAAGGACGACGAGAATATTTTATGTATTGTTTGTTACGACTGTAATAAATAAAAGTCTTACACTGGTGTCCAAAGTCTCTAAGTCTTGGAGAAATGCGATCCAGACGTTTTTCCACGAATCTACAAGTTTCTCGCCCTTCAAACTACGTTTTCAGTAGGTGTTGCTTCAGCAGAACGTAGTTTTTTATCCTTGAAGCGCCGTCAAACTTGGCTTCGAACGCGGATGACAGAAGAGACTTTTAATGCACACCCACAGAGACATTCATATTGATGTAAATAAAGTGATTGACAAATTTTCAAAGAAACCAAGATGGCTCGACTTTGCACTATAAACTTCAAGTTTTTTAAAAAGTTGCTTGTTATAAAAAAAGTAAAATAATTACGATGTTTTTGTAGTTTAAATTTAAACTTGTTCTATTAATTACATTGTAAATTATCGTTTTTGGTTATTGTATATGTCTCCTTTACTAGCTTATCCTTCTGTCATACTCAACAATAATCTACCCTAAACCATATAGTTTAATTAAAGAAAAGCCCAACTTTAATTCATTGTCTTAAATTAAATATTTTGGTGAATATAGAGGAAGGCTAGTAATATCAAAACATTTCCCTAAACTATTTATCAGTCTGAAACTAAAAATTTTTCAGGAGAGAGCTCCTGAAACCCCCAAATAACATTCTGGATCCGCCCTTGATGCATTATCGTGACTATGGGAATATAGGGTGGGGGGGGCCTTAGCCTTCCCTAAAATTAAAAAAGTTACAAATTAATGTAATGATCGGAGCATTATGATGGAATCTATGGCCTCCCACCCAGACTTAGAGTATGGTTGTACAAATGAAATGTATAATATCAATCTTCCGCTCGAAAGTGGAAGATCAGCCTGTGTCCTTCTTATTTCTGACACTTATGGTTAGATGAATCTTGAGTTTAAGCCAAAAAACGCCTAGGTTTCTAATGTCAAAATCCACGGGTGTTTTTTGAATTGAAAGAAAAACTTGCTTGGCGCAGTATAGCCCAGATGCTCTTGCGCCATAAAACATCCAAACAAACAAACAAACAAAAACTTGCCTGTGAAACGGCCAGTGCAGTGGCAATGCACCCTAAAATAGGATGAGGATTTGGAGATACCTGTAAACGATATTATACGTAAATTACATTCATACTCACACAACTTTAAGAGCAATTAAGAAATTAATTACATTTACATTAAATTAAGACAGTTTTACTAATTTATATATGAATTCTCTTTAAATTTAATTTGACTTGCATACTCTTAAAATCTAACTTAATTTAAAATCTTATATACTACTTAAAACTAAACCTTATTTACGTACTTAAAGTTCGACTTAATCTGAATCCATAAATTGCCTGTATCTCCTAATTTATGTACTTAAAATCTGAACAGATATACTAGTACTTAACTAATGAAATTCACACATAGAACATTAGTAACAAAATGCCATTGAATTCGTAATCAGGGAACACAGAAAGGTAATATGTAGTCTTGTGCTTCATACTTACTGTCCCTTCACTCGGATATCCCGTACCCGAACTATGGGTGTGCAAAATTAGTCACTGACCAAATCAATGACCGAATCTTCCTAGACCATCTAGATAGATGGTATAAGTTGTACCATGTACCTTGGCTGTTACCATCGATGCAAGTAGTAAAACTCTTCAAACTAGTATCAGAAGAAATGGCACCCCTTTGCCAACATCACGCTTCTTCGTCTATCCTTTCAGTGTATATCCTGTTTAAGACCATCAATGCTGAGCAAGTACGCGTAATTTGTTTACAGAGATGGTCTATCTCAATAATAGCATCATAATATTTTAGCCTAAGAATGTACACAGTTTTTTTAACATTTTATAGTACAAAGGTAATTGAGGTTATGATGTAATAAGCAAAATTCATCCCTATGTAAAGTTGTATAAGGCTCATTTTTATGTAATAGTGCATAATTACAATTCACCTGTATGTATTACTGCGCAAGTTATTCATTTCTACATAATGCTGTTTGTAAGGTTCATCCCTTTATAATACTGTGTAAGGTACTTAACTTATCTAGTTGTCTTAACTCATTTCTATGTAATGATGCGTAAGAATCACCTCTATTTCATACTATGTAAAATTCATCTCAGTTTATACGGTGTAAAATTCATCTCAGTTTATACGGTGTAAAATTCATCTCCATCTAATAGCGTGTAAGATTATAAAATTTATCTCTATAAAACACCGTGGAAGTAAGATTAGTTTCTATATAATAATGTGCAAGTAAGATTCATCTAATTAAAATTTAGTTTTACATAAAATTTCTATAAATCATTTTATCTGAAATTTATAAATAAAAGAGGCTTATCGCAATTTGGAACCTTCGGACTTCTGTTTCTTCCCTTCCGTAGTTGTAAAACAATACAAATAAGGAACATACTGATCTGAAATTCCCAAGTCAGGATAACTGAATATATACTGGCCAAGAAGTGGAACTTTACAGTCGTGACAATCATTTAGAAATCGTGATATACCTACGAAGCCGAGGGCTGAAGAAATAGTCGACTGCGCATACACCATCGATAACTAAACCCAAGAGTGTCATAATTACCCTTGTCGGAGTGTATATACACAAAGGTCGTTTAAAAAGTTCTCAGCCTAACAAAGAAAACATAGAATTTTTGAGAATTTTTTATTCTTCAACGTAGTCACCTTGCACTGAAATATACTTAGAATAACAACCTTCCAACTTTTTAATACAGTTGGTAAAATGCGATTTGTCCAGCTCCGCTAAATAAGCGGTTGTCTCAGCCTGGAGCTCATCATTTGAAGTTAATCTCCATCTAGCGTGTCATTTCTTTAGGTTTAAGAAGAGGGGGTAATCATTGGGAGACAAATCCGGCGAATACGGCGCATTTGGAAGTGGTTCGAAGTGTAAGTTAAAGAATTTCGCAACAACAACCCGAACCGTGTGTGCATTGGCATTATCATGATGAAAGAGCTTTTTCTCCACGTGGGGACGTTTATTTTAAATAGCACCCTACAATTGGTCCAGTAGTGAAGAGTTATACTTCTCTGTGATGGTTCAGCCTTTTTCTGGATAGTCTATGAGCACTACACCATAGGAATCCCAGAAAACCGAAGCCATTACTTTTTCTGCAGGTGGTAACATTTTCGTTTTCTTTGGTGAACTTTCACCTGATCTCATCTACTGTTTGGACTGCTGCTTCTTCTCTGGCATGTAATAGTGAATCCATGTTTCTTCTACTGTTATAAAACGTCGAAGGAACTCAGTGGAAGCGCGTTTAAATAAGCTCAAACACTCTTGAGAAGTGTCCATATGAATGCATCTCGCGACTGTTAACAAACGCGCGCGGCACTCCAAATCGCAAAACCCTTTTCATACCAAAAAGCATCGTATAAAATGCAGTTAACATGTTTTAATGAAGTGTTTTCAATGTCAGAAAGCTCATGTGCCTTCAGTCGACGATCGCTTGATACGACACAATGGATTTTTGTGACGATTTCGTTAGTCGTGGCTGTTCTTGGGCATTCCGAGCGTTCATTATATTAAATGGATATATGACCATATTTAAATTCAACAACCCACTTTTTTACCTTCGCAAACGAATGAGGAGAATACTTTAAAGTCGAAACTTTTATATATATATATCCATCTGGGATAAACCTTTAAAAACAAACTACTTTATGATAGCTCGAACTTCAATTTTATCCATTTCCCAGAAAATGCAAGACTTGCTTGCTTTATTCGATCGCCACAAACGATCAACGAAGCGCACGTGCCTGTAAATTCGTACCACAACATCTAACGAATCATACTTGATAAATATCATTGTTATTTGTGGTCATACTACCACCATCAATGTGTCATCCCGAGAAGTTTTCAAACAACCCTAATAGCAGTATGGATAAAAACAGTTATTATACTTTTTTATAATTTCATAAACGTAAGATACTAGATCTATTAGATTATCAAAAATGTACTGGATCGGCTAGATTATTTTAGGAAGCATTACAAGTTATCGCTTAAAAATGCCACTTTTCCGCCATTTGATGAGCTTTGTTAATCTTATTTAATGGCCTTTGTTAATCTAATTCAATAAAAATTGTTTAAAATGCTATAATTATTAATAATGATATAATAAGATAAATAATGAAAAGCTTTGTTAATCTAATTTAATAAACATTACCTCGCTCCAACCGTTAACATCGATAAATATTGCAATAAATCCACCGACTATGAGGCCAACGCTTAACAGCATGAAACACCTATGAACCTGTGAAAAATAATCGAAATTTAAGATAAAAGGAATTTCAGAAAAAGAAGTCATAATCGTAACTAAGTCCTCCAATACTTGAGAACTCCATTTCCTTACCGAAAACCACACTTTGCCACCACATAACTGATATTTCGTCCAAACTTCCTTATAGTGCCGTGCTAGTAGAATCCCAACACTGACAAATCCGATCCAAGCAGCAGTCATAAAGGCACCTATGAAAGTAAGGCTACGCTTATCATAATTATTATTATTATTCACCTGCGTAAATTTTAAACTTGTGCCAAAGGTTACTGTTCACTTCGTTCAATAATATTAAATGGTACATTTGTTGTTGATTGTGACTGGAAGAATCATATAAGGATCAAATATGCATTGACTATTGAAAAGTATCAACAGAATATTAAAAAGTCAGGCTTTGTAAAACAAAATTACAAGGAAAAACTTTTACTTGCCGTGGATTTTAATAAGAGTTGACAATTTGCCAACGACCAACGTTGCGGAAGTTAGATTGACTGGATACGCTGAAGGTAATTCAATATTGTGAATTAACTTTTCTAGAGAAGAGAAAAAAGTATGGAGCATAAAATAAATTACATCTTACAATTACATCAACATTTACAATTACATCTTACATTCTTTCAACATTACAATTACATCTTACATTCTTTCAACATTACATCTTACATTCTTTCAACATTACATCTTACATTCTTTCAACATTACATCTTACATTCTTTCAACATTACATCTTATATTCTTTCAACATCACATCTTACATTCTTTCAACATTACAATCACATCTTACATTCTTTCAACATTACAATTACATCTTACATTCTTTCAACATTACAATTACATCTTACATTCTTTCAACATTACAATTACATCTTACAAGGACAGCAAAAAAGTCATGTTTCCCCAAAACAAGTTCTTGAATATAAAACAGAAAGACCCCAAACCAATAAACTTTACATTTTATGTCAATTCTGGTTTCGTATTACTTCCCCACGTATCTTACCCTTTTTCTGTATGTGCTACTCTGCTCTCTGTTTACGCTACTTCCTTCGCTTGTATACGCTATACTTTTTCACGTATATGTTACTCTTCTTTCAGTGTGTCTCTCTCTGTTTCTGTCTCCTTTGCATATGTGTTACTCTCTTCCCTGAATATGCTATTTCGCTACTATCTTTCATGCATAACAAATAAACATTACTATGCATATATATTCGTTAATATCATCCATAAAACAGATGTCGCAACTTATTACATCTGCATTTTAAATATCATACACACATACAGAAGGATCAATTCAAATCTCTCTCAGAAACTTAGAAACTATCCAAATATGATATTGATAGATGTACGCCATGTCAAACAGAAATAAGCCGTATAATGGCGTAGATATAACGCGTTTGTCCGCAATACAAAAGTCACACGGGTTTAAATCTTGCTTATTGAAATAATGAACTGCAATTCATGTACCTTTTATTAACTTTTCTCCTAATAGATGGCAGCATAGGACGCACAATATCGATTTTATCTCATCGACTGTACTGCTATCGTTTTTTCAGTTTGTTTGTTCATCATGGATAGGGAACGGCGTTTGCTCTCATAGTTACTACAAAAGCTTTAAGCTAGTTACAAATCTTGTAGTCTTGTGTAAGGTAAACTTTACATTAAATCATTTTTAGAAAAGTTCAACCCTGAAATAACAATACTGCTGGTTAGGAGCATTTATCTCCTCTCCACCAATCTTCATTTGAGTTCTATTCTATTAGCGACAATGGTTCTAATCCATAAAAAAACCGTAGGTCCTAAGGCAACAAGATCTTAACTGCTTGTGTACAACACGAATAAAGAATGAGCGTTGAGTGTTCATGAGTTTTACGACGTAAGGGTTATGGTGCGCCACAGGAGATTATCCACGATTCATAAACTGGGGGGTGTTGAAGATTTTTAGGGGGTGGATTAAATTTTGTGTGTATTTAGATGTGTGTTTAGATCTCATTAAGGGGATGTGTCAAAAAACCTGGAGGGGTGTTGGGGTATATAAATCCCTGGTGCGCCGGAACCTACAGTTTTGTGATGAACCCGAACCTCTTAAGGCCCAGGTAACCAACGCTCGAACTACAGTGAACAGTTAGTAAGTGCTCTTTATTTTTTACCACAGTTGGTAGTCAGGCCCAAGATAACCTCACACTAGGAGAACGCATTACCACTGCACAGTGTTGCCAGAATTTCGCTCACTTATACCTCTGCTTTTGCTCTAAATACGTGGGTTCAGGTCCCACCGAAGGCAGAAATATTTATTTTCTTTCGAACGTTTCACCATCTAATCACGCCATACCATCGGCGTTGGTATCACTACGCCAATAAACGTTGATTGATTGACATTGTTGTTTGATTTAATCTGCGTAGTGTTCGATTTATATAAAATAAATTATGAAAGAACTCAACAGACGTATTAAACTTGGCTGGAGTGCATTTGGAAGAAACAGTTTTATCCTGAAGGGGAAATTGCCTTTGTGTCTAAAAAGAAAGGTCTTCAACCAGTGTGTATTGCCAGTCCTCTCTTATGGATCAGAGACATGGAGTCTAACAGTTGGAGCAATACGAAAGTTACAGACAACGCAAAGGAGCATGGAGAGGTGCATGCTTGGAATAACTAGGAGAGATCGAAAAAGAAACACTTGGGTGAGAGAGCAAACTAGAGTAGAGGACATCATTGTTAAAGTAAAAGGGCTGAAATGGCGATGGGCTGGGCATATTGCAAGAAGAACTGATCAACGATGGACAACAGAAATTCTGAACTGGATTCCAAGAGACCACCGAAGACCTAGAAAACGTCCTCAAACTAGATGGGTGGATGAAATAAGAAAACAGGTTGGGGTGA
The DNA here is from genome assembly GCA_006491805.2 of Dysdera silvatica. NCBI lineage: Eukaryota > Metazoa > Arthropoda > Arachnida > Araneae > Dysderidae > Dysdera > Dysdera silvatica. Next base: position 16,898,227 of record QLNU02014802.1, read on the forward strand.
CGTGGAAGCGAATTGCTCAGGATAGACTTGTGTGGAAAGCATTTGGAGAGACCTTCATCCAGCAGTGGATAGATAATGGTTGAATATGATGATGATGATAAAGTTTCCGAAGCACAAAATTTTACAAGGTGGCAGGTTTTTTTTAATTGTAATCTTAGTACATAGAATCCCCTTCGAAATCGTGGTTTCCTGTTTTGTCTCAATTTGAAATTCTCCTTAGGTAAAAGATAGGCCCAGGAATGTAGGAGTTTATATGAGAATTTTTCAATACAAGCTAAAAATTGGTATACATGTTCAATAAGATATTTAGTATAACATCCAAAAACTCCCCTCCCCCTCCTACGTCACAAGATATGGCCTTTATTCCCTCTCCCCACCCCCGGCAGCGCCCTTTAGCCCAGGAATATTAGAGTTTAGACACCAAATTTTTGTAACAGGCTAAAAATTGGTGCATATGTTCAGTAAGATGCTTAGTATAACATCTATAAATGCTCCTGTCCCTCCTGCGTCACGAGATATGGCCTTTCTCACCCCCCTCCTCTAGCGCCCTTACTGCGCGGCTTTCCCCCACTGACGCTACTAGATAGAGATAAGCGACAAGGAAAAAAAAACGTTACTAGAAATCCATCACCTATTTCAAAGGAAGAAGATCTCTGAGCTTGAATTAAATTAGTCGTCAATAGCAGGACCGTAGCCAAGATTTAATTGTGGGAGTTCCAACAATTTTTACAGTAATGATCAATACAATCATATCATTCAAGGCCCTTTGGTGGGGGGAACCGGTCCCTAAGATCCCGCCCTCTGGATACGGCCATGGTCAATAGTAAAAAAAAATGAAGGATGTATTATCAGAATGTTTTATGCAATAAACACAAAACTCCTCACATACTGCTTGGCTCTGTGTTCAGTACTTGAAATTGGTCAATATTATACATCGCTATCTACAAGCCGAAAGAACTGGAAATTTCGAACATCATTTTCAGAGCATACGAGAGATGATTCTTTTCTTTCAAGCATCTGGTAAGTTCTTATGCACAATATGTAAGTGTCTATAAAATTCATATATTACAGCATGTAATATAAAATATATCTGTGCACTACAAATATTAATATTTGTTTTCAGGACATCTGTCAGATACTAAATGGGCACGATTTCATTTGCAAAAAATGGAAGATCTTAAAGAAACCATTCCATCCGATGAGTATGATAAGAGTGTGCACACACACACGCATCAGAAGGCTATTTTACGATCCAGAGAAGTAATCGTTTTTGGTCAGGGGTCTCAGATAATCGTGCAATCGAGCAAGGTCTTATGCTCTCCATGAAAACTAAAGGCGGACTCACTACAGGTACATAAGTTTCTTTTACATACGTGTAGATTATGTTAAATCTGTACACGTTTATATAATTTGCGGGGAATACAGGTAATTTTTATTTCTCTTTTATTTTCATCTAGATAGAGGAATAACCGACAGCACACTTGAATAGTTGCTTTGCCACTCTAGGTAAATATGTGTGAGTCTATTGAAGAGTTCTCTGGAGTAAAGTCGGAAACTACTGAACAACACCTTGATCAACGAGACAAAAGACAAAATAGGGATCAGCAGGACCTCCATACGTTTCGCGAATAATTGGTAAACCATAATCCATTTGTATCCAGGAGAAAAAATTAGTTGGTAGTTTCGTCTACTGGTTTATTGAGAGACGATTCCATTAACTGCAATAGAGTTCTAGTGATTGGCAAGACGTCAATGAAAAATATGATGAGAATAAATTTTGGAGAGCTACGTCTAAAGAGAAAAGATAAAGTACATTCTTTGTCTAGTATGAACGGCAACATAGTTGTTCGTAATGATCACGTAGAAGTGAACCCACAGCAACTCTTTAGTAGGATACTATGTGTTATGAATAATGAAGATTGTCTAAAGGACGCTTTTAAGTATGAACTTGCACCAATACCCCCCAAGCTCATTTGATGATGCTTCATTCCGGAAGAAGAACAAATCTGAACTTGCAAAAAAAAATTGAAACTTTTACCCTTGTTCGTCAACTTTTCTAACAGGCACATCTTGTATTTTTGACGGTAGACATTTTTATATGTTGTCACTGAGCCATCCCGTCCTGCAACTTACGAAGAGGTTTGTGATTCATATGCATAATAATAATACTTTATTCCTTATTATTATGTACATCAGGAGACCATACAAACGATTTGCTTGGGAAATGGAAAGAGAGCAGTAGCGATGCTAGTAACGGGGCTCTCACATATCATGTGTTATGCATAATTACGGAACATCGTACACAGTAGTTTCTGACGGTAATGAGGGGTGACAGTAGTACTAAAATTGAGGACCAAAAGCGTCGAACTGCAGGTAAATCGTGTGCAGACATAAAAGTGGAAACACATTTACCAACTAGGATTGGAACGGACGAATTTCTGTGTAACTCGGAAAACAAAACACAATTAATAGTTTTACTGATGCAAAAGCTATCGGCCATTGAAATAGTCGTGCACGAAGCTGAAGTTGGAGCAGACACGCTCGTTGTTGATACAGCATTTGTCGTTACTAAACCTTCTGTAACGATTGTCAGCAAGAACACTTATATTTAATGATACTGGTAGCAAGAACTGAAACGACCTTACACATTTATGTGTTAAAACCTGGGAGCGGAAAAATTCCAAGTAAATTTTATAATATCGCGGAAATAAAAAATAAAATAGGAAATCTAAGTAATGTACTGCTTCCTGCACACGCGATGTCAGAATGTGACACAACATCGTCATTAGTCATAAAAGGAAAAACATTTCAATGTGTAAGCCGAAGTACAGAGTTGCAAAAGACGGTTTCCGTACTTAACGATCCTCGAGCTAATCGAGACGACATTGTAAGTGCTGGAGAAAATTTTGTACTGCATCTGTACGATAAAACGAGCCTCAATATTGATTTGGATACGTTGAGATATTATACAATCAGACAATTGCGCGGCAATCAGTAAAGGATAATTTTCATCTCACTTCTCTACCACCTACTAGAGACACAACCCGGCAACACTCGTCACGTGTTTACTTACAAGTACAGCGGTGGATGGGAAACGATCTTCAATCTTGTGAATGTGGTTGTACTAAATCTGGTAGAACTCTAATTTCGTTAGCAAGAGACTGACCCCTGCTCCTGACCACTTACTACAACTAATCAGCCGCGGTTGTAAGAAGGGATACTGACGCTGGTGTGAGTGTCGGAAAGCAAACTTGACTTGCTCAGCCATTTATCGCCAATGCATTGGTCTATCTTACAAAAATTCTCCAAAATCTAGACATGATGATGGATATTTGAAATGTATCTATGCGCTATCAATATAATTGTACAACTAAACATATTCTGTAATCTGCCATATACACCGATTTCAGATTTCAAATAAAACGTTTCAAGCACCAGTCTATGTATATATAAATATATATATGAGTTATCGAAAACTCGCGCAATTCAAAAATTTAAAAAGTAGTACAAAATCGAAATAGATATTACATGCATTACTCTTATTTTACTGTGAAAGAGGAATTGCAATAGATCAATTTTTAAAGCCCCACTTGCGTGCAAAAAATACACCACATCATTCCTTTGCTTTGCAAAAATTGCAAGTCACATAGGTTCCTTGTAGCTCTGTATCTCGGGACGCAAGCGGGGGAGTGGTGGGAAGTTTTCAGGGATTATTCAATACATAATCCAGAATACATGTACAAAAAATTAGCTTGTTATAACACATTTTGGAACTTTGTCAAATTTTGACCTAAAAATCCTGGGCTAAGAATGATGGCCCCGTCCAACGGTGTGTATCATCATGATAAAACAGTTACCAACATGCAATGAATTGAATTTTTGTACGATTTTGTCAAACTATAAAAGTGGAGTTACATTCTTCTTGACCAATGCCTTCAATTCAAATATTTCAACAGAAACCCTGTGTTTTATTTAAATCATACTTTAATCATTAAAACGTTTTAATCGTTTTTGCAGAAACAAAAAACACAAAACGTCACCTACGTCCCGAATCATCCACCGGACCTCTTGCGAGCAAGATGTAAAATCTATCCACAGACAAGTCAAATATATGTCCTTGGGCAGATGTTGAGCGAAATCGATTCCAACTACAAGTAATCACTCCATCTTCATACTCACCTTCATCATCAGTAATGTTCAGAGGCTGAAAAATAGCGTCATGTAAAAAACCAATACTCAATCAACAAATTCAGTAGAAATTCAGTTGGCAGAATGTCAAAATAAATACTTGAAGATCGCTAGATTAAAACCAGCCTGAAATGTTGTCGTTTTCTTCCTTTCCGACCCTTCGAATCAAAGATATTTTATCTAAGCAGGATCTAAGTTGATGTGTGAACTTTATTACCTCAAAATCTTTTTTTTCTTTTAGTGCAAAAACTTCGTTGTCACGTGGAACTACTTTCTCATACAAGAAGAATCGAAACACTCATTTTGAAAAAGTGGGAAAATGTTCTAGGAAGGGGAAATTGAGTTATGAAAGATTCTAAAAAACTGACGGTGAGAAAGAGATATCTAGAAGTCGTGGAAAGAGAAACTGAGAATTAAATGAAAGATGCGAATAAATGTTTTCCAGTAGTGAGAAAAAGAGAGATTGAAAGAGAAGGAACACTGGCTCTCTCGTTGAAAGAATATTGCTATGACGGTAACATTACTACAGCAATGCGGCAAAGCATTGGGATTTTTTTCCTTCCTGCCTGAACATAATTTTTTTTAACTATATAGAGGTATGATTTTTCTAGTTGGGTTTTGGTAGAATTTACTTTGTCTATGAACATTTTTTTCTACAAAAAATAAATATTTTTATCCCCAGCTGTCTATATGTTGTAAACTGTAATGAATGGAAGTGAAGTAGCATCAACGCGGCTGCAGCTTCAAGGGCAGTGTGGCCAAAGAACTTTAACCTGTATATGTATGCACTGAGCAAGCTCCTCAAGATTCAGAAGGTCTGTTTTTAAAGATGTGAACATAAAGGATATGAATTTAAATATACTTACTCCAGGAAGAATGAAGTTCCCTTTCTTTGGTTTGGCAAAATTCCAACTCTCTCGAACTAAGACTTTATCTTGGACCAAGGCACATTCTGTAACAATATCGTCACCCTGTGTAAAATAAACAAATTTTTCATACAATAATTTTTGCCACCCACGTATTAATTACAGCTCAAACTAGAGCTTATGTAATTTTGGAGAAAAAGAGACGCTTTCCCCATCCTGGATTCGAACCAGGGTCCCTCCGTTTAGCCCGGAGTGTCTTGGACCGCTAGACGAATGAGGACAGGAAACAACGCTCTCTTTCTCCGTATGTAAAGATG
>QLNU02014802.1:16903697-16920378 GCA_006491805.2 Dysdera silvatica
GCGATGGTGATAGCCGTGATTCAGAATTGTCAGAACTGGTAACACCATTTTAACTAAACAACAGTATATGAAAAACCATTATTTCTTTTATACCCCTTTATAGTATCCCTCATCTTTATAGTATCCCTTTCAAAATTCCATTAGTTTTCATACCATTTTATCGTTTCTTGATAATCCCATAGCAATCCATCCACTTCTGGCGCCTAACGCACCAACTAATTGAAAATGAATTTGTCCGCTGTTGGGAACGTTAAAGTACGTCAAAACTACTTCACAAGATCTTTTAACTACGCAGTCTCTTGGCAACCCAAAACAACCTTTTGTAGAACCACAGCCAGAATAGACATCCGTGGTTGGCAAGACCGAGGAAGTAGGCTGAAAAAAAAGGAACTTTATCTACCAAAAATTGTGATGAAGTTATATTCTGAAAAGTTATACACGTGCGTATTTTCAAAATTAGATACCAAAAAGTTTTAGTCTATGAAGTAGCATCGTACAAGTTGTATCTTATCAAGTCATGGGCTATATAAATTCATGTTCTACAAATTCGCATTTTACAAAATTGTATTGCGTCGATAAAAGTTGTATTTTAAAATATTGTATTGCATCGATAAAGGTTATATTCTAAAATATTATATTGCATCTATAAATATATCTTGGAAAGTGGTATCACATTTATAAATGTATTTTGCAAAGTGGAATTGTGTCTATAAATGTTGTATCCAACAAAGTTGCATTGCATATATGCCATATCCAACAAAGTTGCATTGCATATATGCCATATCCTGCAAAGTCATATCTTGAAATGTTGTATTCCATAATGTGATATATTACAAAATTGTGCTGCATAATGGAGTATCCTATAAAGTTATATCTTGCAAAATCATGTACCATTCTCTTAAATCCTGTCTGCGGCCATGATTATAAATTTTCTGGTAGAATATAACTTGATTCAAATAATTTAAAGCACATATGATTCACATAGCTTGAAGCACATGTGATTCACCTAGCCTGACAAATATATATAATTCGCATAGCTTAGAGCACACATATGATTCATACAGCTTGAAGCATATATAATTCAGATAGATTAAAGCACATATAATTCAGATAGATTGAAGCACATGTGATTCACACAGCTTGAAGCACACTTTTTCTAACACTTAATAAAAATCAGGGATGCCAAATCTAAGGGGCCCAGATTCCTTCAACCCTCAAAAATTATTTCCGGCGATTGGGCCCTTCTAAAATTAATAAAAAACAAAGAAAGAAATGCAGAATATAATTTAAAGAGAAAGGCGTAACATATTAAATATTTTAATTATTATGATTCACATTTTTCGTTTCTCCACGAAGATGTAATTGAATTTAATTTAGGAGCAGTGCCGTGTTTACGTATAGGTCCTGTAGGCCCGGGTCTACGGCCCGGAGAATTTAAAGGGCCCTCCTCATGGCCCTTGATGGTGTTATTTTAGTTTGAGGGTTATTTTAACCCTGTACATTTAAAAATATTCCAGTTTCATTATTGATAAATATGATAATAAACTTCAAAGAAAAATAGTGATTTATTGACTAATAACCACGAGAGCTACATTCTTTAGGGGGCCTATCCTCTCCTCCACGCCCAGGACCCCTAAGGTCCGTAATCCAGAACTGTTTAGGAGGAAACAGACCTACACTTTATTACGTCAACATGCACCTGCAGAGTTATAACAATTATCAAGCAATTGAAGTACATGGAAAAGTCTTATTAGTTGTCTATTTCAAACGTTCGATTTTTCCTTTTAATGAAATTGTGGGGTGAAGGCGCAAAGCCCCCCCCCCCCTCCTGAACTCCAGCTTGAGATGGAAAACCAAGCTAAAGAAAACTGGGAGAATTGGGGTTTACGTGTCCCCCAATATGTTATTCAACTTGGCGCCCTTTATAACCAGGGCTGTCCTGAAGAAAATTATTGAGAGTATGCAGTGTTGTCTTAATTAAAGAGTATTGAAATTGCGGGGTTACTGGACTTGGTGACCTCACAGCGCCGAGCTGACTGGCATTTGACTGGTCGTCTATCGTCTATCCAAGCCCAAGGTGGCAGTTTTCAGTTTCATCCGTTTTTCATTCCTCTCCTGCTCCCACGCAGGATATTATTTTGAGGCCTGGGGGATTCACAGGAGTTTTCCTCATTTGTTTCCATTCAAGTTTGTAAATGACTAGGGGAAAAAAAAAAAGGCTGAACTTTGTTGAAAGTTGCCCCAAAAACCAGCAAATACAAAAGTTTCCGTGAGACCTTGAGAGCACGCGCCGCGTACTCTGTATTTTTCAAAATTTCTTGAGAGTACGCGGCGCACACAGCGCCTTCGTCCCTTAGGGACAGTCCTGTTTATAAAAGGATTCCTCTTTAAATGAAAACTACGGACGCATTGAAATTAATCTTTCTATTCGAATTCCCTTACCACTTCCTCTTGGACGAAAAAGACTGATTAACACTTTTGAGCACACCTAGAATGAATCGGAACACAAACTTTTGTGTCGTTAAAGCTATGCATTCCTTTCACTTTCATACACGAAGCCATAAATGGGCCTTAACGCGTGTTTTCAATTTGAAGTGAGTGTATATCCTCGCGTGTGTTAGTTCATAACACGGATATCCCGCTATAAAATCATTCATTGATTTTATTAACTCACCAAAATCAGTCAAGCCGATCCATAATTAATGAGTTCATTTCTCAGAAAATATCTTTGAATACAATCAGTAGACACGTTTCACACATGACAGAATTTTCACACGAGAATTATGCGTGCTTCGTGGAATTGTAAGTAGCTCAAGGCAGCTCGAGCCCTGAGGCTTCTTACATTAGTATAATGCAGCAGTTTGTTTGAACGGTAAATTGTATCTCCTCTGTGTTGCCTCTTTGCAAACAATCACTAATTTGAATAATAAATTTCACTATTCATGTATTCTATAATGTACTTTTAATAAGAAGTTACTTTATTGCACGTGATGGAGCATTTATGGTAGTATATAATGTATAAGAAAATGTGAAAAAAAAGAGAGAGTGTAGATACACTGCCAACAACAAATATTGCTTCATTAATCACGAAAGCATTGACTCGTTATGTTACATTAGAACTGAAACGTAAATTATGCCGTTTAACAACTCACACTGCTTGGTAGCACGCTATTTGGTAGCTAGGAACTGAAATTCTCGGAGGGATCTAAACCTCTTGCCTAGGCGAATAAACACCGGAATACGAATTAGTTGATACAAGGACAAAGCTCAGTATCAATGGGATTCAAATCCAGATTCTCCGCACAGTTAAAGAGGATTTTACTTTATTATTATTATTATTATTATGTCCGTTATACATTCTTGTATTACACAGCATCAAGGAGATAATCACTATCCTCTTGATCTGGTTCTTGGTTCAGTTCAAGTCTCACCCAGAAACCTGAGAACTGTCCATGTACCTTCTTAAAATATAGGCGGTGCCCAGTAAGGCAGTTTTTTGTAGGTCTGTTGTCGTTATGTCAGTAATGTCTCGGGCAAGACAAAAACAAACACATGGGGCAGTGGGAATCCGATGGTTATTCTGCATATATAAATAGCTCGATGAGGAACAAGCATGGGGCAACTCGGGCCACTCTCCTGCTAGCCCCGGCTTGGCTACAGGCCTGGGGTCCGCACCTTCATGTTGGATAAAAATGGGCTCTGCTGTGAATGTTTCTTTTTATTAAAAATCTCAAAAAGAATTCTGCGTCCAATTTTTTGTGCAACACATATTAAAATTTTTGAAGCATGCTTTTTGTTATACAGAATCCTAATAATAATAATAATAATAATAGATAATTTATTCTAAACGATAAAAAAAAAAGCAAGCTTACTCACCATATTTGTATTTTTCGTGGTTTCCATCACTGTTTTAATCTTCTTCACAGTCACTGGATTCGACATCACGCCTACCCAAAACTTTTGGCCTTCAACAACAATCGTAGCTCTGAAAGAAAAAACAATAAAAAACAATAATTTATCTTACTTAACTGCGAAATTTGTCTCTTGTAATTATAAAATTTTTCGCATCCTCTTGTAACTGTAAAACTTTACTCGTTCTCTTATAACTCTAGGTATTTAGGGATCATATGGACATCTATATACGCCAAGTCTCTTTCAACTATTTTTTTAAATCTTCAATTTTTTTTTCCTTTTATCTTATTCACGGTAAGTCATTGACCTTCGTCTGTCAAGCCCATGTAATTAATGACAATATCCAGCTTGCTTTAGATTAACCAGAAACTCACGGAAATAAACATATACGTACAGTGGAACCTGTCTAAAGTGATCGCCTTTAAGACTGGACTGCAATCTGAAATGGTCACCATAAAAAGGTCATCACTTTTCCAGACAAACTTCTGCATTAACCTGACTAAGTCCTTACCAATTCTCTCTCATAAAAAGCGATCACCTTTCTCATTCAGATGGTCAATTTACCCAAGTGGTCACCTTACCAGGTTCCACTGTATTTATAATTTTCTTATTATGTTAACTGTACTAGAAAACGTGGAAAAATCGTTTACTGATTGATATAACGAATGATATTGTAGCATTACAATCTAGTTCTAGTTATATAGTAGCTCCTCGTTGATCCGTTCATCGGCAATCTGACCTTCGACTCTAGGAAGAGGCAAACCTGGCATTCGCCCTATGCGGCAAATTTTTAGGGGCGGAAAATGGAATTAAACCACACAAACTGTAAAGTATGATCAGTCATTTTGGGGCGGCAAAACACATGTTCGCCCCGAGCAGCATAATACCTAGAGCCTGCTCTGGAATATGGCATCGAAGCGGCGGTGTGGTGTTTCCAGATTATGTCGCCCTTTGAAGGATTTAACAAAGAATTATAAACTAAGTGTGGTACTTCCTTATTATAGCGGCCTCCGAAATATATCGCCAAAATAGTGGATAATTCTTGCCAAAACCTTGCCAATAAAAATAAGTATTATAATATATATATTTACATATTAGTATAATATAATTATATATACTTATTAGTATAATTTAATGATTATTAAAAATAATCTTAGGAAACAATATGAGTTTTATTCTTTTTATTTCATTTTGGCAATCTTGGCGTAACCTTAAAGTCGCCAAATAAGATCCAGGGCCGCTATAATAAGGAAGGACCCTAAATTCTCTTATGAACTCTGCTTGATACAAAATGCATAGTTAATAGGGGATCTTGGTGAAATATTAACGCAAATCTGACCAAAAATAAATGTTAGAACATTGTGCAAACTTACAGAAACAAACGATGTCATGACAAACACGTTCTGTAATCCATACTAAAGGTCGTCCAACGAAATATTTTAATGCTGTGAAGATATAATTGAGGCATTGGAAACAACAGTGGTATATGTTAAGTCCATGGAAGTACCCTCTGGGGTTGCCTTGTTGCTTGCAACACTAGTATATGACCATAGTGTAATAAGTTGTTGCAGGATAGCACCACGTTACTATTGGCCAACACGAAACTGGATGGACGCAAATCCTTTCTTATCTCATTTTAAGCAAAAATGGACTTGTACCGCAGTTGTTTTCAAGGCCTCAATTGTTGAAGAAAGGCAGTAATTCAACCATATGAAACAACATTTATTAATTCTTTAAATGTTTAGAATATTTCATTAATACATGCCAGAAAATAAATTAAATACAACGTTCGAAATTTAATACGCCTTTTTGGCAGAGCCTTTGTGGTATGTGTGCACACGTCGACAGTAAATTGAAGACTGATTTGATTTTAGAATTCGGAAAACAATTATACACGTACTGTTGCCAAATATAAAAAGTGAAATTATAATTATACAAAATATGTTGCCAAATACAGAAGACGAAATTATGTACATTTGGAAAACCTCAAATAAAAATAAAACAACTTGGAATTTTGCCTGTTTTAGAAATTGAAGTTATTAAGTTTGCTTTCCTTGTGTTTCTAAGTAGAAGCAGTTCGAAAGCCTGCAAAACGAACTAGAATTTCTATTGTGGGAGTCCACAGCTGGACTTGTTTTTTCAGGCAGTTTATATATACACACTGAATTTCTGAAATGATACAAACAATGACACGCTGCGTTTCTGACGTATCGTCAATAATGGCAAGCTAAATTTCTGACGAATCAATGAAAATGGCATTAAGTTTCTGATGTATCGTTGATGATAAGTTTTAAAAAAGAAAAATATTTATTAATGACAACACACTAAGTCCCCGAAGTGTTATTTTAATAACACTTCATTTAATAACAATTCACTTATTTTAATAACACACATTATTAAAATAATGACAAGCTGAAGTTTTAAATCGCCACTAATAACAATTAAATTTTTAAAAATTCCGTATCATTTTTTTTCATTCGTAATTTCAAACTATATAGTTATTATTATTAACGGCTATTATTATTAACTATTATTATTATTAACTATTATTATAACTATTATTATTATTATTAACTATTATTATTAACTATTGTTAACTATTATTATTAGCTATTATTATTAAATATTAATATATTATTATTAACTTATTATATTATTATTAACCTATTATATTATTATTAACTATTATTAACTATATAGTTATAGAAATATAGTTGTTATATGTAGTAACGATCAGAATATAACCAAGAAGGACGTTAAAAAATTAATCTTCTTTCGCTTTGCCATTTCCCATGTTATATGGGGTCGGCGTTATGGTCCTTTAATCTTCTCTTCCACAATCTTCTATCCAATGCCTCTTCTCTACTCCATCCATACTCTTCCAGATCTTCCGTCACTTTATCCTTCCATCTCAGCCGTGGTCTTCCCCTCTTCCTCTTACCCATTACCACCAGCTTATCCAATATCTTTACCACATATTCCTCATTTCTCTGCTCCATATGCCCAAGCCATCTTAACCTATGTTCTTGTATTTTTCTTCCTATGGGTCCAACCTTGACCGTACCTCTAATTAGGTTATTCCTTATTTTATCCCTCCTTGTAACACCATTCATCCACCTCAACATTCTCATCTCAGCCACTTCCATCTTCCTTTCATGCGCTCTTGTAATTGGCCAAGTCTCTGCCCCGCATAACATTGCAGGTCTGACCACAGTTTTGTACAATTTTCCTTTCATCCTTCCGCTTACTTTCCTATCACAGAGCACTCCACTCATCTTTCTCCAATTTAACCACCCACATTGGATTCTGTGTTGTATCTCTGTGGTCAAAACTCAATCGCAGCCTACAAATGATCCAAGATACTTAAATTTTTGTGCCGATGGTAATCCTTCATCTTGTAGACCTATGCTACTTACGCTTTCTCCATTTAGTGCCACATATTCTGTCTTTGTTTTGCTTATTCTCAAACCTCTAACACTTTCCCCCATTCCTCGGTTTTCCTTTCTACTTTTTCACAGGATGTTTCGCATAGTACAATGTCATTTGTAAACAGGTATCCATGGTACATTACTCTCCGCTTCTTTCACTATAACATCCATTATCAGAACAAATAAGTAAGGACTGAGAGCTGAACCCTGGTGCAGCCCAACCTTTACCGGGAACCCTTCTGTCAAACCTACACTACTCCTGACCTGCGTCTCCACTCCTTCGTACATTTCCTTTACAAGTTTTAGATACTTCTCCGATACTCCCTTTTTTCTCATACACCTCCATATCTCTTGTCTAGGTACTCTATCATATGCCTCCTCCAAATCTATGAACATCATATGTAACTCTGCTCGCATCTCTCTACATCGTTCCATGAGCTGCCTCAGTACAAATATAGCGTCCGTTGTTCCTCTGCCTGGCATAAAACCAAACTGTTCAGTGCCTATATCTGTCTCCTTTCTAATCCTCGTTTTCACAATTCTTTCCCATATCTTCAGTGAGTGGGCCATCAGCTTTATTCCTCTGTAGTTACCACATTCTTGCACATCACCTTTACCTTTATATATTGGTACAACAATACTCTTTCTCCACTCATACGGTATCTTCTCCTGTTGCCACAATTTTTTCGTAAGGTCTCACAGGATATCTATTCCTTCACCTGCCAAGCTCTTCCATACCTTTATCGGGATCTGGTCCATACCTGTTGCTTTCCCGTTTTTCATTTTCCTAAGCACCGTTTCCACTTCATTTCTGCCTATCTCCCCCCACCTCTTTTTCAATCGCTCTTCCATCATCAAATAACACACTTGAGTTTTCTTCGTTTAGCAACTTACTAAAATATTGACGTTAAAAAAATTAATATAATTTAATAATTCTAGTTAGCCATTATTAAATGAAAATTGGGTAATATAAATGATATAAATGTAAATAATATAAATAAAGCATCAGTAAGGGCATACTGACCATATATAATTTTAATAAATACTCACGTAAATATAATTCATGGTGCTCTTAATTAAACTTTAAATTAAATATTGCGTTATGAGGAAAAATTTCTCACCTAAAGGTAACGGAACCTTCAAACCCACCGGGCGGTGACCACGTAGTTATAACGTTGGCCTTTTCTTCCCTGCTATTATGCGTTAGCGCGGCCTACAAAACAAGAAGGTGAAGATCTGAAGAAAAGTAATGACATAGTTACTATAATTAAAACTTGTCAGCCCTAAACGTTTCGTTTGGTATGGAGCGGGATGTCATCAGATTAAAAATTAACCGCAGAGTCACCTCCCGAAATAACCCTAAACGACCCTCATTAAAGCCTTCTTAAGCATGCGCATTGGGTTGATTAAAAATGTATAATCACATACGAAGGGTGTCATATACCACCAACGATGATATTTGTATACCTTTTGATTTGCATAAGAAGATTAAAGGCGAAATAGATAAAAGTAGAGCACCCAATCTTTCAGACGCGTTAACAGCAGTCCTTCATCAAGGTTGATGTTTTGCATGGTATTCTTGTCTCTTTTTAAACCTGAAATATGGGGGAACCTGCAATGCAGGAAACATTCCAAAAGGTTGGGACTTGCTGAACTAAGTCCCAGATTTTCAAAATTACTGATCTTCAAAAGTAAAAGAAAGTTTGTGTGCATGTGTGTGCATGTATTTACGACGCAAGGACAGCAAGTGTCCTATTACACCAGAATCTACAGTTTTCCGAGGAAAGTAAACCTTTTAACGCCTAGGGAACCAACCCTCGTACTACGATGAGCAGTCAGTCGGTAAGTATTCTTTTCTTGGCACAGCTGAAAATCAAACCCTGGATAACCGTACGCTAGGTAAGCGTGCACTGCACCACCACAGTATCTAAAAAAGTTCTCGGTGTATGTTTCCGAAGATGATTATGATGTATTAATTATATTTTCATGTGATTTATAGGTTTTCATAATTCTGGTAAAAAACTATTGTCCCAGTATGTCAATGTAGAATTTTTGTTGAGTTCTGTCCGTGTACGGTTCGTGTCCGTGTTGTAATGCGTGTTCTGCTAGACGCAAGGAATCGTCTCTTCACTGGCGGTAGTTTCTGTTGTTAGCATCTGGTTTAGATCATGCATTTAGTCCTAAATTTTAATGATTAATGATGATAAATAGTAATAATAATTGTTTGTTTGTCCGTGGTTTTATGGATCAAGGACAACATTGGTCATGCTGCGCTGGGACCTATTGTTTCTCGAGGAATCCAAACCTCTTGGACCTACAGTTTTCCGAGGAATCCGAACCTCTTGGACCTACAGTTTTCCGAGGAATCTGAACCTCTTAAGGCCTAGGGAACCAAACCCTGGACTACAGTGGGCAGTGTGATCTTCATGAGTAGGCGTTCTTTGCACTGTTGAAAGTCAAACCCGGATTAACGGCGCACTATAGGTGAAGGAGTTACCACACTACGCACACCGCAGGGTAGATAATGATAAAGTTAAATCGTAATAAAAAAAATATTTTGATGTTAAAAACTTTCAGATACATTTACGATATTCACAATTTTATTTTCCTTGATATTTCATCCCGATACTGTGCGAGGCTTCCTATAAAAGTAAAATTTTATTTTTAAGTCATTTTCACTTGTATTTAAAAAAGGGGAATTGTTCTTGCATCATCTCAAGAATACTCGCACAGTGTCAGATTGGATAGTCAAGGAAAATAAAAACATCATCAGAGAAAACTCCCAGGTAAAATATTAGAACACGGTACCACCGCCAATAAAGTGATTTAGCGAGCTTTCATCGTTTTTGGCAACTCTCCTTAATAACTAACAGGGTTACTATTTCAGCTTTTTTACCCTGTACAAACAAGTTTTCTTATCTCATACGAAACGCAAGATCCATCAGAATAAAGTAAGTTTTTTTCACAAAATTCAAAAAGCGTGTAACCACCTTATTTATTCATAAAACCGATTTATTCATAAAATACAATAAAAAAACTCATGGAAGTCTCAATATCATTATAATGTCTAATTAAGTAATCGAAAGTGTACAATGCACCGTTACCAATCCATCAATGTGGGGTGGAAGCCTCGCCAACGCTCGGCAGCTCTGTGGTTATTGTTTTTAATCAAAAACAATAAAAACACTAATTAATGTCTCAGTATCGGAATTGTGTCCAATTAAGTAATAGAAAGGTTTAAGATAAATAGGTAGTCATCGGTATAATATGAATAGGAAGTTCATTTGTAAACAATCATGGCGGGCGGAAATACAACGAAAGCGCCAAACGAATCCGTGCTAATCCATCATGACGTCACAGAACGGAAGTTGTTGGCGAGAAACCGGTACCGTGTTCTAAAATTTAACCAACTCTCAACAATAACTAAAGGAATTTTAATCAGCATGCGCGGATCTGGAAATCTTTCGAGTGGGGTATTTCCGATTTCTATTTTCAGCCAAGTGTTCGGTATTTTTCATTTTCCGTGATATAATCCTCAACTCAAGGGGAGGGGGGTGATCACCCCGCCGCCCCTTTGGATCCAGTGATAATCAGTAACGTAACCAGCCCGAAGTCTAGGGAGAAACACAACCTCCAACCAGTTCTCGGGACTCCATATTACACCAGTGCTTATAGTAATTTTTACTTTAGAAATCTTGTTAAAACTAAGTAAAATAAATAGTACCTGACTTCCTTCGCCGCAGTCCAGTGTTTGGGTCTTGTCGTTGCCAGCAAATTTTCCATTGGCTATATCTACGCCGTTATCATCCAGAGCTTTTAATAAGAATCCACGAAATGCAGTTTTGGAAACGGAGTCTTCGATCGTTACTATAAGCGTTAATTACAACATTTTTTTAATTATTGAGCATTTTTAAAGCAAACCACTTTACTTACATCAACACATTACCCTTTTATGATTAAAAATAATCTTTTACAACGTTATATTTACGATTACTTTTTTGTATTTTTCTCCATTATCTTATTTTTATAATTAAATTTAATTATTCATTACTATAAACCAATTATTCATTTTTATAATTAAAAATAATGTTTTACAGCATTATATTTATTATTACTTTCTGTACTTTTCTCTGTTACTGTGCATATTTTTTAACATAAATAACTACCCCGATATCCGGTACACAGTCGTATGCAGCTATATACCAACTTCCGATGATTCTAAGCGCATGGTTTGTCAGAAAATTATCGATATACATGTAGTATCTATCCATTGATTTGTATGTGTTATCGATAGGTATGTAAATATATCGATACATTATATCATCGCTGAAACTGAAACCACGTATGACGAAAAAGCGATCTGTTTTTACTTGTACATGCACATTAGAGTGGAGTGAAACAAGTGAATTTTTAATTTATTTTTTTTATTTTAAAATCCAATACCGCGGAAAAGTTGTCTTATACACTGCATAGTATTGTGGTAAAATTTGGTTGAATTCGGTTAATATCTTCTGCTTCCCCAACACCATTGAATATTCCATATTTTTGCGTTTTTTGATGGTATCGGCATGCAAGTAGAAAATTTCAAAATAGACTTTTATTATTATAGTTAGAATAATTTTATATGTTAATATGTAATTAACCATATTTTAACTCTAATGACTTAATTACTAATTTTAGTAATGTAATTACTAACTTTAGCAATGTAATTACTAACTTTAGTAATGTAATTACCAACTTTAATAATTTGATAATACGGGTAGTACAGATCTAGTGCAAATGTATAAAAGATAAATCACATTTGCACTCTGCAATATCGAAAAGCCTCGTCCGACCTTCTTCTTTAAAGGGCTGAATCTTGGCGTAGTATGTTTTATTGTTTTGTTTGCCTTTAAGTGGTTTCATAAGCTTCATATATTTTGCATGGTATGCTTGCAAGAGTTATAAAATTCTGTTATGGGAAGCTGTGGGAACGGGTTTTATTATAAATTACCTGCCATTTCCTTGGCTATTTCAGCAAACGTTGGCTCCTCTCGGCTTTCCTTTCAATTGAATCTTGTCTATGCATAAATTTTCATAACTTGTTCATAAGTTGACAGCATAGTTTCACTTCATTCCGATGGTGTTCCGAACACGGGGCAGTTCACAGCGCATCTTGTTTTCACACCTAACAGCTTTGGTGATATGAATTCGCTTGATTTCACTATCACTCATAGGCGTACACAGAAAGTTCATAAGGAGGAGTTATAGACGCAATGGGGAAATTACAGAGCTACAACTCACACATATTCCTATGTGAAATATACAAAATTTCATCGTAATGGGGGTTCCAACCCCCATCAACACCCCCCCCCCGTGCGTACACCAGTGTGTGCGTATGCCAGTGGTACACCCAACACGCGAAAATAAACGAAATGTAAAATTCCAACGAAGATAAATAGTCACAGTTAATTATTTCGCTCTTTGCCTTGACGGACAACAATATAATACTTATTTATGTAAGGTATTTAGAATATGAATTTACGAGTAACCAGTGGCGGTTCAAGGATAGGGTCGGGAGCCATGCCCCCCCCCCCCATCAAAATATAACTGAATTTCATTATATTGTTTATGAACACGGACGCCGCTAGTGTCGCCCGTGCACATAGACAGGAATTTACACCCCACCATTTTTTTTTTTTTTGTCTAGAACCAAATAAACCGTCTAAACACTTTAGTTTTTCAATAAAATTCAACGATGAAATTATCAGAATCCAAAGATATTTCAGAACATTAATAAATAATACATCAGGTTGCTTTCGCACGTTATTAGATCTAATCATCACAATTTTTATTTCTGAAAATAAATTGTATGGTTTATTGACGATTTTACAATTTTTACAAGTTTCAACGTCGTTGGGTAGACAAAAAATTTTTTCCAAAAATTAAATAAATTATATAAGAATTCTAACTAACACCAGAGGCAACTTTTGCACACTACTGGATTTGAAAAATTTTAAACTTTTATTTTTTCTCTCCACCGTAATGCACATGCACAGAAATATACAAAACATCCAACTAGAGAACTCACGTAACTGAAGATGAACTTCTAAAACACTTCAAAAAATAATTCAATTATGTAAGTTCGCTAGTTGGATGTGCCTTATTCTTCTGTGGGTTTTTTTTATCTAAGGAGAAAAAAATCGACTTACGTCTTTTAACATTTTCAACGATAATATATATAAAAACAAAACGAATGTTATATAAATATATAAATAATAATAACAAAATAAATATAAAAATAATGATAAAAAATAAATATAAAAATAATAATAAAAAATTATATAAAAATAATAATAAAAAAACAAATAATATAAAAAATATCGAAATATTGTACCGATACATTAAAATAAATTACTTATACATGCTACTCATATTATGTCTTTAAAAAATACAATTCTGGATGCACACTGCTCACATTGGATGTAAGTCTCCTTCCTTACAAGTGTTTTCCAAACATGTTTATTTCGGGCAATTCGCTTCCAAATTTGGCGCAGTATAGCCCGGATGCTCTTGCACCATAAAAAAAGCCAAACAATCAATCAATCAATCGCTTCCAAATTATTTTTTTAAGGAATGATTTGTCATTTGTAATCACTTGAAGGAATTACTATTATACACATCCTCATCGCTAGCTCATACATCCCACCTTCATTTAAAATTTTTGAATGTGTGAAATTAATTTTATAAAATTCACCTATGTGGAATTAACGTTTGGTTTAAATAGTAAAGGCCAATGATTCTCAAACTTTTTAGCCCGCCGGGGCCATTTAAAAAAAAATTTACACCGGAGCCCTGGCTCTTCCTCGCTTTTAATATGTACTCTTTAGGTAGGGCTTACATGTGTAAGTTAATTACTATGCCTCGCGCATGATATCATCAGTGCTGGATTAACGCATGGACTTGAGGACTGCAGCCGAGGGGCCTATGCCAGCTAGAAAGCCCCCAGAAATGTGTTTTCTTGTAGACGATCCCTTTGAATTGTTTTACTGGAGGCCTCACAATTCCAGTAGCCCAGGGGCCCCTCAAGAACTTTAATCCGCCACTGGACATCAGAATAATAATGTAGTAATCGTAATGTGATTAAAAATAATTTTCCAAAAATTAGGATCATTCGTTTATATTTCATTGAACAAGTAGACTAATTTTTCTGAAAGCGTCCTTTCATTTTCAATGCTTCCGTGGAGCCCCTGAAAAGCATCACGGAGCCCTTGGAGCTCCACTGAGCAAGGTTTGGGAACCTCTGGTATAGACCCATGTTTCTCAGCCGTCGGGCCCTGGCATCATTTATACTGGGCCGCGAAATATCCTCTTGGAATTTTTAGTTCTGGTTTTCTAAGCACCTTCATAAACAAACATTTCCTAATAGGAATATTCTAAGCAGAACAACGTTCACGATGGCGCCAAAAAGCTCCAACGCAGAACGTTTCAAACGTGAAAGTCGGAGTATTGCTCCTACACATACTCATTTATCACCGCCATGGGTTATACCTGCCGTGGACGTCCATTGCGATCTGGTTAACCACAGCAAAAGCACTACACCTAATGCTTATTACCAGCAGTTATTTTCTGAATTTCGGGATCATTTTCAAGACTCCAATTTCATTTTTACAGATGGGTCCAAAACAGAAACAAATGTAGGTTCTGCATTTGTCATTAACAACAGTGCCATTGCAGAAAAAATCCCCCCATCATACTCCATTTTCACAGCAGAACTTTATGCCATTTCCATGGCACTTGCGTATATTTCAACTCATAGCTTAACTCATTGTATCATCTGTACCGATTCTCAGAGCTCTTTAAGAGCCCTGGAATCTTTTAAATATTCACCTCATCCTATTTTATCCAAAATCCATTCACAACTGCAGCACCTGCACAATCATTCCAATATTAAATTCTGCTGGATCCCTGCTCACATTGGTATCAAAGGGAATGAGGCTGCTGATGCAGCTGCAAGGGCAACGAACTCACCACTTGCTTCTAGCCAGCTTCTTCCTTTCTCTGACCTGAAACCAATTATCAAGACCTGTGTGAATCAAAGGTGGCAAGAAGAATGGGATCATCAAACCAATAACAAATTGAATAATATTAAACATACAATTGGTAACTGGCCCTCCTCATACCGTAAAAATCGGAAAGAGGAGGTTCTCCTTGCTAGACTTCGCATTGGGCATTCCCATCTCACCCATAGACATCTGTTGGAAGGAAAACCAGCACCAATTTGCCAAGTGTGCAATGAACCCATGAGTGTTTTACACATTTTAACTCAATGCCCCTATTATAGACTTGCCCGCACTCTTACTTTTAACTCTTCATCACTGTCTGACATTTTAAATGACCATGCTGACCATACGCACGTTTTTAAATTTTTAAAAAGTACTGGCTTTTACTACAGTCTTTGATTTTACCATGTTTGGCGCAGTATAGCCCAGATGCTCTTGCGCCATAAAAAAGCCAAACAATCAATCAATCAAGCAGAATGTTTAAATAACCTCCGTACAACAAACGTTAGTGACCAAGCTGTATATTTTTAAATATGGGAGTATTCATGAATGATCCGGAGAGCTTTCAGACATCGAAATCTTTCGGCATTCGAAAAAAGGGTTATGAACAGACACAAAAATTGCTGATTATGAACAGACATAAAAATTACTGATTATGAACAAACATAAAAATTGCTGATTATGAACAGACATAAAAAATTGCTGATTATGAACAGACATAAAAAAATTGCTGATTATGAACAGACATAAAAAATTGCTGATTATGAACAGACATAAAAATTGCTGATTAAGAACAGACATAAAAATTGCTGATTATGAACAGACATAAAAATTGCTGATTATGAGCTGAAAAAGCTGATTATGAACAAACATAGTAAAAAATTGCCTGCAAACTGATAATAAGGATGCGCGGTGCATCCTCTGTTCTTGCAAATGCACGAAGTAATATCCGTGTTGCAAACGTCAATGACCAACTAACAAGGAAGCGGAAAGCTAGGTATGTGCTAATAGAAAGAGGGTACTGCTGCTCTTCACGATTATGCAATAATTAATTAGTAATTAATCATCACATAGACAATATTTGTTCCGTGATTAGCAGAAATATCGGGATAACGTGTAGAGTCAGCTATTTTCTCCCCATTAATTGACTCATCGACATGTATTATTCTTTTTTCTTTTCTCACGTTTTCTACTGTCATTTAATATGGGGATTCACTACAAAAATCAATATACGAAGATTTCAAACACTACAAAATGAATTCTTTAATTCATTAAAACTAATACATGCGTCACAATTCT
>QLNU02014802.1:16957022-16967421 GCA_006491805.2 Dysdera silvatica
GGGGGACGAGACAACTGGTGGACAAAGCGATATATACAGAAGTGAAATGTGAATTTTAACCCTTTAAAAGTGACAGATTCACAGAAATTTGAAGAAGATTGTGTCACAAAACTCTACTTCCAACAGGGTCAGAAAAATCTATCGTCCAACATGCCCGGGGCATGTATTTTTTTTACCACATTCCCAACTGGGCATGTAAAAAATTGAAAGCTTTTAACAGATCTCTGGAAGTTTTTAAGCTGTTTTGTTTTAATTAAAAATAAATTTCCATTTTTATTTCAGTGATTTTATCAATGTCCTAGTGACAATCTCGATACCTGAACAATAGTGTAAACTTAATAGGGAGCTTAACAATAGTTGGAAAGATAAAACATATCCATATGTAATTGAGGATTTTCAACAAGTATTGTGGGAACACTTGATTTTGCTGCCATCTTGCCAGACTTCTTGCAGCTCACAACTCATTGCCATTTGTCAAGCTCCTGTTCATTTGCCGCCTTTTTTTTATCTTGTTTACTTTAATAATAGATATTAGAAATTTTCTTCAACCTCGAAATTTATCTGTGTCGGGAGCAATAATACCCCCATGGTTTCTATCATAGAGGAAGTTAACCTACATAATTATAAATCTTGTCTATTTAATTTGTCTTGATGTAGTACAAAAATAAATAAATAAATAGAGTAAGAAAATGTAGTGATAAGTTTCGGGCATATAAAATTTTGGTTCGGGCATGCATTATTTTAAGTTACATGTCCGACTAGACATGCACATTTTTGGAGATTTTTCTGGCCCTGATTTCCAGCAAGGAAAGGTAAAACCCACAAAACGAATGAATTGGAAAAATGTTCATTGCATTCCTGCTGTTAAACAAAACTATGAAATTATCAAGAAATTTGGTTAAATGAGACAATGTTCTTATCCCAAGAGAGAGAGATTATCTAGTTGTTCATTGAGCAAGAACTTGGACATCGTAATAAGTACTTCTTGTCACTCCATGTTCCCCAAGTTGCTGCCATCCCTCATACTGACATCTATATACATACATGTCCAATGCTACTAATGCTATGTTTGTGCTGTGTTTTCCACCCCTCAGTTTTCAAAACATCCTGTTTTTTTTAGTGACTTTTCGAAGATAATAAGCTTACTTGGGCTATTTTTCCAAATCAGAGATGATTATGCAAACTTAAAGTCGCAAAAGGTAATTACGGTTTTGCATGTTAACTTGAATTAGTAAATACATTTTAACATGTCACCTGCAAATGAACATTAATTGCCAAAAATTTAATGTTTTATTAACATGGACATAATTGTGGGTTATTCATTGGAGACTAGTTTACACAATGATTACAGCTGCAATTTTTGAGGTTGCTGCATCAGCTTTGAATTTTGATAAGATCAGTCATGTACAAACCCTTGTGTATCCTACGGCAACAGATAAACTGTCTGTTTATTGTGCCAAGTTCAATTTCAATGTTACTATAGAATGTGTGCTATTTTTATATTCCCCCTAGTTTAGTTCTCTAACCTTTAGTTTATAGGGCTGGAAAACAGAAATTTGTAGATCTTTACAAGGAAATACCGCTTCTTCCCTTCCGCCCCTTACAAATCAATCTAAGTAACTCTACATAGGGACATGAGGGAAATGTAGCTACGCTTATGTGCAAATAATCATGTAACTTCAGTGGCTTATATAATTATATATGGTTGTCATATAATTTCATGTATTGTACGTTAGTGAAAAATAAGAAAACTATTGATAATCTAATAGCAGATCGTTAACTTTCATACAAAGCAGTGAAGAAGAGGAAGGGAGGAAAAAGGTCCTAGTTGTACAATAGGCCTTTATTCGTAATCATTTTGGTTACCACCCGCGATCAAGCCCTTTACACTACTAAACTGACCATTGACTTGAGAAGAACACGAAATGGGGGAATCTGCTTGGATACACCCTGTCCCACCCATAAACTAAAGGTTAATCAACAGAAGTTCAGATTCCTCAAAAGACTATAGATCCAAGAGCAGCATGATCACAGGTTTCCTTTCACTGTAAAACATAAAAAATCCTTCATAGTTTAAAAATCAGGCCTTGCCAGTCTCGTCTGAAATGGTAAGTTTTATGACTCCATGAAACTCAATTACAGTGTTTTGGGGGGTGGGGGCTAACTATGTGTTATACAAACCTTCTGGTAAAAATCGTGAAGTCGTTTTTAACAGTTTGTCGAATATTGGCTTTTCCAGCCGCTTCTGATTTTATGTTGTTTCGTTTATTTCACTTTTACCATTTTAGTTTTAATTTATTTCGATTTTAAAAACCGTATGTGTGGTCTTGTTTGGCACAAAATAACCCTTGTTGCCCTTGTGCCATAAAAAATATAACCAACCAGCCAAATCTGGTAAAAATTGCATGTATGTCACATATTGCTAAAGTTTTCACGAACAGAACAATGCTCACAATCTTGGAATGGCTTCTGGCTACATGACGAAACAATATTGAACTTGTGTAATTTTTTAACAAAAAAAAAAAAAAGGTTTTCTCATGTTTTTAATTATACAGATTATAAATCCTAGTGCTTCTACAATTCTTGGTGAAGTAACGGGATCACGTGAAATTTTTCTCATAAAGTGATTGAAAAAATCAAACGATTGGACAAAAATAATGCATCAATTTAAATTGCACGATACCTGTATGGGAGAAAGAACTTGGGCACGAATGAGATCGCTCAAATATAAATTAATGAAAACTGGGCAAAAAATCACTGAAAATAAAAAAAAAAGCTCTCGGGGGAATCTTGCAATGTTGCTTGAGAAGTATAAATTGGAAGACCACACAGGCAAAAACATCAGCATCTTGGCAAAAAATCTTGTTAATATGTCATGGATATTTAGTTTTGGACAGCCTTTTCGTTTTCCTATTTAACATCTTTCTGTTTTCAGTATACAGAAAATAAAAGTTATTGCGAAGATTTAACGGAAGGCAAGTTCTCGTTTCCGATTATCCATTCTATACAAAACCATCCTGAAGATCCAAGAATATTAAGTATGATTTTTCAATGGTAATGCTTAGTGTATTATGATTTCAATATGTGTGATAATCCTCGATTTTTTTTTTTTTTCTATTGCTGCATAAAAATTTTAAATGTTCTTTTATTAAAAAAAATTATTGCAACTTCCATGAATTGTTCAGAATTTTTTGTTGTGAAACTGTGACTACTTTTTTCATTGATATTTTACATCTAGACATCATCAGACAAAGAACATCAGATGTCGAAATAAAAAAGTATGCTGTTCAATTGATGGAAAATTTAGGATCTTTCGAGTACTGCCGCCAAGTTTTGACGAAGTTGGATCAAGAGTAAGTCCTGTACTTTTTTTCCCCCTAAATGGAATTCTATAATCGCATAGTTTTTCTGCCGTCCACAAGCCAGAGTTTGGTTCCTTATAAAACTATGGGGTTTGGTGCAAAGGATAGCTAATGCCCTTGCGCCATAAGCATTTTAAATGGTCTAATGGTTTTTATAAAAAGCAGTGTGGAAATGGTTGCAAAAAAATTGCCATTTTCTAACTCGTTTGCTTTGATGTGCTTGTGTACGGTTCACGAAAAGTAGTGAACTGAGATTTTCCCATCTCATTCGACAGTTGTGAAGTGTTTGAAATCTTTGTAGATTTGACTATATGACTTGGTATACAGCTTCAGAATCTGCAATCAAAGAGCTTCTTGCACACGCTTTGTCTTGAAGACTTCGGTCTCCATTCTTAAATGTGGATACTGAAAGGACACCATTCTTTCAGCTGTTGCTCCTTCACTTTTCACAGTGCCTATTTCCCTTGCTACATTTGCAAGGAGTGGTCAACTTTAAAAAAATAAAATGTAACGGCACTTGGATTATGCATTTCTTGTCTGTAGCCTTTGGCAGAGGAAAATTTTCCCAATGAATCACAGGAATGGATGCTCCTCATATTTATATCAATTAGACCGGTGGTTCTCAAACTTTTTATCCCATAAAACCCATTTCTTGCCTCATGACTATATTAGTGCCTCTGAAAAAATTACTTGAAGAAAATCTAAAGGACTGTTGTTTATGCTGCTTGGATATAAATGTAAAAATAGGCAATAAATCAATGTAAAAAAAATATTTACAAAAGATGATGTAGAATCAACAATATTTGAATGAAATGGTGCAAGTGTTTTCTGATGAAGAGTGTTGATAAGCTGAATGGCTTTGTTTTTTTACTATCATAAAGTCTTTGAAGTTTGATTGTATTGAAGTTTTATTTTCATGTCAATTCCAAGAGGTTGCCACAGAGGGAAAAGTTACATTTTCTCAAAAATTTTGACAATGTTTTACAAATTGCTTGTTGGAGTCCTGGAGGGTTGTCATGGAATCCTGTTTTTCCCCAGAATGCACTTTGAGAACCACAGAACTAGACAGGGTTTCCATGCATGTGCTGCATTGCTCTTACTTGTATAATGCAATATATATATATATATATATAGCCCTGTGGTTATAAAGTGTTCGTCTAGCATGCAGTTACCTTGGGCTTGACCCTCATCTGTGTCAAAAAAGAACTGCTCATTGTTTTCCAGAGGTTCCTTAGCCCTTAGAGGTTCGCCTTCCTTAGAAAACTATAGGCCCTGGTGAAACATGATCCTTACTGTCTTTATGCCATAAAGTGCAAACTTCAATTTCTTAATGCAGGACAACTCTTTAAACTGGCAAGGACTTCCGTATCACCCTGGTATTTGATATCCACTTCTATACGTAAAATATCGTGGCTTGGTTTAAAGTGAAAGCTATGATGGTAACTTTTTTTTTTTTTTTCCAGAGCTCGAGATGAAATAGAGTCTTTGGGAAGTAATGCGTATCTGCTAGCTGTGTTGGACGAACTGAGCGTAAACAAAGTCCTGGAAGAAGGTGGTTCTTAATGAAAAGTGAATGTGATGCACATCAAAGAAAAACCATATGTCGTTAAAAAATTCCGTTGTAAAAATCATTTTATTTATACCGATAGCAGATATTTCAGTGTCAAGGGGCATCATATATGGAAAATTCCTGCAATGCATTTCAGAAGTACTATTGTGTTTGCACCATTGTATTATTTATAAATGAGACAAAGGTCTACAATAAATTTTTCCATTTACAAAAAAAATGTGTGTGAAATTTTTTTAGAAACCCCCCCCCCCCCTTCCTTCCTTAAGAAATAAAATCAGTGAAGTAGAAAAAAATTACTAACCTGATTAGAAACGAAAAGATTCATTCTGCAATTCCTGCCTATATTATAAAAAAAGTAGTACACCACTGTTACCATCTTTTTGATGAAATAAACTTTAAAGGGATTAACAAGTTAAACTCTTGTCCAAAATTAGGGTTACGCTCAAAATTATTTCAACGTAGAAGTGCATATTTTGCAATTTAATTCTCAATATGCTTTATTTATAAAAAATCATTTTACAGAAAATTAAAGAGCTATAAACACTTAACATAATTACAAAAAAAAAAATTTTTTTTCAGGTATCCTATGCAGGAGAATAAACGATAAAAAAATTTGAAGGTGGAAAACGAAAACATGTAAAAAAAAAAAAGATTTAGGATAACGAAGTTGCTCTTTCATTTATTAAACTAATTTTTATCTACTACAAAACTCATGTGAAAACCAATTTTCCTGTACAAAATAGAATTGTGTTTACCTTTTACTGGTGCAAAAGTTTTTTTCTCTTCTACAAAACGTATGCAAAAGTTTTTTTTCCTACAAAACCGATACCGAAAGCCATTTTTCCTGCTACGAATGGTATTGGTGAGAGTGTGATCATTTTGTACGTACATAAACATACGCAGTTGAGTCACATTATCAGGAATATTTTCATGTTGTTTCAGGGGGGGGGGTACATATATTGTTCTGTAACAATGCAAGTACTTTACTTACAAAAAATCTTTTTGCAGAAAATGAAAGAGCACAGTTTTACTGAAAACGCTTTACTTTTTTACTGATGACTACTTTCTCAGGTTGGCATCTCTGACATGAAAATCAAGAGATGTGCAAAAGTGTCTCAAACCGTTCAATAGCCAAGTCGCTGAACAAGTTTGATGGCCAAAACAATTCATTCAGTGAATACTTTGGCACACCTGAAATGTGCGAATTTGTGCTATATTTACATTACCTGTGGGAATCATGGGGTTAATGTATTTATAACATAATTAGCCTTGAAGTCCAAGAATAGCCTCATCCCATTTTCTCCACATATACATTGAAATGCCAGAAAAACTGGTACAGGCGTGCGTATGCAAATAACGGAGCTTTGCAACCAATCAGCGTAACGCGATGCGGTCGGCAGCGCCTATATAAGACAAGAGATGTCTGGCAAAGCTGTTAGATCGGTTCTTGCCGCTACAATGGCAGGTTATCAAGATTTAAGTGATTTTGAACGTGGCGTTATAGTCGGCACAAGAGAGATGGGACATAGCATCTCCGAGATAGCGACAAAATTTGGATTTTCACGTACGACCATTTCACGGATATACCGTGAATATCAGTAATCCAGTAAAACATCAAATCTCCGACAGCGGTGTGGCCGGAAAAAGACCTTGAAAGAACGGGACATTCGACGACTGATGAGAATCGTTAAACGAGATAGACGTGCAACACTTCCTCAAATTGCCGCGGATTTCAATGCTGGGGCATCAACAAGTGTCAGCGTGCGAACTGTTCAACGAACCATCATTGATATGGGCTTTCGAAGCCGAAGGCCCACTCGTGTACCATTGTTGACTGCACGGCACAAAGCTTTACGCCTCGTCTGGGCCTGCCAACACCGCCATTGGACTGTTGATGACTGGAAACACGTTGCCTGGTCTGACGAGTCTCGTTTCCAATTGCATCAAGCGGGTGGACGTGTACGGAGACAACCTCATGAATCCATGGACCCTACATGTCAACAGGGGACTGTTCAAGCTGGTGGAGCTTCTGTGATGGTATGGGACCCCTGATACGTCTAGAGACAACTCTGACAGGTACGTAAGCATCATGTCCGATCACCTACACCCATTCATGTCCATTGTGCATTCCGACGGACTTGGACAATTTCAGCATGATAATGCGACACCCCACACATCGAGAGTTGCTACCGAGTGGCTCCAGGAACACTCTTCTGACTTTAGACACTTCCATTGGCCACCTAAATCGCCAGACATGAACATTATCGAGCATATCTGGGATGCCTTGCAACGTGCTGTTCAGAAGAGATCTCCACCTCCTTGCACTCCTATGGATTTGTGGACTGCCCTGCAGGATTCCTGGTGTGAATTGTCTCCAGGATACCTTCAGACATTAGTCGAGTCCATGCCACATCGTGTTGCGACACTTCTGCGTGCGTGGACGAGGAGGCTACACGATATTACGTAGGTGTACCAGTTTTTCTGGCACTTCAGTGTAACATTCAGTTGTAATTTTTTTTCTTGGGGGGGGTGGGGCTCAAGCCCCACTACTTCTAGCCATTCAGAAATTTGATCTGCTCAATTCTGCTATGTGTTCACTTTCAAAAGTTTTACAAGCACATTTTAAAATAAGGTACTTTTTAGCTCATTACTAATTGTCAAGCAGTATCAATTATTTTTGTAGCATTTTAGTATCTTGTACATTCACTAAAATTCTTGACAGCCTTGAGAAGGTAATTTTTCTCAGACCCCCCCCACCCCAGAAGTACTCATCTGGACGTCACACCCCTCTTCCATTATGTCAATATATGCATAATGCTACATCAATTTTCAGAAGTGTAGAATTGAATCCTTGGTGAAAAAATACATAAAACAAAAAGCCACATTTAGAACTATAATGAAAACATATTTAATGCCAAATACGAAAATTTTTAATACATGTAAAATGAAACAACTGTTTCCACATCTGTTGTGAATAGTAACTTACTGGCTTTTTAAAATTGGCAAAACATTAAATACACTGCTGTGTCCATTGAAATCGTGACACCAGAATAAACATCAAAATGACCTGAAATTTACAAGACAGGTAAACCATGTGGGAACATGTAAATTAATTTGTATTCCATGAATCTTCTTTTAAACCCAGACAATCTTGTAACATAAGCTGTGTATTCAGTATGTGTGGCTTTAATATCTGTGGTCTTTCTTGGTGCTGCAGTTTTAATGCGACCAGCATGTGTATGTACAATGTAACGTCAAATGCAAGTTCATAGCATATGGAATGAAACGTTGCAAAGCAGTCATCATATACTGACTTTTAGTCTCACAAAGACACTCAGATTTTATTATGCAACAGAATATTATACAAATAAATCCCGATACTTAATAAGGTTGGTTTATGGTTGGGAAGCGACTTAATAAGTAGCAAGAGGAGATCCAGGAACAATTAGAAGTGAGTGAGGGAAAGATCTTACAAGGAAGCCTTTTATCATGTTCGTCGCACCTGGGGTCGACACTAGGACTATTTTGTATAGTTTTAACGCCGATTCCGAATATACATTTAGTTTTTTGTGAAACTCATTTTTCGAGCAATTACGACCTGGCAAACTTTTGGTGAGAAATTTATATTACAGAATGCTTAAGATTTGGCTCAAAGTCGTTTTTTAACCAACCTAGTCTGAACCAGATGATCACTCAATGAGTACAGTGCATTTTCTCATATGCTTACAAGATTTATGCAGTTTTACAAGTTCGCCAGCATCCAAGATCTGTCTTTTAAGTTGAATTGCGAAAACTGCGACATTTTACATTATGACAGCCGTTCATTTTTAAAATATAGGCATTGTCATAACTTTTTGCATTTTCCCCATTTTTACATACAGTTTCACTACCATTAAAAGGTTATAATATGTAACAAAATTCAGATTTAAGTTTCTCATAAAAGGTTACCAACTCGTATCTAAGTAGTGGTGAAATGACAGAATGCAGGTACAAATTTTAAACGGACTTTGAAAATAAGAAACCTTTGAAAGTTCTTATCAACAGAGCCCAGCAAGGGGCGCCGTTAGCGGGGAAGGAACAAAGGGGACCCGTTCCCCAATGTTGGTATTGAGGTTGTCCCCTGAGTTTCAAACAAAATGCCTTCGTGTGTTATGTTGTCTTTAATATTTTTATGTGCCAGCGTACTCCACAGAGAAATAACTGGTGTTTACATCGATGCCGAAATTATATCTGTAGAATGGATCTACCTTGGGAGTCTATTTAACAAAGAAATCGTCAAAGGAAAAACTTCAAACCAAGAATCCACAGATCATTCGTTCTCTCTGTGGTTGGGGCTTTCCAAACCCAAAATTGTGATCTCGTTGTGATCGGAAAGGGAAGTAATTTAACCTTATCGTAAAACGTAACATGCCGGGTCAGATGCGCTCGAACGTGCTATTCAGAAGAGATCTCCACCACCTCGCACTCCTGTGATGGATTTATGCTGCGCTGCAGGATTTTTGATGTAAATTGTCCCCAGGATAACTTCAGACATTACTCAAGTCCATGCCACGTCGTGTTGCGCCAGTTTTGCGTGCGCGGGGGGGGCACACGATATTAGGTACGTGTACCAGTTTTTCTGGCATTTCAGTGTAGAATATTGTATGTAATTTCATAAAAAGTGAAGTAACGTTTCTAAAGAGATATATGTCAGAAATTAAAAAAATCACTTCGAAATAAAGTTACCAATTTTTCCACCATAGATTAGGCTCCGTATTACAAAAGTGTTACTAAACGTTCTTGGTAATAACATTCTGCTACAAGTAAATCGTTTCGGATTCAGACTTATTTGAAGTTCTCCAACGAAGAACTGTCACCATTAAATGTGCTGAGAAGACTTCACTATCGGGATATTCATTTAGAATGAAAACATCACTGTTTGGCCCAAATTGGTGATTGAGGCAAAGTATAGAGGGGCCCCCGAGACTCGTCAAACCACTTTTATAGCGTTTTTTTCTTATGTCCTCTGCCAAGCCACAATTCATGGTATTGGTCCATTACACTCAATTCGATTGTGCATAATTTTGCCTCTTGGAGAAATAAATATTTATTGATTGATTGAAATACATTTCATTTATTCGAAAAGATGAGCAGACATAAATGACGGAATAATTTTTAATATTTTAATATCCAATGAAACACAGAATTTTTTTGTCGTATGTTTTCGTTCCAAATGTATTTAAAATGAACGAAAACTTCCGCATTTATTTGAATATACATTTCTTTTAAAATACTAAACTCTCTAAACCAATGCTTCCTAAACCAGGATCAATATTCAATGTCTATAATATACTCATGTCGACAGAGATTCATTTTTCTAATGTCTACTTTTGCATGGAATTTGAATGTCGATCATCTGGACATTGCATTTACTGGTATGCAAGCACGAGGACTTGCAAATATTTTAGAAAACCAAAAAAGCTTTATA
>QLNU02014802.1:16967521-16983004 GCA_006491805.2 Dysdera silvatica
ATACTATAATATTAGCATATATCAAGATTTGTATTTTAAATTTTATGGAGAGGGCAATTGTACAGAAGAGGAAGAATTCTATAAAAACAGCTTATACAAAGACACATAACAGTTTTATACATTATTAATTTTTAATAATTTTCAATATTTTAACATTGTGTTATTATTGTTTTTCATATATATAAATATCTCGATGGGGCAATTGGGGCACAAGCATGGGAAAATTGAGGCCGCGCCCCTTCTGGCCCCTGATTGGCCACAGGCCTGGGAACATTAATTAAGGAGCGTTTTGCGTAATGACAAGACGGGGGCGATAGGAACATTAACTGCCTTGAAAATTCTCTGAAAATTACGCACAAAACGATGAAGAGATAAAAAAACTTTTTAAGAAGTACGACAAAAAATCTTAAAGTTTTAAATCTGGCAATGCTACCTTCTTGTGTGTAAAAATTCATTTTGTGGAGTCCTAAGAGCCCGATGCATCAAATGCCCGCACTTTTTTCTGGACAGGCGAATATACGCAGGTGAGTCAAAAAGTTCTAGGAAAAAAGAAACATAAAGATATGTAAAAAATAAATTCAAATCGTTGAATACACTTACCGAGTAAACATTTGGCAAAACTCTAGAACAGCTGTTCTTTAACTTTCCTTGACCGCGGACCCCTTCAAAAATCACTTACCCTCACAGACCCCCAAGAATTAACTCAAAGTTTAAAGCCCGGAATTTGCATCATATGTATTTATTTCTAGTGTTTCATCACTAATTTTCACTATTTAAGGAAAGAATTTTTCGTCCCCTCATAATTTATTCTTAGCATTAAAGAGCAAATGCTCTTGTCTTGGTACTTTTCCAAACTTTTGTGAAACACTGGGAGGATATCGCCATAGGATCCCGCGGATCACAGTTGAAGAACCGCTGCTCTAGAAAATTGGCCTCCTTTCTGTCGCTTACGGCGCATGCGCAATAAATAAAAACAAATGGCGGCGACTATAAAAGGCCCGTCAAAGATTGAGCAACGTTCCATTGTAAAATTTCTAACCAAAGAAGACATAAAACCTAATGAAATTTTGTCAAGATTTCAAGTACGGTATAGTAATGGATGCATGAGTAAATTTACGCTTTATTTATGGGATGATAAATTTAAATCGGGACATGTAGACGTTTGCGACATCGAGATCTGCGGGCAACCTTCAATTTCTATCCGGAAAGGTTTTATCAACCTTTTTTGAGGACTCAAAAGTAAGAGTATGCATTTTTTGGAAGAAAAACGTACAATAAATTCAGAATACTACTTTAACAAATTTAAGGGCCAGTACTTGAACGTTTGTTTGCTGCGCCGGGACCTACTGTTTTCCGAGGAATCCGAACCTCTTAAGGCCTAGGGAACCAAACCCCGGACTACAGTGAGCAGTGCGATCTTTATGAGATCTCTGAGTAAGCGTTCTTTTTGCACTGTTGGGAGTCGAACCCGGATTAGCCGCGCAATAGGCGAACGCGTTACCACACTGCGCCACCGCAGGGCCTCAGTACCTGAAGCTATATATCGTAAAAGACTAGGAAAGATGAAACATGGTGTCATTTTCCACCATGACAATGGCTGCAACAATGTTAATCCTCACACAGCCAAATACACCATGGAAACATTAAGAAAACTTAGTTTAGAACTGGTAGCACATCCTGCCTATAGCCCTGACACAGCTTCATATAACTTTTATCTGTTCACGCACATTTAAAATGTTCTACGAATTTGGAGATGGAAAACTTTGCCAAAAATTGGTGTCAGGGACAACCACAATTCTTCTTTTCTGACGGATTTGGCAACCTTGTACAAAGATGGGATAAATACATTGAAAAGGATTGTGATTATATAGAAAAATTAACAAAAAGTAAGTTTATGCACCCTTATAATTTGTCTTTTATTAATTCTTTACTAAAACTTATTGACTCTATTGTACGATATATATATTGCATTACTATTGTAGGATATACATTGCACATGGTCCTAGTCAAGGCCGTACAAATAGAGGAGTTTGGGGTGTTAAACCTTCGGTTAAACGATATTATTAGATGTAAAACAACAGTCCTTATGAGAGAAATTTTTAATTCCCACAACCCCCCTTTCATTAAAAACACTCCTTTTTATTTTTATTTATTTATTTATTTATTTGAAATCCTGTGTATGGGACTTGTCTTAGTTAGTCAGTATTTAAGATTACATACAATCCCTCGTTGTATCTTAAATATCATTATTTCATTGTTCATGCATTCATTGCAGAACTTTGCTAGCGTCTCTATGGTAACACTTCATATAACCATCCTGTATATAAATTTACATCAATGTAAATGGTACCTAACAATGTTAGCCTACAGAATTAAAATATAATCAAAATAACGTTATCTTCAGTCCATAACATCAATTGTATTTACCTGAGAACGGGGGTGAAAGAAAGAAAGAAAGAAAGAAAGAAAGAAAGAAAGAAAGAAAGAAAGAAAGAAAGAAAGAAAAGAGAGAGAGAGAGAGAGAGAGAGAGAGAGAGAAAGAAAGAAAGAAAGAAAGAAAGAAAGAAAGAAAGAAAGAAAGAAACATATATATCCACTATAAAAAAAGGATTAATTATATGTCAAAGGGATACATGTAATAATTGAAGCTAAAAAAGGAGTAATTATAAAGATCAAATAAGAGAAAATTGTAGATACCGGGTATAAATGTGTATAAAAAGATTGACTTGACTTATTAAATTGCGCTGTATCATTTGGCAAAAATCAAGGCAGAAAATCTATATCGGAGTTGACAGTCCATGACACTCCACCTCCAAGGGTCTTTCCAAACACCCTTCCCAACACCCACGCGTACAGACTCAGCCCTTCGTCCACTGGTCCATGAAAAAGCCGCCATTCACCGCTCATTACGGTGCGCACGTGGCCAGCAAATTAAATTTGAAAGGTGCTCGGCACCGAGACCCTATGGGGACCTATGAGAACTGCAAGGGGACCGGAGAGGCCACCCATGCGTGTAGGGATCCATTGACACACAGTTAATCGTGTGTCAGTAAGTTTATTATCACCCCATTTTTATTTGGCTAGTTGGAACTGGCAACACCTGTTTTAGCAACGGTAATGTTGAACACAGAGTTAGTAACGCATTTGGAAACGGTAAACGTTGCATTTTGTATTTCTAAATGGCTCTTTCACGTCTTGAAGATAGGTAGTTTATAATATAGGCACTCTTTTGCTATAACAGCGCCTTATATATTGTCATTAATTTCATAGTACTAGTTTCGTCTGATTCAACTTTCATTAGCAATGGCTGTATAATTGACAAATAAAATGATAAAGGGGGTCTATGGTAATAATACTGTTACGGGTTTTTTTTTATTCGTTATTTACATTATTTTGGGTTCGCAATGAACCTAAAGTGAGAGAAAATGTCAACGTTAAACATTTATTTTATTTTATTTAAACCAAAGAGATCGTATAGGGTGGATTTCAATTATTAATTTTTGCAAAAATTACGCGTTGTGTTAAATAACCTCTCTTCCAACATATAGTTGATAGAAAGGTTACCGCAAGTCTGGTAAGCAAAGGGAACCAGGGTGTAAAAACCCCAATTAATAAATAAACTTGGATCTTAAATTGAGACCGAAGCTAATTTATTCTATTTAATTAACTAAATATGGTTATGAAAAAAACTGCAGACTTATATAACTAGGAAACACAAATTATACAATAGAAATTTAGTAGCGAAATATAAACTTTATTTCTGGTGCACAATATTAATTTACTTTACAATGGTAGATCATACCATTTTGCAATAATTGACTTCTGTATTAGGGATAACTTAAAACCACACTTTTTTTTATAAAACGTTTGACCAAACAAATTAATTATCAACCTATTGAAGTAGAGCCTCCCACTTAAATTCTTGACTGACGTTACGAATGTTATTAGATATAAAGTTGGATTAAACCAATAGTTATATTAAATAAATAAAATTAAAGTTAGGTAGGGCACAAAAATTAGTAATTAAATAAAGAAAAGAAGAAAAGGGATGCGTACATTATTAGGTTGATCCGTCATGAGGGGTCCAACGGACGTGAGGGGGGAAATGTCCACTTGAGTTTTTTTTTATATATTTGGGTATCTTGATGCTGTAACAGTTTAGAGAAAAGTGAGTAACTTTTTTGGTGACCAGCTTTGGAGACAGAAATACTGAGATCGCCAAAAATGGTGCCAGCACACCACCAAGTAGAACGAGTTGCTCTATCGTGAAGCCCAGGACGAGTCAAGTGAGTGGCGTAATTCTTTGATGTCCCGCCAACATTCACCAAAACTGCTGGTCAGTTCTCAGAATTTGGGCGAAAATTTACAACTTGCCTTCAGGTATCACTTTCACGTTTCTGTTGTCGGCAAAGTTGTACTGGACAAAGGTATGTTTCCTCGAGTGTACGATTTGATGACGCCAGAGGTGACCTATTTGACCTCTGTTGCAAAGTGGTTACGTCGCTGCAGGAACTGACCAGGCTTTCGGTTCATAAGTGCATAGCAACATCTATTTCTTGCCTTCCTTACTTGTTTGCAAATCTAATTGCGAGGGGTGAGAAACGTAGACTGGCTGATGCTGTAATGATGATGATGCCTTGGCCACCAAAGAAAGGAAGTAAAAGGATAAAGGAATTTTCTAATCTCGAACCATAGACGAAAGGATAGATAAATATAAAAAAAATAGAATAATTAATTGGATTAAAAAAATAGAAGGATTGATCGGATTAAAAAATAGAATAATTGATTGGATTAAAAAAAATAAAATGAAGATTATTAGATGAATAAAAATAAAGACTTTAATTAAGGTAAATAGTAGTGGACATTAGTCATGCAAAAAATAATGAACGTAATTCAACTGGGTTGCCCAGTAGTGTGAATAGTAAAAACCAAATACTTTTCACTGAATATTAAATTACCCTATTTTGCATAAGTGCATGAACAAGTTAATGCACTGAAGCTAATTCCGATATCATGAATTATTACACATAAATAAAATGAACTGAACATTTTTATCAAAACAAGAATTTCACAAATTAGTAGCTATGTCCACCGTCATGCCTGTTGTCTCTGAAAAAAAAGGAGAATTAGTTCGATGCATATTTTATTAAGAAAACTAAGTTCTTGTTTGAAGATGTCCACTGGATTGGAAAAGCTTGATATATTAAATTTGTAAAATGAAGTCTCTGGTGTTCATACAAGGAGTCCAGTCACTTCTTGAACTGTGAATAGTCAATATGCATGAGGCCATTTCTTCTGGGTGTTTCGATTAACATTAATGGCCATAGGTATCAAGGTCCTATTCTATGTGGAGCTGTAGTCGGCTGTCCAAGTTTTAATTCGTGCCATTTCTGTATTAAATAGTTCCACGGGTACTCTTTCCTGGTTTGGTTTCTTTCCCTTAAACAATGAAAGACGAAGGCAGAATCTGACCACAGTTTACATTTTTACAATTTGTTGTGTCTCACGGTTTAGTATATGTGAAAAATATCCTAAATAAAAAGGTGTAATGATGTAGATGGCCAACCATTATTTAAAATATTAAAAGCATATTTTTTTATAATTTGTTTGACACAACAATACTTTGGACCCCACCCCCGATGAGTGGGTGTATAAAGATCTCGCATATAGATAACTTTAAATGGTATGATAAAGCAGCTTCTGTGATTTACTGGGATACATGTAAAATGTATCATACCAGTTAAGAAAAATTACTGGGACCACAAAGCTGAAAATATTACCGAAAACGACCAAACCAATATATCGCGGGATTTTCGAATTCAAACGCATAAGTACGTAGATCAGAAGTCATATGATTCAGCATTAGTGGAAAAAAAGCATACATCACATATAACTAGGGGCGGCTTAAGGGACGGGCGGTCGCCTTGGGCCCCGTTTGAATGAGGGCGCCAAACTGAAGTTTAATTTTTTTTCCAATTTACAGGATAGTAGAAAATTTCTTTTAAAAAGAGACAAGTTTGGAGAAATTTTTAGAGACATCTTTAGAGAAATTTTTAGAGACATTTTTAGAGAAATTTTTAGAGACATCTTTAGAGAAATTCTTTCAGAGACTTTTGGCCACTTTTATAGGGTATATGGTTCACTGTGCATCTGTGAAAATCTCCTGTTTTCGCCGGAGGGGGCGCCAAAAAGCAATCTGTGTCAGGCCGCCCGGATTCAAAATCAACCTCGAGCCGCTTCTGGTAATAACCGTAGCTGTAAATTCAAGAATCGATAAAAATTCCCGGAAGATCATCAAATATAGGGATTTATGGATTGAAATAGGATGATTATAGCAGAAAAAGCACAATTTGTCTCTTTTATAATAGGAGCCGTAGCTTCAAGTCCAAAAAATCTTTAATGTCAGCTTAAAACAACTGGAATAGACACAATAACACTTCACCAAATATAAAATGACGCTTTTTTTTTGACACTGTACATATAGTACTGAGCCAATCTCTCTGACCTCCAATATCTAGGATACTTTGAAAGGATCCAATATCGGAGGATGACTTCAATAGCCAAAGCAAGTTAGACTCTGAGTCTATGATAATGATAATATTTTAGGACCCTAATAGGAAAAATCAACAATGAACAGACTTGGCAGTGGCTAAGGAAATATACATTGAAGAAAGAAACAGAAGAGTTATGAATGGCTGTACAGGAACAGGCATCGAGAACGAATGTAATTAAATAGAAAATAGAAAAAGTTGTCCATTGACAAATCATCCCTAGCAAATTGCATTTATGCAAAGAAGCGGATGAAACATTGGACCATCTGATTTGTGGATGCTAAAA
Source organism: Dysdera silvatica (assembly GCA_006491805.2). NCBI lineage: Eukaryota > Metazoa > Arthropoda > Arachnida > Araneae > Dysderidae > Dysdera > Dysdera silvatica. The sequence goes on from QLNU02014802.1 coordinate 16,974,359, forward strand.
CATCATGCACATAAACTACTTGCAACGGCGCGATGAAGTACTTTCACTGATCCATTGAAACCAGTGCCAAAAATATAACTGAACAGTCAGCAAAATCTGCTGGGTCCACAAAAATGACAAAACTATTGAAAATGATCAGGTCAAGATCCCACAGGATCTTGACCTGGTCATTTTCAATAATCATAGGAGATCACGAATGATAAGAAGAGATCAGATCTAAAATCAGATTACTAAAATGAATAATTCTTGACTAAAAAAAGGGGGGTAAGAATATTTTTGACTTCGGTAAAAGTTGATCTTCCTTTCAGAGGTGGCTTCAAAAGAGAAGACTACAATGAAATATCTTTTCCATTAAACAGCATCCTTTAACCATACTGACAAAGCGAATGTGTCTTTATTTCTAAATAGTTCAGAAAAAAAAGGAGCCATTGTTGCAGAAAGTGTGCAGAATGAATTGAAGTGTGTAAAGCATTTCTTCACTGCTATTTTTCTTTTGCATCTTCGTTGTGTATAAAGCTGCGCATATACATCCGGGACAGCCATCTACCGTGTCCCGAACGTTCCAGGCGACCACGTCACGTTCGTTGGACCGGAGCTATCAGGACGTTCCCAGCCAGGAAACGGGATCAAACTCCCAAATCCCGTTCAAGATACAGTTAATCCCGTTTCTCCAGGACTTGACACAAGTGTCAAGAGATGGCTCAGAAGCAATGATAATATGTAACAAAATAGTTAGAAAAAATATAAAAAAAAAGGTAGCATAGCATTTACATTAAAATTTTCCTTCCAGATGTAGATACCAGTTATCTACGTTCCTCCACATTAAACTAACAATAAGCAACTAATAAAAACAATACTGATATGGGCGCCCATGCTTATACAGTATACGTTTTCTCAACAATAAACAAAACGTTTGCTTATTAAATGAGCAATAATTATATTCCAACTTGCCAAAATTAAAAATCATATTTAAAAATATCGTGTCGTAGCATAAATTATATTTGACGTTAAAATTTTTAATATTAAAATTCAATAAGAAATTTAATTATAGTCATTATCAGTAGAGGGCGCTGCGTGTAAATGTTTTTATATTGGGAAAATGCTGCTGGTGTCAAATTGAAAATAATTACCACATGCCTGTATCCAGAGGGGGGGGACCTTAAGGATCAGTCCCCCCCACCCGAAACTAAATTTTTAATGGGACTTGGCTACGGACTTGCATGCTGTGATTGTATCGATACATGCTGTAAAAATTTTTGAACCCCCCGAAATTAAATTCTCGCTACGGTCCTGAATCGCCTTATTACGTATACATGAGACGACCAGTTGTCCTGTTTAGGTGGGACAGTCCCACTTTGAACGAATGTATTCCATTGTCCTTAGTGTCCCTTGTGGGACGCATAATTATCTCGCTTTGGAAGGTATAGTTCGTTCGCCAAAAGTTGACCGATGGTACCTTTAGAAATAACGAGAGCTGACGTCACAAACGGGTTGGTTCATTACAACAGAGGGGAGGACGTCATTTCATAACTGGTTGTTCGCGAACGTTTGTCTGCGCCAAAAACCAGTTCTGAAATGACGTCCTCCCCTCTGCTGTAATAAACTAGCCCGTTTGTGACTTCAGCTCCCGGGAATTCTAACAGTACCATCGGTCAATTTTCCGCGAACTAACTATAGTCCATCTGGACAGTTAAAAAATAGCTAAAAGCGGAAACATTTTGTGTCCAAATTTTTAAACATTTCTTGAAAAATTTCCCAAACCGTCAGCACATCAAACGCACAGAACATGTACTATTACATACAATCTGCTTAAAGTCGACATTAGTAATAAAATTGAATTTTGATATAAGTTCCTAAGATTTTTATGCAATATTAAGCAGTCCTCATTAAGATTTTTAAAACAGCTAAGTTTAAATACCAATCACGAATTATAAAAATGTATATATTAAAATTGACTGACTTGGATTTAAAAATAAATTAAAAAATTAAAAAAAAAACAAAACATTTAAAACTGCCTATTGTGTTTTTTAATCACAACAAACTCGCCTCCATCTCCTCTCCACCCCTTCTGCAACATCGTCTCATTTTTGGGCAGAATATATCTGGTGACATCACATACACATAAACCACAGTCTGTTTTAGAAGTCAAAATATTATCCGCACACAGGGCCGGCCCCAGGAGAAGAGCGAACCGAGCATGCGCCCTTTACGGCAGCTTATTAGGGGCGACAAAACGGGATTATTATAAAAAAAAATTAGGTCGTTTTGGGGCGGCAAAACACGTATTCGTGTAAAATTGGATTTACGTATAGGCCAAGTAGGCCCAGTCCTAGGGTCCCACGATTTTGCGGGCCCCATTGGAAGCCTTGATGGAACTTGACATTATTTAAATTTAAGGGTTATTTTAATCTTGTTTATTTACGAATGTCCAAGTTTCATTATTTAGGTTTATCGATAATGAAATTTGGGCATTTGTAAATAAGCAAGATTAAAATACCACTTAAACTTAATACTAATATCCTAAAACTAGCAAAACTAGTAAAAACTAATAAAAACTAACAAAACTAATAAAACTAATATTAAGCTCCATCAAGACCTCCGAGGCCACATATTCAAGGCCCATTCCCATTATCCAGCCTAAGCCCACGAAGTTTAATCTGGAACGGTTGTTACGGTACCTTTCTTGTTTTCCTAGAGTATTTTCATAAACAGATTTCATGGTGATGCTTACCATAATAAATCCATCTTCTTGGCGTAACTAGCGCCAAGGTTTGGTGTGGTGTGGGGATAGCTCCTCCTTACCGCTCTGCATATTGCAATCATTGGTAATTTTTGTTTTTCTACGGGTGTAAATTATTTCTATGGGAGTAAACTACTCTAATCTCCCTTCTCCAGTACGCCAGTGATTGGCCCATAAAATTACTCTAGCGGCCACAGCCGCTTGCTTTAGTCCACTTTTAGTCCATTTGCTTAAGTCCAAAATATTGACCGAACGCAATCGGAAGGGGTAAAGAAGTAGAAAACAAATAATAAGACATATGTTACCCACTAAATGAAAATGAACGTTAATAAATATTTTTTTACAGAACCATAAAAACTTTGTGTCTCATCATCCATACATTTTTTTTTTTTTTTATAATCGGCAGTTTTTGACCAACCCTTATATTTCACAAGCTCAAAGGCGTGAGACGGAGAAATTAGGACGCTTTACGGGTGGAGTTTTGTCCTCGCATCGTGCGCGTCATCATCCATCGCAGGATTAACAACTCTTGAAAATCACAGCCTACACCCTACATCGTTCGGATATAAATTTACGACTTTTTGGAAGTTAACGCGTAGGCGTTGGCGCGCGTGATACTACTTATGTTAGCCTGCATTTGCGAGTTTCTTAAGCCTCTATGCGTGACGTATTCACCTGCGAGACGTTTCGTCACACGCTCCTACCCTTCTTCAGGTCTCCGTGATTTTCGGACAGCTCAATCCCACTGCGAAGAGGATTATCCGAAGATGAGGCGGGGATCATCGACTAAGTTCCATAGCATATATCAAGGTTTTAATTCCAGGCAAGAGTTACTGAAATTTTTTGCAATGAGACGATATAATACTAATGGAAACGTTCTTGATAATGGTGAGAGTTGTAGTTTTAAGGGTGATTATTATTATAATAATAGAGATACACTGATGATAATGAAAATCGTAACGCTGACGATGAAGATGCCGACATGACGCTCTTAACGGATGAAAATAATGATCGTTAATGGATTAAAACCATGATGATGTTAATGAATGAGCACGATGATATTAATGGATCATAATGATGATGATGTTAATCGATAACAATTGTGATCATTTAATTGATAATAATTACAATAATGTTAATGGATGAAAATGACGATGACTCTAATGAATGACATTGATGACACCGATGATGATGTTAATAGACGATAATTATGCACAAATGATGTGTGTTATAATTACGATTATAAAGATGCCAATGTTGATACTGGATATGTGGATGATTATGAAGATTAAATTAATGATTATGAAGATATCAATAGTGATAACATTGATATCAGTCATGATAATGAGAATGTCTGATTAAAAGAAACTAAATGTGAGAAGCAAAGAAATTAAATATACGAACAAAAGAAACTAAATGTACGAACTAAAGAAAATAAATATATGAACTAAAGAAACTAAGTATATGAACTGAAGAAAGTAAATATATGAACAAAAAAAACTAAATATATGAACTAAAGAAACTAAATATATAAACTAAAGAAACTAAATATGTAAACTAAAGAAACTAAATATGTAAACTAAAGAAGCTAAATACTCAAACAAAAGAAACTATATACATAAGGGGGATAAATCTGCGTTTCAAAAAAATAAAGAAGCAAAATTTTAGCATGAAAGGGACAATAATTTTTTTTTATCATTTTTAAAAATAATATAATATTTCATATATTAGAATTAATTTTATATCCGACACTGCAAATTTTTGTAAACGTTACTTCGTAAAATTTTATAAACTTTACTTTTTGTAAAAAGACCTATTGTAAAATTTTGTAATTTTGCAATGCAAATACGGAATTTACGTAATGAAGAAAAAGGCCCCAAATTTAATTTTCTCTTAAAAAGCGCCTCTATTTTTGATGATAAATAATGATGGGTAATTTTGGTTATTGTGAATTTTGTAGTTAGAAAGCAAAGAAAGGGATTCTTGACTATTAGAAGATTTTGAAATACTTTACCTCTTGCGAAATCAAAACACTATAATATTCACTAAAACCCCAAGAATTATAGGTCATCACCCGCCATTTTTTTTTTACACTTCCGGTTTCATCACACAACATTTTCAAATGGAAATTTAATAGTCCACTTTCTTCTTCTTACAGGATTCGTCGCAAATCTAAACATTCAATGTTTATGCCTCGAGTGATTTGAACCATTCCCAGGGGCAAACTTACCCACCCTCTTTACCCTATTTTATTGAAAATACCACGCTTGTAAATCGCCCAATTTTACACGCCGAAGTGTATGATTGTCGTAGCATTGTTCATAATATTCAAGCCCGACTTAATTGCTCTCCTATGACCCGGTGTCTGGTGGTAAGTGCCATTCGTCTTTAGCTTTATTTACCCTTCCATATAGGGCTTTCTGTTTTCTAAGATGTACAACGAACGAAGTCCGAATTCCCTTACTTTTTTTTTTCTTCGATTCAAGGTAAGTGTCTTCTCTTGCTGTCAATGGATAAAAAGTCCCTCGAAATGCTAAAAGCACGCTTGGAACCACTATAGCGTGCCGGATTCGGAAAAGCTCCACATTCTCCTTCCTAGTTTCGGGATTTGGGCTGAAACAGAAAATTTATCCTGTCATCTCTCGGACACGCAGTTCTCTCCTTTTCATCCTACTCCCGCTTTCCGATTTGTCCTTTTCTTTCTGTGCCACGAGCTTCACTTTGGGCTATTCTGATTTCTCCACCCACGGTTCCTGTGATTGATGAACAGGCTTCGGCAAGCAGGTGTTTTCTGAAACAGGTAAGTGTGTTGCCGACAGCCTCTTCACATCGAGATTTATTCCTTCCTTTGGAGGGAACTTCCTTACTTCACTCTTCACCTTGTTGAAATGCAACATTTCCACATAACTGTCTAACTAATGTTAATTAAAAAAGGCAGCCGTAAAGGAAGAAGGCAATACAGTGCACTCTTTCAATAACATTGCTTTAATTAACGATTATTGCTGATTAACGACGTTATGTTGCGGGTATGATGCTTCATTGAGTTGGACAATATATATATATATCATCATCATATTCAACCATTATCTATCCACTGCTGGATGAAGGTCTCTCCAAATGCTTTCCACACAAGTCTATCCTGGGCCATTCGTTTCCACGTCACCCCAACCTCTTTTCTTATTTCATCCACCCATCTAGTTTGAGGACGTTTTCTAGGTCTCTCCCTCTATATATATATTAATGTCTCCTTTTTTTTGTTTGGCGACGCTTTTTTTCCGACCTTTGAAAGCTGTTAATGGGAAAAATTACTACACGCTACATATTATACGCCGTATAAAAATTAATTAGAAATTACTATACGTGATATGGAAATTACTATGCGGCTCTATACGCCGACGACACGAATTACACCTTCACATTAATGCAACCACAAATGGACCATCGAGTGGGACATTAAAATTAATGCCTCAAAGACAAAAGCCATTTTATTCAGTAATAACGGGGGAGGTAAATGTGGCATAGAACTAAATAGAGCACTACGTCATGACGCAGACATGTGGATTTTATAGAACTTTTTAATTTGCCAACCAAACATCTAAAATTCAATTAAAAGAGAAAGTACACAATTTGAAATTTATGAAGTATAAAAATAAATAAACGAAGTACAACGTACATCGTAGTCTCAACATTGTCAAAATAAAATTTGCAAATTGTTCGATATTCAAGCCCCGCCACAGATATGAAAATAAAAATATGAACAGCAATTACGAATTACATGGTCAGCAATTACGAATTACGTAAATAGCAGTTACGAATTACATGACAAGCAATCCGAAGATTGTAATTTAGAAGGGAGAAGAGAGAGAGATAGGGCATGTTCATTTTCTTCTGCATTATGGCATTTATGATACATAAAGGTTTCTACGAATTATGGAAGAAAAGGTAAAATTGTAATATTTCAACAAATATGTGAAGAATTTTTATGAACTTTGGTGGAACCCTGTATAACATTGTTTTAACTGTTTAATAGAAGCAAAAATTGAAAAAAATTTTATGGTGCAGTCTCTTTTTTTTATAAAACGTCATAACAATAACATCGCTGATAGCTATTTCGATAGCGTTAACCAGCTATCGTCGTCAGAGCGAATGGCGGCTTCTGTTTATGTCCGTGCTGTTGGTCGGTGTTGCCATCACGTCGGTTGGAAACTTGATTGGGCGGAGGAGTAAAGCGTATTTGTGGAGACGTCTTCAGCCGTGAGACCCAAAAGGTTTTTCCAAGTGGATGATATAGAGTTACTAAGGAGTTGATCATTAACTGCAATATTGATGTTTGCTAGGATGTGAAATGCCTCAAAGAAACTGAGATCAAGTGTTGAGTTGACTTTTTTAATAATATGTGCATTAGAGAATAAGAACTTGTGTTCGAATTCCCATGAGTGTTTTGCCAGAGCAGATTTATGAAATTCTTGCTTTCTGACATAAGCTTCGTGTTCATTTAGTCTGAGGCGCAGTGCTCTCCGTGTTTGACCGATATAAATTTGGCCACACTGGCACGGAATGGAATATATGCCCCAGCTGTCAGAATCCGGGATGTTATCCTTAAGATGAGAAAAGCCTATTTTGTTGATCGGAGTGAAGGTAACGCGAAAGTTGAATTTGTGCAGGACAGCAGCGATCCTAGTAGAAATTTTCGGAACATAAGGAATGCAAACGTTATCCGTAAGTGCTGAAGAATCACTGGGGAGAGAGAGAGAGAGAAAGGAGCACACACATTAATACATTAAAGACAGGTCTCTAAAAATTTCATACGAGGCATTAATTTTTTTACAGAAATTAGTACACAAAGAAAACAATCTGAAAATGGCCTAAAATGAAATGGCCAAAATAATCTAATATTGATCGCGGCCATTTCAAACAATAAAGCATGTAAATCCTCATTCAGCATTACAATATGCTTGAAAGTGTCATAGTCATATCAGTTTTACTTAATATGCGTCATACTTAATGCGATATGCTTAACATACATAACTTTAGTAAATATTTGTTGCGTCTATTACACATTTACTATTATGTACGCGTGTGTGTATTCATTTCATAGGAAGATATAGACGACTTTTTTGCTTTATCTGATCGCACAGCTTGACTTTCGTTGTATTTGTACCATGAAACATAATCAATTATTCCACTTCTTCAACCACCTACGTCAATGATATCGAATTTTATATGAATGGATGTTATTGATAGGTGTTTGTTGGTCCAACCAGTGCTGGTAAATATGCAATATACTAAAACTAGTTGGTCCAAACTCAAGAGGGGAAGACAAAATAATGCTTCACCTCTTAACTTTGGACGTCATAAATAAATATGTTGCAATAAACAACCAAACAATATATATAATGCAACCATAGAGTAACCTTCAGCGATTGCAGAGCATCCTCCAGCAATTGTAGAGTAACGTTTAGCAATTGCCGAGTTACATTCAGCACTTGTAGAGTAACGTTCAGCACTTGTAGTGTAGCGTTCAGCAATTGTAGAGTAACGTTCAGCCATTGTAGAGTAACGTTCAGCCATTGTAGAGTAACGTTCAGCCATTGTAGAGCAACGTTCAGCAATTGTAGAGTAGCTTTCACCAACCATAGAGCAAAATGAAATTTTTTGTTCTTATATGGTAAAAATCTCGACGGTACTCCATGAAGTAGAAACGCTCAAGTATGGCGCTTTTATGTTAAGAAAAATTCACTGTGCAAGCCAAACGTGTCGATTGTCGACGGTCATGACCGTGAACGAACTGAAAGGATCTAAAAATTTGAAATAGTGATTATATAACTTATAAATACGTGAGAGTCTACTTTATTCTGTTATTAATGATCTAAGTGACCGTGAAGCGAATGAATTTACCTTATTAT
>QLNU02014802.1:16997864-17008226 GCA_006491805.2 Dysdera silvatica
TTCAGCGGACCGAAAACGTGGAAATCACTAGGGGGCGAGGTCCGGACTGTATGGTGGGTGGTCCAGACTCTCCCAGTGAAATGACCTGAGCTTGTCGGCGGTTCTGATTGCATACAGTCCGGACCTCGCCCCTAGTGATTTCCACGTTTTCGGTCCGCTGAAGAAGTTCCTGGCAGGACAGCGATTCACGTGCAACGATGAAGCCAAGACAGCAGTCCGACGGTGGTTCCACAGTCAGCCGGACGAATTCTACCACAGGGGCATCTCAAATTTAGTGCTGCGATGGGACAAATGTCTGAACCGGTGTGGGGACTATGTGGAAAAATAGTGTAAGGTACGTAGAATAGTACGTATATTTGTAATTACCTGTATGTACCTTATTTTGGCTAATAAAAAATAGGGGCAAAGACTTTCTGATTCGCTTTCGTATTATACGCAGTTCCCGGACTTTCCGAATTGCGGAGCGCTTTTCAGGAGAGACATGGAGCACTTTTCAGGAGAGACATGGGGGCACTTTTCAGGAGAGACATGGAGCACTTAGGGTTGACTTTGTACCAAAGGCACGTATGTTCATGTTTGGCTGCTTTTACCTAACTACATTTTTCAAGTTGTCAATTGTTATTTTATCGTACAGTAAGAGTGCGAATTATTTTTTGATTTATAAATAGCTTAAATTTTTATCCTAACTTAATTTTTTCCACTGAAAAAAAATGGAATTTAAATATCGTTTCGAAAGCTCAATCACGCACATACCCGTCTTTGGCAAAAGGGGGCGACATTTTTCGCCTGACACCTATATGGATACTAAACCAAATGACAACAGCACTGCCGATGAATGGCACTTTTAAATATTTAGGCATGTCCAACAGCAAGTTTTATTTCATTCGAAACCGTATTTAATTCATTAATTCCGGAGAAATAAAGAAGTTAATTAATTATCTATACTAATATCCCAGCCAGCGCCGGATTAAAAGTTTTTGGGGCCGCTCGGCAGGAAGAGGGAGAATAGGTCCCTAAAGAATATGATCTGATTGTAGCGATCGCCATAGTCGCGTTCAGGTAGGAGACGTATGCCTCTTACCCACAAGGTAAAGGTCCTGATTGAAACAGAACAGAGAAGAGGGGATCAATGGACGAGAACTGGTAGCTGGTCACTTCGAGCGTGATAGGCAGACGGTAAACATGTTAACGAGGAGGCTGGTGCTGTAGTTTATTCAGCATGTTAATATATTTTAATAGTTAATGTTATAAATAAACGTGTTAAGAATTAATTAGTGTCATTCGGTGTGATCAATGTATATATCTGTAAATATCATTTAATAACACGCCACCTCCAAAACCTCTGCGATAGACAGCCAATAAACTATGCGATTTACACTGAGATTTCTCTAATGAACAGAACCCCGAATTCAGAAGTTGTTAAACTGCTAGATATATGTAAAAGTTTCAGTCTCGTCCCTTTATAAAAGAAAATAAATATGAAGCGGCCCTTATTAGATTTCCAATTCTATCGAAAATGAAGTTTTAACTCACCCGTTTTTGGTCACTGCTTCCATTTGTTTGAATGCAACCCGCTATCATCCAGTTTAATATAAAATACGTTTCGAGTGTTTTAATGGGCCCCCGTTCTCTCTGTTAATTAAACACTATTTAATGCGAACGAAGAAGAAAACAATAACCTAATCCACAGAATTCCCTAACAAATTCGGCAGCTAAGTTTGAAACAATGGAAACAAAGTCGAAAAAAAAAGGCTTGGGCCATTTTTCGGTCCGTTAGATATGGGTCTGTGGTCTAACCACAAATCAGACCCTCCCCCATCGCCCTCGCCCTGCGTTCAGGGCATTATACACCTCGTAGTTTGTAAAGTGGCGGGGCGATCTGGCTTTATTACGCCACTTTTCCCTTTACACAAGAATTCCCTCCCCCCTGCGGCCCTGACCTCTCTCCACTTACCAAATTGACGTCACAAAATTCACTTAGTTGGGGGGCTGTCTTAATATTAACAAACGAAAATATGATGTCTTAGTTATTTCTTATTATTTTTCCCGGAACACTATTTTATATATTTATTTGAATATATATTTTTATTTCATAAATTATTTTGGCTTTACATATCTATTATCTTATTGATATATATTTTTATTTCATAAATTATTTTATTTTTATATACCATATCTTGTTGATATATAATTTTTATTTCATAAATTATTTATTTATACTACACTATTAGATACAATTTTTATTTCATAAATTATTTTATTTTATATACCTATTATCTTATTAGATATATAATTTTTATTTCAATTATTTTATTTTATATACTATTATCTTATTAGATATATAATTTTATTTACAAATTATTTTATTTCCATATATTATTTTATGTATTATTTTATATATTATTTATGTACATTTTTATATATTATTTTATACAATATATATTATTTCTTTTATTTTTTTCAAAAACAAACAAACAAACCACCCAGGAAGACAATATCTATATCCAATATTCTGTTTTTAAATTGCAGGTAGAGTTAAGTAATCATAATACAATTATTGTTAAATAATCGTAGTTTAATTTCAACGTCGCAATTAAATCTTACAATATCAAATTTATTAAATATTAAATTAAATCTAAAATTTATTAAATATTGAATTAAATCTAAAATTTATTAGATAATTAAATTAAATTTATAAAATATTAAATTTAATCTTACAATATCAAATATAAATGTCAGTTGTAACAAAAGGACTTCTCGCTAAACTATTTGCATATAAATATTTACTGTATCTGTTTATATCTAATGCCTTTAATAAATAAATAAATAATGATTTCAATCCCCTATTAGTTAAATAATTAATGATTTTAATTCCCCATTAGTTAAATAATTAGTGATTATAAACTGAATTAACATTCTGATCCACGATTTACAATTAGCGTCCAGTTTTGAGCTTATTATAAAGTATTCTTCTCTCTGTTGTAGATTCGCATAGAGTACGGTTGTATTAATTGTTGCTACCAAGACGCGAGCGAACTTGGGTAAAAAAAAGAAGTAAATTTAAAAATAAATCACTGAAGAAACAATAAAGAAATTAAAGCACTGCGCGTGTCTGTATTCAACACTAAACACTGAACAAATTCAAGGTATATATCCGTGTTCTCAGAAAGAAGTGTAGAATAGTATCAGTGAAGCATCATTTTTTTTTCCCCGAATTATTTTAATCTTGAATTTTTGCAAGCACTCTGCATTTCTCTGTATTTCTTCTAGGAGCGATAAAGGAACTGGATAAGTCATTAAATGTAGCCTTTGGAGAATTCCATTTAAGTAGATAGCTTCAGTATAGCATGACCTTTGCTGTTCTTCCGCCGCAAAAATAAATCAATAAATCATCGATAAATGATCATCATCAATAATCATCAATAAATAATAAAATAAATCAAGATATCATCGTCTGTCACCTGTTAATATATACGCCATATTATATTAGTTTAGCCTGCCCAGATAGTCACCTTTTCTGCTTTTGAATATTAATTTGAGTATAATTTGTAATAACTAATAAGTTTTCACTAGCCATATCGATTTATATGGAATCATTTATAATTATAGGTTCAACGTCGAGCCGTTTTTAAGACGTAGGAATCTTAAAGAGAGAGAAAAAAAAAGTTATCACATATCTCAGGCTCATTGGCGTACGCAGGGGGTGTTGATGGGGGTTGTAACCCCCCATTGCAATGAAATTTTGTATATTTAACATAGGAATATATGAGTTGTAGCTCTGTACCCTCATTGAGCCTATAACTTCCTTCACAAACTTTCTACATACTCCTATGCTCAGGCTGGACACACATTAAGAATCTGTAGGTTAAGGCCCCGGTGCTATAACCACTAAGCAAATAAGTCCGACTGCGCATGCCCTGTTAAAGGAGGTCTCATTTATCAATTGTGAGCATTTTTATTCATGAAAATGGAAAGGGGAAGCATTCGAATTGCTTGCTGGAAAAGCGATCTTAAACTTGCCAGCTAAACTCGCAATTTAACGAGAAATTGAAACACTGACCAAACGCACGAAGATCATCGTGGGAGGTGTCACCTTCTCGAAAATAGACCACGAAGTCTGCCGCTTAACTTCGGCGATTAGACGGCAACTGATGATTTCAGCACAGTAAAGCCGTTTAATTTAGATACTTAGACTTCTATATATATACGAAAATCGAGCCTAAAAACGGATGCTGCTTGTATTTCCTTTTGTGCTCGCTGAAGCACAAGGACCTCTAAAGAGTTTACAATTTTTTTTTGTATAACCCCCCCAAAAGAATCAGACATGGCGAAAGGGGGCAGAAAGGAGTTTTTCTATATCATCGGGCACAGCCTTAGCCTGGAACTCATATTTTGCCAATCTCAATAAGCGAAGGCTTCGGACTTTTCCTATAACTTCCACCTGATTAGGTTCGCATCCCCTGCTTCCCCCATTCCCAATTCCAGAACAAAGAAGAATGGGGGATGTAGAGGATTCTACACCCCCCCTTTAGCGACGGAAACTTTACGGCCCTCAGCCTTGTTTCTCCATCCCGAATATAACATGGGATGCTAAAGCGAACGAAGCAATACAACCTTTATTTTATGGGGACTACGAACAAGGGTTTCTGGTACGCTTTTTTTTAATACATAAAATTCACTGGCCGATGTAATATTTTTTTTTTCTTTGTTACGCGAATGGACACAACCACTTGCCTGTATTGGATGGAGTTTATTTCAAAATTTTGAAGACCTGCTGGGATGTCATTTTCCTTATTTTATATCACACAAACCAATCGGAAACGTCAATAGAAATTGGCACAAATATATATATGAAAGATAAGCAAAAAATGAATAAACATGTAATATATATATATAAGACCCAATTTTCCGAATTTCGCTTAAACAAAACCTAGTTTATCCGAAATAGTCCACTGAAGTTATTTTCATTATTTTTTTAAAATAAACATATATATATTCACACCACACACTCACAATGTTTTCAGTAAGTACGCTCTTTACATGATAATTTGTTAATTTTTTATATATGATATATTATTGCCCTTCACAGGGTTAGCACAATTGCCAAATGGCCGGCACACAAGGCCACAGGAGCGTATTTTTTTCTAAATTGTCCGCAAAGAAAATAATGATTTCACAGTGCCTGGTGGGAACCGAACCCACTACCTCTTGGTATCTGGCCAAGGACTCTTTCAATTAAGCTACAGACGGCCTATCTTCCTTCCCTCTGCGAGCGTATATAAAGCTTTACTATAGACGAGTTTTAAAATGGGGCAGTACCTGCACTGCTTTTTAAACCAAACTAACTTCAAAGAAGCGAACGTCCGAAAAGCGGCACTAACGTGACATTAAAAACGGGAAATTTTTCTCATATTGAATCACATGACAGGACTTCTGCAGCTCAATTGGAAGAGCCTGGGTTCGGTTCCCACCAGGCTCCGTAAAATCATTCTTTTCTTTGCAGGCAATTTACAAAAAAATACGCCCCGGTGGCTCTGTGTGCAGACCATTTGGCAATTGTGCGAACCCTGTCAAGGGTAATGATTTCTCATGTAAAAGAAACAATCTATCTAATATTACCACATCATCGGTTCCAATGAGAAAACTTTCCCGTCTTTAATTACGCTCATATTTATTTTATAGTATAGTATAGTAAGATTTACTAAAAAGAATTTTGAAAGTAATTAATATCTTAATTAACATATGCATGCACTTTATGACATTTTTAATTATCAATAATAATAGTTTAGTAATATGTACACTTCGAGACAAAAGTTTGGCAATTTTTAAAATAAAATACTGAGTGATTAAGAAAAAAAAATTATATATTTAAACAATCATATACTTTGCAAAAGAATATTTTTTTTTATTTATTTGCCAAGATTTGGATACATAATTTCTCTGTAGTTTCAAAAATGCATGAAATTTTAATGCAAACAAAAGAAGGAATGTAAATTCTACTCGAGGCAAACATATGGCAAATTTCTTGCTATTAATTGGTCCAACCACCCTTAACTGTGATAAACAACTTCTTGGGTTCTACGAGGAATGGACTCCACTAAACTGCTGACAATTATCATCTTCGATTGCACACTAAACATCATGAATTGTTTTCCTTAAATCATCCATTGCAGATGGTTTCACTTTAGCAATAGCCCTTTCCATTTTTTCCCAAATGTTTTCAACTGGGTTCAGGTCAAGACTATGGCCTTGCTACTTGAGAACATTGATATCTTGTTTCGCCAACCATGCCATAGAATTCTAAATTGTAAGATATAGTGCTCTATCCTGTTGTAAAGTGTACTTGCCATGTGGAAAATAATAATTTGCACTTGGAATCAGATGGTCTGCCAAAATTTCAACATCCTTGGGACTATTTACATTCCTATTAATGAAGCAAAGACTTTCAACGCCATAGGCACACATAGAACCATATACCATCGCACTTGGAGGAAATTTCATCTGACGAAACGCAGGATGGATGGAACTTTTCTTCCGTGCAACGCACTACTTTTTGTTTTTGCCATCGTTAAACAGACAAAATCTGTTTTCATCGCTTAA
Source organism: Dysdera silvatica (assembly GCA_006491805.2). Taxonomy (NCBI): domain Eukaryota; kingdom Metazoa; phylum Arthropoda; class Arachnida; order Araneae; family Dysderidae; genus Dysdera; species Dysdera silvatica. The sequence goes on from QLNU02014802.1 coordinate 17,004,465, forward strand.
AATAACATTTTTACAATCTTTTGTGCTCCAGGTTTTATGTTCTTCGGCAAAAGGAAAGTCGTTTTTTCTTCATTATTGCGGTGAGTAGAGGTTTCTTCATAGCCGTGTAGAAATAATAACCTTTCTCTTTCATTCTGCGAGTTGCTATTTTTGCTAATATATATATTTTTTTTGTGATATCATTCCATTTAGCTGCAGTTTAACTGGCTGTTTATTTTTTGAATGATGCTGGTAAGATGTTTATCTTCTGTCTATGCGTTTTCTACCACTTCTTGGAAGTACAGTAAAAATTCCAGTCTTCTTATAGTTCATTAGGATTATGTTGACTGAACTTGCATTCAAGTTCAGTTCCTTAGCAATTTTATTTATTTATATATTTTTTTTTTATTTCCATTTTTCTATTAACGATTTACGAATAACTTGAGCAATTTGTTTTAAGAGTGTCATTTTTAGTCCAACTTCTTACACGTAGCCTGAATACAGAAAATGTTATCAACAGAAAAAGAAAATACGTAGATATACGTAAGTATCCCCATTTGCACAAATTTACAAAATAGCAATCAGTTAACAATAAATTTGACATATTGTTGTCTTGATTTTTAAAATTGCCTTTTTTGTCTGGTTTTCTAAAATTGCCATGTTTTTGCCTTGATTTTTAAAATTACCACATTTTTGTCTTGAATATAGTTTATATATATATACATTATTTTTTTTTTCGCTTTAAAATTTCGTGCAGTTTTGAAACTACAGAAACATCATGTAGCCAAAACATTGTAAATTAATAAAAAATATTCTTTTTGTACAGCGTATGGCTGTTTAAATATGGGATTTCTTTTTAATCACTCAGCCTGCTTTTTTTAAACTGCCAAACTTTTGCCTCGAAGTGAAATTACACATGTTTTTTGGATAAATATTTCAGTTTGTTTTAGATTTTTCCATTCAAAATTGAGTGTTCGGATAATCCGAAATAAAGGATTATAATAATATTGTAAAGGAAATAAAGGAAAATTCTGGATAATCGGGGTACACTGTCTATATATATTCCTTTTTTTTTAACCCGCCAACTCATGAAAGCTATAATTTATTTCATGCGAAAATGGCCTTTCAACGTGTGTGTTAACGATATCTGGGAGTATGTCGTTGGTGCTAATTAATTTGCAATGCAACCATAGGCGTAAGTAAGCATTGGTGCCGGTAGCATAAAAATATTTTGTGGGGGGGACAATATACCACTAGAAGGCATTTTGTTTAAAATTAGAGGGGGATATATAACCTTAATACCAACACTGGGGGACGGGTCTCCTCTGTCCCCCCGTAACGGCGCCCCTGAGCGTAAGGATTTCATAATTATTGGGGGCCTCAGCAGATATTATGAACATTTATACATTGCAATATATATGTAAAATTGCAATTTATTTCAAATTATTGGGGTCGGGCCACACGGTACCCTATAACTTTACGCAAGATTCCCTAATTCCAGAATATCCGTTTTGCACTTCAGCGATCTTTTCTTGTTCCTTTTTGTTTCCTCTTCAAAATTCTTAACAGCACCTGTTAAGCATCGTTGATATAAATAATTTCATTGATAGGGTTCTTGGAGCAACGAAAGCAACTAATATTTTTTAACGTTTGGCTACAAACTTTTTTAGCATTTTTTCGACAGCGTGTTTTAAGCCAGCTTAAACTCTGCTTTGGAGCCTCTGAGTGCTGCCTTTTGAATGTTTGTTTGTTCGTTTGTTTGGAGTGCTTGTTTGTGTTCTTTTTTTCTTGTTTTGATCATTCTTTTTGTTTGTCCTATGTAATGTTTGTTGCAGTCTTTGCATGGTATTTGGTATATGGCGCCTGTGAGATCTTCTGGTGGAACTGGGTCTTTAACTTTTGTAAGTTGTTTGCGAAGTGTTGTGACAGGGGAATAGAATGTTTGGATATTTGCCTCTTTAAGGATGCGAGAGATTGTTTCGGAAATGCCGTGAATATATGGAATAGATATGCGGGTGTGAGATGTATTGTTTAAAGATGTACTATTGGGTCTACAGTTTCTGAGAATGAATCGTTTAGGGTATCCATTATTTTTAAGTGCCGTGTGTATGTGTTTTGTTTCTGTGTTTGAAAGTGTTTCATTACTGCAGTGAGAATTCGCTCTAAGACTTAATGTTTTAACAACGGAAGCTTTGTGGCATGTTGGATGATGCGATTTAAAATCGAGATATCTGTCTGTATGTGTGGGTTTACGGTAAACTGAGGTGAAGATTGAGTTATCGTGAGATCTGTGTACAAGAACGTCTAGGAAAGGGAGTTTATTGTTCTGTTCTGTTTCGTATGTGAATTTTATATGTGAGTTTAAGTTATTAAGGTAATGGAAGAAGCTTTGGAGTGTATTAGTTTTAAGTACAACAAACGTGTCGTCGACGTATCTTTTCCAGAATTTAATGTTAAAATTCAGTGAAGATAAAGCAGTTTCCTCAAATGACTCCATAACCAAGTTAGCTACAACACTTGAGACCGGAGATCCCATGGCAGTGCCAAAAACTTGTCTATAGATAGAACCATTTGAGGAGAACACAGCAGAGTCCAGACAAAATTTCAACAATGTGCAGATGTCGTGAGGTGTTAGTGAAGTGCGTTCATGTAGAGTAGTATCATTTTGGAGGCGTGTAAGTGCGGTGTCGATTGCAAGTGATGTGTAAACCCACACATACAGACAGATATCTCGATTTTAAATCGCATCATCCAACATGCCATAAAGCTTCCGTTGTTAAAGCATTAAGTCTTAGAGCAAATTCTCACTGCAGTAATGAAACACTTTCAAACACAGAAACAAAACACATACACACGGCACTTAAAAATAATGGATACCCTAAACGATTCATTCTCAGAAACTGTAGACCCAATAGTACATCTTTAAACAATACATCTCACACCCGCATATCCATTCCATATATTCACGGCATTTCCGAAACAATCTCTCGCATCCTCAAGGAAGCAAATATCAAAACATTCTATTCCCCTGTCACAACACTTCGCAAACAACTTACAAAAGTTAAAGACCCAGTTCCACCAGAAGATCTCACAGGCGCCATATACCAAATACCATGCAAAGACTGCAACAAACATTACATAGGACAAACAAAAAGAATGATCAAAACAAGAAAAAAAGAACACAAACAAGCACTCGCGAAAGGAGACATAGCCTCACGTCTGGCAGAACACGCTTTACAACACGGACACGAACCCGACTGGGACTCAACAAAAATACTACACCGTCACATCACAAACAAGAATAGTAGACTCTTCTTAGAATCTTGGGAAACTTACAAACTACACGGGAAAGCCATTAATACATCACAACCACTTCCAGAAACTTATAAACAACTCTTACTCTGAAATGTATGAGACATCCCCAAATTAGGTAACCCGCAGTGTGGGTTTCTCATTGGTCCCTATTGGGGTTCTTCCATGATTCTATTGGAGGCCTCCCATTGGTTCTCATTGGGTTTTCCCATTCTGCGGGACTACTCTGATGAAGGGTTTTCCAGAAATTTCAAGTATAAAAAAGAGACAGAAACATAACATCGTCATTACTCCTGATGAAGGACTGCTGCTGATGCGTCCGAAAGCTTGAGTGATCTTTTTCATTGCTATTTTACCAGTGTTTAACCTTTTTATGTAATTTCCTCCCTGGTACCCTGTATTTTATTTCTATACATGGATTATTATTATCATTTAATTACATGGATTATTATTATCATTTAATTACATGGG
>QLNU02014802.1:17008326-17028014 GCA_006491805.2 Dysdera silvatica
AACAGTATAACATAATACAACAGTATAACATAATAATATAACAGTGCATAGCGGTGTTCCAAATCGGTCAATGACCCCATCACCAGGGCCCGATTAAAGCATGGGGCTCCGGGCCGCAGACCTGGGTCCGCATATCATTGAGGCCCCCAAATATTTTATGTGATCTTTTTTTAACAAGTTTAAAATATCAGTTTGAAACCTAGTTTTATTTAACTATAACTTTTTAATTTATTAATATTACATTGTTTCTTAATTATAACTTCGACGTGATTGAAAATAGCTTTAAACTATTGATTATGCAATAATATATATAACAAGAGTTTGCATTTGTTACTTACTTATTGAATAATTTCGTTTTGAGTAGTGTAGGGAGGGGCCCTGAATAAATACTAGGCCCTGTGCCCCACTTAGACTTGATCAGGCCCCGCTCATAAATAAACTAGTCTTCTCGTTTATGACATATGGGCAAAATAACAATAATTTTTCATAACGGTTACATAGCAGGTTCAGTCTTGAAATTCAAATTATAATATAACAGAAAATTTCATGAAATACAGACAAGACACCCACCACCATGTTCAGAGCAATATAGCCCAGGTGCTCTTGCGCCATAAAAAAAAATCCAAACAGACAGCCAGACAACAAAAGTTGCGCTTTACCCGCAGCGGGTCCCCAGTAAAAATTATAAAATTTAACCGGCTGAGGACCCTATTAATCCGCTGGCGCACAAACTCCGTTTAATAAGTATACAACCAAGTTCTTTTTGAACGGTCAGAAATTAGTAATATCTTTAAGACAAAGTTCGTCGATTGTTCAAAAAACGATTTAGTACATCACTGAGATGCATAATAGCAACAAGTAGATCCTTGCACAGCATTTAAGAAATCAGTGCTTTTGAAGATAAAAGAGGGATGGGTTTGGAGGGAAATAAAATTTTCTCTCATAACAAATTTTATATTACAGCTAATAATGGCGTTCGAATAGGGAGTTTAACCTCCAAACCTCCCTTCTTCACGGATTTGATAACAGGAGCTTTTCATATGAGAAGAGGCCTTCAGTTTTTTAGGAATCTGGACCTTTGTCGCATAGGGACTTAAACACCGGATAACGGCTTATTGGAAAAAATTAGCAAGCATATCTGTTGGGATTAAAGACGGATTATCGGCATGGTGGCCAAATGCATTTTCATTATGTAGTAGTAGTAGTAGATTATGTAGTAGTACATTATGTGTAGTACATTATATAGTAGATTAAGCAAGATGTTAATGGGAAAGGTGGCCGCCCAAAGACGGCACTGTAATCCCAGTACGCTAGTGCAGGGCTTCGTAGATAGATACTGAACAGAAAATTAGCTTTCTTCTTCTTTCTGGTGGAGTTTTAAGCCAAATACGAGTTGTTGTCAGTCCTGATTAATGGACTCATAGACCGAGTTAGCTTTACTCTAAAACTTAAAAATTCATCGTGCGGTAAAATTTCTTTTAACTGTAATAATTTTTATTCACTTTGCATGTGGCTATATAAGTATTTATTATTATTAATTGTCATTTTAATCCTAAACATAGATGTTGGAATTTTTTAGGCATGTTCCCTAATCAAACAATGCGCTTCAAGTTGCCACATTTACCTTCGTCGGATTTAAGTGCACGTGTACTGGGTACTAACCCGTATCTCCTCAGCAGTGGATCTGCTGCGCTTCAATGTTGGGCACCGTCTACGTCATCGGGTACTGGACTGCCTGCGTTTTCGTTCCCCAGGCTTGTACCGGGTGTTGTAACATTTCCGTGTCCATATTTTCCATCCGCCAGTTTACCACATGTCAGCCCATCCACCCTTTATACATCCGTGTACACCGTAAGAAAAGAATTTTCAGAAAAATAAAATTTTTTTAAAATGTATTATGTGTATGTATAAGCATTAACAATTAATCTAGGTAAAAGGAATTCCATTGGAGAAATTTTAATAATGTCTTGGAATATTTTAATAGTTTGAATAGGAATTAATAATTCGGTATATTCTTTACTATTCAAAAATTATGTTCGGAGGCGCTAACTCTATGGGGCGAACTTTTAAAGCTTATACACACTTTTGGCTAACCCTGTATATATTCGTTATATACTTCTTCTAGAATTAAGGTCAGAAAACGACATCACGGGAATTATATTTTTTTGAGTTTGGCGAGAAAGAGGCTGATGAAAAAATAACATTTATGCAATTTTAATTTACGTGAATATTACAGAAATTTAAAATGAGATGTTACGAAAATAATCACGCTTATATAATAATTTTTTTGCCACCCACGTATATATAGCTCAAACTATAGCCTTTTGCTTTGTGAGAAAAAGAAACACAGTCCCCATCCTGGATTCGAACCAGGGTCCCTCCGTTTAGCCCGGAGTGTCTTGGACCGCTAGACGAATGAGGACAGGTAATAACGCTCTCTTTCTCCGTATAAAAGGATGTACTCTGGGCTCAACGGAGGGACCCTGGTTCGAATCCAAGATGAGGACGGCGCCTCTTTTTCTCCAAAAACGAAAAAGCTCTAGTTTGAGCTAAATATACGTGGGTGGCAAAAATTATTGTATAATAAATTCCCCCACGAAAACTCACAAAAATCTCGCCCCGGAGGCTTTGTGTGTTGACCATTATTTGGCAATTGTGTTATCCCTGTGAAGGGTAATAATATCTTACATAATCAAACCTTTGCAAACAATAATTTGGTTATATATTGTATATTTTTAGTTATGGTTGTCTAATTATAATCATTACGTTGTTTTCCAATAACTTTATATAAGTATTACGGATGGGGGAATTCTGGGAGCTATATTTTTCAGGACTCTCGAAATTTTTTTATGGTTTCTTTCATTTAGGATCATATGGGCAATAATTTACATTGTGTAATGATTTTGCTGAAAGTGTTTTATATATTAATTACGTAACTCAGTGTGTATAATGGTATGTAAAGTTATTTTTGCATTTTGATCTTATAAATAAATTATTATTAAAAAAAATGCAATTGTCAGCATAAAACGAATTACAGAATTAGTAATACAGATGCTACACTTGTATGAAGTAATTTTAAAAATATTCTTTATCTTATCGACTTCAGTTTTTCTTTATGCTATTCGTAAATTAATCAATAACGAGTTGATGGATAATTTGCCTCACAATTTGCGTGGGGCTAATTGCATGTGGTGTAAATGTAATCAAAAGTGATGTGACGTTGTGCTTATTACTGATGATGTAAATAGCATTACCGTCATTGTAAATAAATGGTTTTTGTAAATTAAAGTTGTCTCTTCTTTCCTGTTTATAAAAATACTAAATCATTCTATAACCATATATGAGTTAAGACTAATTTTTCCTTCAAAACTAAATTACACACATATTTTTGTGTTCAAACTGAATTATAGAAGCATTTGTTCGAACTGAATTATAGAAACATTTGTTAAAAGTAAATTATAGAAACATTTGTTTAAATTGAATTATAGAAACATTTGTTCAAACTGAATTATAGAAACATTTGTTCAAACTGAATTATAGAAACATTTGTTCAAACTGAATTATCGAAACATTTGTTCAAACTGAATTATAGAAACCTTTGTTCAAACTGAATTATAGAAACATTTGTTCAAACTGAATTATAGAAACATTTGTTCAAACTGAATTATAGAAACATTTGTTCAAACTGAATTATAGAAACATTTGTTCAAACGAAATTATATAAAGGCTTGTGAATTGAATATAAAAATGATATAAATAAAGCTGAACTTAGTTATAGCGAAAACATTTATGACGAGAAACTGGTTATAATAAACTGGAAATAAAAGATGTGGTTGGTTTAAAATATGCAGAACAAACTAAAAAAATATGTATTTAAAATGTGCAGAACAAACACCGCCAATTGCGAGAAATTGGAAACTTGTTATAGCGAGCAATAGTGTAGTAAATTTCCTTGTTGAAAGAAACTGTGTCAGTCGAGTTTAAAAATATATTTCCACCCTTTTTTTGTAGAGGGAAAAGTTCCCCTTTTTCTGAATTCGTGACGTTCAATATCCCTACTCTTAGAGATGTGGTCACTGAGGCAAAGCTTTAAACAACCTTAAATCGGACAGTGGTAACAGTGGAAACTTATTCGGCCACCTACACCACCAAATTATAAGGTGCATTTCACATGTTTGCGGATACTTTACAAAGTATATTTTTATTTACATAGGCAATAAAATGAACTTGAAACTTGAATTACTGGCATGCAAACAAAGAAAATTCACGAAAGGAAAAAAATCAGATAACTTTTTGAAAACAAAGCTAAAACACAGATTTTTGGGTAAATTGTCGTTTCACATCTATTCGGACAGCATTCATTTTTAATAGGTTGACTGGGTTCCAATATAACTGCTCCATTTAGACGTATGACATCAAACAGTGTATTAGACATAGGATTTTTTGCAATTGTTTCGATGGTTTTTCACCGTTTTAAACCGAAGGTTTTTCAAACAGTTTGCAATATTTTCTGACGAAGACAAGACATTTCCCTGTCGAAACAATTGTGAAAAGCACACATCGTTCCATCCCACAATCAACTGTGTTTGTGTGAATTTCGATTTTAATCATTATCATTATTTAACTAAGATTAAGGGTTATATAAAATAACAAAACAGAGTAAAATTCTGAAACAATTGTCATTATAATTTTTGATTTATTAATAATAATAATAGTTATTCAATTTGATGGGTTAATACATAATTATGAACAGTTATTGATTCCATATATGGAAATGTCTGGAATAAACATGAAGTAATTTGCTTTTAACGCTAAGTTGAGGATGGGAGAAAGTAAAAATCTTTAACTTTCCGCAAGATTTCTTCAGAGTTACGAATATATGAAAGTAAGTATTTGGCGCAGTATAGCCCAGATGCTCTTGCGCCATAAAAAAGCCAAACAAACAAACAAAATAAGTATCTTAAGGGACGCGGTTTTTCACTGGCGTACGCAGGGGGGAGGTAGCTGGGTCATAACCCCCACTGAAATGCAGTTTTGTATACAGGATGTTCCTGAACTCTACCGACAAAATAAGAGGAGTTATAGTACACATCAAAACAAACAGTATTTGCAATGGAACCTAGGGCCGCATCCCAGTCATTGCGCCAGCAAAGAGCAACTTCGAAAGACGTCCAGCATGCAAAATTATCTGCAAATGGTACATGAGAAGCATAAGCTGAAATGTCCTAGTCATCTACGCACTTGATCAGCTCACCTGATCATCTGTCACCTCATCTGCATCCTGTGCTTTTCATGCACCAGTTGTAGCTGTTTTTGCATGCTGGACATTTTCCGAACTTTCTCATTTCCGGCGTTGTAAGTGAAATGCAGCCCGATGTTCCATTCCAAATATTGGCTTGATGTGTACTACCACCCCATCTTATTTTGTAGGTAGAGCTCAGAACCACCCCGTATATATATCTTAGAATAGCTGGAGTTGTAGCTCTGTAACCACCAATTATAGGCCAGTAACCACTCCCCCCACTTACGAACATCTTGCGTACGCCAATGCGTTACTGTGCAGTTACAAATTCTTAATAAAAACAGTATCGTGATATTAAAAATAAATTATTTCATCTATAAAAGCCGACGGTAGCAGTAATACTTGATAAATCACTCATTGAAAAAAAAAATGTTTTTTTGTGTCTGGTAGGGAGTACCTTGCACAGGAGAGTTTGACAGCTCAATGGGTTGAGCACTTGACCAGCAATCAAAGGATTGTGGGATCGTACTACATCGGACGCACGAAATCATTTTTTTTCTTCTCTGGGCTAGATTTATCAACTATCTTGATAATTTAGAAGTTTCGTGAAGTATCCAGTGTATAATTCACTGGCGCACCCATGTAGGGGGCCCGAGCCCCCTTGGACTAACACAGCCAAAAATTATCCTAACTAATCTAAAAATCCTAACCGACAGTGAAATAGTTTTTTTTTTTAAGTTGAAAGACTGGAAGTAGTGACGACAACGACATTTCCCTGAACTCTGGTAAAACCTCTGTTGAGGCAAACAACAACAGTGGCTAGGGGCTGTCTTCAAACGTTTTCCAGAAGGTAAAGGTAGATGGATGGATGTATTTTTACTGCACAAGAACAGCAAGAGTCGTTTGGCGTTAAACAAGATGAGAGCGTGCACACATAAAGGTAGACCAAAATACCACGTTAAATACAGTTGAAATGGAAATTCTAACTGCAGATATTTCTAATTATATCAAGAAATCTAACCTTACTGATGAAGATAGGATAACAGTGCTAAAAAGTCTTTGGGAACCATATGCAAATTGCAATTTTCCCACGACCGTCACAAGTGCTGTATAAAGTCAAGGAAAATCCCATCACAGTCCGAAATTCTACTCATGTGAACTGAGTAAGCATAACTATCTAGCTTACTCAAAAGTGGAAGACAGCGCCTATAGCAAATTTTGTGTGCTTACTTTTCACCCCATGAAGTCGGTTTAACATCGACGCAAGCCACAGGTCAACTTGTTTCAAAAGAGTTTAATAATTGGAAGAAGGCCTTGGAGAAGTTCAGCCAACGTAGCCAACATAAGGACACAGTTCACAGAAGGAAATGAAACTTCTGTAGATCAAGTAGTGGACAGAGTGCAAGCAAAGGGAAATTTTGCACACTAGCGTTATTTCTCAACCTATTACTAAAACAGTGCTTTTCGTGGAGGACCAGAGCTGGCATTGTAAAATTGTATAAACATAATCTACTACTACTACTTCTAATTAATTATCTTATACTGTAGAATTACTAGTAATTTAATAATGATAAATGAACGAAAAAAAAACAACATAACTGATATGGCGCCTGGCCATTTTTTCCACCAAAAAATTCTTTCACCACATCCCCCCTTCCCATTTGAGAATATTCTGGGTGCACCACTGTATTAATTCAGCTTTTATTGGATATTGTAGATAATTTGAACTATTATGTACGAAAAGAATCCTTTTCCTTTGTGGCAAAAGTTCTCCCTTTTTTTCCAGTGTTTCCATATCCGAGACTGGATTTGAATTTCAATGACAATATAAATATCAAATATAATTGGCAAAAAGAGAAATAAGTTTCAAAGATTGTACTGTCGGCTAAAATTACTAATCAGATTTTTTTTTTCAATGTCACCTAAAATTACTATATAATCCTACGTAGTAATAAATGAACGATGGATGTTTTGGCCCGTGGAAAAATTTTTTCACAGCTGTCTCTGTGGCTACTCGCATCATTTGCTGGCTGCATCATTTATCAGATTTGATCACTGACAGCCGGCTATCATCAGAGGAGTATCCTAACCCACAGAATTATTGTCGGTAACGTAGTAATTTGTACGACCAGATAAATGCATGTTTCCCCTCTTCTCGGGCTCGCAAACCATTTTTACAACTGCAGTTATCGTCTGTCAAATATCCACAATTTTCTAAACAAGCAGTTAATGATTTTTGTAAGGAAATGAATTTTAATATGTATCCACACGCTATAAACAACGATGTGGGTAAATCGATATTTTAAAAGAAAACATAGCTTTGTATCTATAATTAAATGCTTTTATAAATATATGTTCATTTCCCGTTGTGAATTATATGCTATTTATTGGCATTCTGCAGGTTAACTGCCATCAACGTAGAATTTTCAAGATTATTCAGGGGACCAAGCACATATTATACACATGCATTGCAACACATGTAAAATTGTAATTCATTTCATTTGGATTTAAATATACCTGTGCTTGTAATTCTAGTTTATTAAGCAACTTTAATATCCGTCCAGTATATAATTATTGTTGGAGTTTCAGTGAATTTCTACAAGTTTCCTTACTCATTCTCGAAAAAAAAAAAAAAAGGCATAAATTCTAAAGCCCTGTGTCCACAGTTAGGGATTTATCGCAAACGGGGATCTATAATTTTTAGAAAAATTCGAATCTCTATCACTTACGGAATCAAACCTCTCATAGATGGGATAATTATAAACTAGAATCGAATCTATATCGTCAAATATAAATTAGATTGATAAATATGAACTAGAATCGAACGTAGTTCGTCAAATATAAACAAGATCCATAAATATAAAGTAGAATAAAATCTAGAATGTCAAATATAGGCTAGATCGATAAATATAAACTAGAATCGAATCTAGATCGTCAAATATAAACTAGAATCGAATCTAAATCGTTAAATATAAACTAGATTGATAAATATAAACTAGAATCAAATCTAGATCGTCAAATATAAACTAAAATCGAATCTAGATCGTCAACTATAAACTAGATCGATAAATATAAACTAGAATCGAATCTAAATCGTTAAATATAAACTAGATTGATAAATATAAACTAGAATCAAATCTAGATCGTCAAATATAAACTAAAATCGAATCTAGATCGTCAACTATAAACTAGATCGAAAAATATAAACTAGAACCGAACCTAGATATAGCCAAGGGCGCCACCACTACTCCACGGCAGAATGTAATGTTACTCAATGGTTGTATAAATTTGTGGTTCAAAATCAAGAATGAGAGATTGAGTAGTTTTTCTCAGGTTTTCAAATTTATACCTCAAAATGCATCAACACCAATCTAGTATTATTTAACAATATAAAAATAAATATTCATTAGCAAAAATAATTAGCAATAACCATGCCTTTCATAATTAATTAACAGTAAATTTTCATCAGCAGGATAAAGTCAAAATTATATAGATTTAAAGCGCAGTAGGGAGAGCTGGTTGCATGTATAATAATTTCTCATAATAACATCGTAAAAACTAAAGATGACATTTTGCGTCTTCTGAAAATCCTTCTTATGCTAAAATTACGCACATTTCAATCATCTGCAAGAAAATATTGTTTGTTTGGATTTTTATGGCGCAAGAGCATCTGGGCTATACTGCGCCAAAGAAAATATTGAGGAACCCACATAAAAGTCCTAATTTATATGCTATGTTAAGCTTAGTTTAAGTCTCGAGCGGATTTTCGCCATCACCCCCCGTGATCTTATTAAAACAGTGGTTCCCACCCAACCTGAGTGTCGCGATCTTCAAGGGGGATCGCAAGCAGGTTTCTGGGGGAGTCGCCGCAACTATTTTTAGTTGCAATTATTTTTATAAGGAATTTCATACCAAATGTTTCCAACGCTTTTATAACAACATGGCTACACACATTGCAATATTCTAATGGTTGTTAACTTTATATATATAATTAATATAATATATTTAATTAATATAATATACATAAATAATGTAATATGTATAATTAATATAATATACATAAATAATATAATATATATAATTAATATATAATATAATTTTATATTTAATGTGTTTTCTTTACTCTGTTAAAAATGCTTTTATTATGCAAATGTGGCGGCGGCAGACAGAGGGGGTCACGGATCTTTTGGTTACTATAAAAGGGGGTCGCAGATTACTTAGCTACTGTAAAAGTGGGGCGCGTTTTGAAAAAGGTTGGGACCACTGTATTAAAAGGCAACAACTAAATATACAACATATATATGAAATATATTTATTTTAATTGGTTAATAATTACTGCGACACTACATGCCTGTGTTGGTTGCAGAAGCGGATCCAGAAATTATATTCGGGGGACGCAAACTTAAAGACCAATGAAGATCGAAAAAAAAAAAAAAGAGGCAAATTTTTCATTTTCGAAGTGGGGTGGCTCCTCTAGATCCTCTTTGATTGGAGGCCTATTTATAGATGGAAATATAGTGATGGTTGTATAATTAAAATATGCTGTGATTAAAATATTTGACAGCTCATAAAAGCGGATAACAAATAATAAAGATACCTAATATAATTCATGAATATTTTGCAGAATTAGCTGAAACGAAAATTAATAGAAGAGATAGCAATAATGAAAAATATAGAGATCATAAAGGAATAACTAATGAAAAACTATGTATTTTATTTATTTATTTATTTATTTGCATTTACTTACATCCGCACATATATTACATTGCATTGAAATTGTATTACCCTGCAAAAATATAATAATATTTAAAAAATATACAAAGAAACAAATGCAGATGAGGGAAATATCTGAAAAAGACCGCGAAGGTCTGACGAGTCAGATGAACACTAAAATTAACAAATCACAAAAATTACACAACAGACAATTAAATCAGCTAAAGGGAACATATCTATATGCATTACAAGTCCCTAAATTAAACTATTACATCGGAGCTTCATAAATCAATGAACCCACGTTCAAAAATGCGAAAAGCGAATGTATGTAGAGAAAATCGGCAATTCTGAACTATTATTTGATCTTCATAGTTTAAATACAAGGAGCTAGAAATGATGGAATACACCCTTAAATATTAAAAGAATGAGCTGATGTACTAGCTAAATCTTTCTTACAGATATATAATGAAATAAATTTTTCAGAAACATTCCCAAGTGCAATGAAAATTGCAAGAATGGTTCCTTTTCATGAAAAGGGAAGAAGGGAATTACGTATGTGTGTGTGTGAGAGAGAGAGAGAGAGAGAAAAGACAAAATTACAGGCCTATATCTATAATGTCGATGTTTGATAAATTATTTAGAAAAAAAAATATAAAATTATAATAAAATTCATAAATAAATTTCATACATTAACTAACTATTAATAGGGATTTTGGGAAGGAAAATTGATGGAAGTGGCCTTGTTGAGAACTATAGAAAAATTATAAGAGGCATTAGAATAAGGAGTATGAAGTAGGTATTTGTTCCGATCAAAGCAAAGAAAAATTTTTAATTCTAAAAAATATGATATATGATATAAAGGAAATCGTATGAAAATTAATGTAAGAAAAACTAAAATAATGATATTTACAAACAAAAATAAAAGATGTAAAAGATATGATATAAAAAATATTCAAATTGAAACTGATAGAAAAAAATTTAAATTGTCTGTAGAGCAGATAGAATTCTTAGGTATAATATTACCAAACTTGGTGAGTACAGAAACGTTCTGTTAAAAAAGTTGGGTCCTCTATAGCAGGAATGTAGACGGTGAGTCGATAGTAAGTCTCCAGATCAGTTGGTGGAGGGTTTGGTCTATATCTTTGAAGACAAGAAATTTTTGGTATGCTAAGAATAAAGTTAAGATGGGAGGCCATTCTTTGTGCTTGTGTAAACAATGGGTGAAATTCGAAAGAGGCATTTACTCGAAAATTCTGAATCGACTAACAACAATAAATAGGTTAATATTCTCTTTTTGAAGACATATTGAAAGATTATAAGTTAGTCCTAAGAATTTTGAGGCTACAAACGAGGCTAATAGGAAAGATGGTCTACATATAGCTTACTGTTCGAAATAAGTGAGGCCTTTTTGGAATGATCACCTGGCAAGTCGCTAAGATGCTCCAAGGCTGACACGATTGGTATAATCATTTCTTTAAAGTGTAATACAGCTTCATGACGCTCACATTATCTGGTTCCACAGAGGACATTAAGTCTACTACTATTATAATATATGCATGCCGCAAAATCGAATAGTTCCAACATTTCAATCCAGTCTTAATCGAGCTTCAGCGGTTTTTTTTTTTTTTTTTTTAAGAATCTAGTTATTTTCGATACTTTGCTTTTTCCCTTCAACAAGAGCCACAACATCGTTTGTATTCAAAACTGATTTTTTATGATATTTGGTTAACTAGTGTTTTTAAAGTATTCCCATCTCTCTTCAAATGGCAATATATAGTTTTGTGTTTTTTGTAAAACAAATAATCGGGTTTTGGTGAGAACCTTCGCCCAGGGTCAGATTATAGCAAGGGCTCACGGGGCCCCCAAAACATTTTATTTAATGTGATAAAATACTAAATTAATGTAAAAAAAAATCATTTTTCATTCTTCGGATTTGCGATCCAAAACGAATTTAGCGAAATCATAGATGATATCCACAATTACAGCAATTATAACTACAACTGTAGCTTTAAAAATAATTTAACTGAACTTAATTCTTTTTCTCGTTGTTGCTGGTCTTGCAATTTCACTGCTTAATTAAGCTATAATTTGGCTATATTTCATCATAAATGGCTTTAAAATTTTGGAGATTATGTTTTTAGTGTTATTTTTTATTTCTATTGCACATTTTTCCCAACCAATTTTATGTTTTGTTTGTTTACATCTTGATAAAACCGTAGCATTGTACTCTTTTCAAATAATCACGAATGCCGTAGGTATAATCCGCAGTGTTTGCAAGAACATGAAATTGGTGTACTAATGCCAAACACTATTTGCTACATCTAGCAAAACTTTCACAGCTTCAACTATGCAAATGCCACTCCTTGATATCCGACGTTGGCATGAAAGTGGGATCTAAAAGCGTATTCCTACCAATATTTTTAAATGGGAATAGGAGTGGTAACATTTTTTAGATTTATATCTAATTTTTTTACGCGTGTCAGTGGGGGGGGCAATGTAAGTTGGGCCGGGGCCCCCTAATATTCACAGTTGGCCCCTGACTTTGCCAACCGCACTTTTATCCAAGAAAAGCACGCAAGATTTTCAATAAAAGCCATTTCGCAATTTTGAATAAGCCAGCCATTTATATTCATCAAGCCATTTACATTGGAAATGGGGCCCCTGCGGTGGCGCAGTGTGGTAACGCGTTCGCCTAGTACGCCGTTAATCCGGGTTCGACTCCCAACAGTGTACAAAGAACGCTTACTCAGAGATCTCATAAAAAGATCGCACTGCTCACTGTAGTCCGGGGTTTGGTTCCCTAGGCCATAAGAGGTTCGGATTCCTCGGAAAACAGTAGGTCCCGGCGCAGCATGACCATTGTAGTCTTTGAGCCGTAAAACCACAAAACAAACATTGGAAATGGCGCTTAAAACCTTTCGCGTCTTCTATCGGAAAGCAATAATTCGATGAAGGTTTTTACAAAGATTTCATTTTTTCCACCTTTTGATCGATCCTTCATATTTCGATGAACTGTTATATATTAAAATTACAAAAGGCAAAAGAGTGTCTAAATTTTGTGGCTGATAGAGTACATCTAGGTTCCCTAGGTTATGAGGAGCGCCGCTGTGATCTTTTGGTGAACCAATAACTTAGAGTTAGACTTTTCCTTGGGATATTATAATCACGCAACCAAGAAAAAATTTCCGCAGAAATGAATGATTCATAACAAAATATTTTTGATGAGGAGAAAATTTTCCCCAGGTAGAAATGCTTTTTTTTTTTCGTTTTTCGCTTCCTCAATTCTGTGGGGAGTAGCCCCATCAGCCCCGCTCTCGGTACGCCTCGATATTCTGAGCAGTTAGGCTTTGACTTTTATGATTTAATACCGTGCTGCTTCTAAAATAAGACCTGGTCTTTTACTAATTCTTTCTCCAAAAGACGCATTAGGGACTATTTTCAGGGGATGTCTTATTTTGTCATGAACAACCACCTACATTTTTTCCTTTATTCATGAACAAAATAGCTGTCACCTATTTGCACATTTAGTTACTAACAGTTGATACCGCATCACTTTTATACCTTCACTTCTCACCAGTGGCATAGAAAAAGGGGCCCCAGCCAGGGTCAGACACAGACTTTCATTTTGGGGGTCAAGGACAGAATTTGCCATGGTCTTGGAATAACACCCTTCATTTTTCATGAAAGTTGGAATTTTTTACAGTGAAAAAATATATTTTGGGAGTCATTGCTCCTGTGACTACCCACTATGTCCGCCCATGGTTCAAGCATAATCAAGGCCAAATAATAATAAAATTAATTATTCATATTACATATCATTGAGTTCATCTTTTGAACATTGGACGAAGAAACCAAGATATTTCAATTGAATCCTAGTGATTATTGTAAAATGTGGTCATGAAGTTTTCAAGCGCATGGTTCAAGTGGACGAAAACAAAACCTGGTTGACTTACTCGAAACAGGACAAGAACTCCGTAAGTCAGTACTTGTTGCTGATGATTCCTTATTATTTAGAATTAATAATAAATTTAGTTCACTTTTAGTTTTCTTCTTAGTTATTGCAGTTACACTTTAATGAACCAGACAACACTATTTACACTCCC
This sequence comes from Dysdera silvatica, assembly GCA_006491805.2. NCBI lineage: Eukaryota > Metazoa > Arthropoda > Arachnida > Araneae > Dysderidae > Dysdera > Dysdera silvatica. The sequence continues at coordinate 17,022,385 of QLNU02014802.1, forward strand.
AGCACCCCCTGCTTACTAAAATCATCAATAAGAATGAATGCATTATCAAATTATTTAATAAAATTACAGCCTTGACACAAGTCGACTTTTTGGAAAATTATAAACATGTTGCGTAAGATGAAATTTAATTCTCTCATTGGAATAAAAACCAAGAGAGTCTGTTCACATCAGCATTATGGTTTGATGGCATTCATCGTGTTATATTAGTGTCAGATGATCTGACATATAACAAGGAAATTGTGATTGTTTACAGTGACACTCTATCGGAAAAACTTCCAGATCATATTCAGTTTGTAGACGTATGGTCTGATGGGCCAGCTTCACAATTAAAAAATCAATATGTGATGCTTGCCGCTAACGATCTGCAAGAAAATCATAATTTAACTATTACATAGGCTATACTACATGTATATCCCCTGTGCGATTTGTCGTCAAGACGTGGCAACCCTGCCGCGGCAACCTCCTTTCCGGATTACGTCATCGTGCGCTCGCTTCCCGGCCGCCATACTTTTTTAAGGAGTAATTACCTTTTATACTGAGTTTACTACCTATTATACTCTTTTTAGATTTTTTTAACAAAAAAAACCCCCCAAAAAAACCCAACAACAAAAACTTCTGTCTTTAAGTGTCTGGTCTTTTATGGCTTTTGGAATCATTTCCTCTTTGTGACACCGCCTCCACATATACTCATATATACTCTGTGGAGTATGAGTGCAGACAGTGCGATGCTCCATGTCCCCCCCCTCCATATCTTCTGCAAAGTATGAGTACAGCTAGTCAACGCGGATTTGCGAAGTACGAGTCCAATAGCTTTTCATCGCCGACATTGCGATACTCCACGTTCCCCTTATGTCCCCCCTACCTCCTCTCCCCTTTTTCCCTCCACACCTCTAACCTCTTCTCCCCATACCTCCTCAAACGTCTTCCTCCTATATCCGCTCTCCATCCCAAACATACCATCAATTCCAATCTGTTACAAAAATAAATACATTTAAATGGTCGCTCATCCTATCCCTACAACTCACAAACCACCACCGTCACAAACCGACGATACGACACTATAGCTACCATGCGTACATTTTTAACGCTTCACAAAACTTTCCCTCCCTTTTAAGAGTATAGCATCAGTTTTGGAGACGAGTTGGCGACAAAACAGGGGATTCATCTGTAGTGTCACCACTACATGGAATGTTTTTGCAACCTCACATGGAAAAGGCCATGAAGATGGTATTGAGGAAAAAAAAGGGGGGTGGTGTAGGTAAAAGTTAAAAGCAGGGAATATGTGATCAATATTGCGGACGATTTTGCCAAAGTGGCAAATTCTTCTATTGAAATAGAAGTAATAAACATAGAACCTGACGTGATAAAAAAAAAGAAAAGAAACATTGATTTAAGTGTGGGTGCTATGATTCTAAACATTATCCAGGTGAAATAATTAGCACAGCCTAAGGATCAGACTGTGTAAGCTCAATGATACACTCAGAGAAAAACTGCTAAATGGCCTGAAGTACCAGACCAGATTCTTTATAAAAAAAGTTCTCCCAGCTATTGTAAACTCTAGAAATCAGTTCAACTTTGATGATTTGTTTTAGAAATGTATAAAATCTATTATTGTGTTCATATTTGTGTTACTGGCTTATAGTTTACCTTCTCACAAAGTCTTTCAAAAAGAGTGTAACAAGAGTAACCGCAAAATTTATTTTCTAATAAAAAAGTATTGAATGTTATAATTTTTAGGTAGCTAATATTTGATCATTAACCTTTTTAATGCAAGAAAAGTTTGAAACTTAAAAATATTTATATTTCAGCAGAAATTATCACTTACACTGAATGCCAAAAATTCCATGTTCTTTTCATGTAACAAGAGTAACCAAACTTCATACCATCCATTTTACATAAGTGCTCAATTTTCAAAATTTTTCTTTCATAAATAACAAAAATCAACATTTCTTCAGAATTTTTTACCAAAAATTATAATTTTCTGAAAAACCTGTAAGCAGGAATTGAAAATGTATGTAAAAACATCAGCATAATTGTAACGAGAGTAACCGTGGAATAACCCTTTACTAATATTAGTTTACAAGCATTACATTACAAGTTAGTTTTACAAGCATTAGTTGAAACAAAATGTTTTAGTGATAAAAATTCATAGCTTAATAGATTCACCTTGATGACTTTTTGAAATATCACTAAAACAGGCACCAAAGGCAAGGGGTAGCATCCACGAAGAGGAACTGGTAGTTTGGGAGAAAGTTGCCAAAGTAGGGAAAAGTAACAAAAGGTGGGGGGGGGAGCGTAACGAAAGTTGGGGAACTGCACAAAGGGAGAAGCAGAGGACAGTGGATGAAAGTCCTGGGGCAAGAGTTTTAGAGAATAGAAGGGCTTTTAAACAAACTCACCAATTTTTTCCATCAGGTCAGCTCTTTAATGAAGAAATATGGTATCCATAGCCTCCAAGAAAGCTAGGACCATTTGTTTTTTAACACAACCTGCAGTCACCTCACAAATGCTTATTAGGTCGAACTCCATCCTCTCAAGTTATAGTGTAGTCAAAAACAATATTTGAAAAATTCAACATGGTGGCCACTAGGAAGAAAGCAAATTTAATTAGTTTTAAAAAGGAAATGGAAGCTGCGAGAATTCGGCATCTACAATTTGTGGAAGAAAAACAAGTTTTATGGCTTTTAAAAATGCAGGGAACAAATTTGGTATTAAACTTAACCAGGAAAACTTGAATAGTTGACAGAAAAACTGTCAGACTAGGAAACCACATTTGGAGCCAAATCGCCAAGGTGGATGTATTCTGCACTAATGCCATTTAATTCACTAATAGAGTAAAAATCCCCATTACCAGACGTTTGCCATGCGTTAAAGAGAGATGATTATAACAGAGGGGTATTATTATTATTATGAAAGAATATTTTGACAGGGAAATTTCATGCGACTATCTAAGGGGTGTTTGAAAAAAATAGGGGGGGCGGCTTTACTGTATTATGTTTACCACAATGTTTAAGCTACTAACTTACTAATAATGTACTAACTTTCGATTATATAGCATCATGGCTAAATTCAGTTGGAAAAGGAAAATTGGGGATAAGATAGCGAAACAAACACCTGTTCAGTCAGTTTTTGAAGAAAACGACAGCTCTCAAGTTCCTTTGAATGCCGCCTCACTGAGTAAATTCAAGAGACGGAAAGCAGCCTTATCGGATAATTGCATCCTTAAGAGCCAAGAACTGAAAGCTGAGGGAATAAATCTTGCAGAAAATGGCTGGTATGCTGTATTCTTTGTTTTAAAATTATCCTTGTTACTGTAGATTACACATCCCTCCAAAAATTTCGCCAACTTACTGTCATAGCATATATACCAATGAATATTGGCAGTATGCCATGATGGAAAGATGATGTTTTCATAGTATTAGGGATTCTTGGTAATTTTTTGAACTGGCGAAAATATGGGAAATTTGTTTTTTCTTGCCCTCCAGGCATTTTCGTATTTCTCAGCCAAAACGGACCCAATGGATAACATTCGAGAAACCTGGCTCTATATGAGCCTTGAATCAGTGGTTGTTGGAAAAGTAAGGTAAAATAACGAATGGTAATAAAACATATTCAATGCCATTTTCTTTGGGGGAAAAAATAATTTTCTTCAGAAAAAAGTGAAAATTGGAAAATATTTACTTTAGGTTTCAGTATCTGTCATCTGTGAATGAAAAATGGGCATTATAGCATTCAAAAAGGCAGGAAAAAGCTTATACAACTTTTGCTTATTCCATCTTCCGCACCTAAACTCAACAAAATTGCAATTGACACTTTCACAGATATTTATCGTAAAAGTGCGATCGTTCAAGCAACTTCATTTGCGACTTACATCGTGGCCATGCCTAACCTATTGCGAGCAATCTTCGGTTCACGAATACTATTAATGGCAGAGAAATAAAACTATGGAGGAAGCTACAAAACCATACAAAATCAAACTAAAACCATCTGGACAAAATTGCCAGAAACACTGGAACACAGGGAAGCCACATTTGAAGTGAAATCATCAAGTGACATAAGGGATGTGTAATCTGGAGTAGAGCTAAATTATCTGATGCTCCAAAGCAGAATGTTTTGCAATGTTCTGCAACAAGCCTTCAGCTGATCAAAAATGTTTGGCAGGAGATGCATGTAAATATATATGTATTACACCTATACATTTTTAAATTCTATAAAATGTAAATTCCTTTTTTAATAGAAATGCAGAAAACATTTGTCGGACTGACTTTTTTTATTTCTTTGTTAATTTTAAGATAAAAAAAAATTGATTCATCCCATGATTGTTCTGCCGTGAATCTGTTTGTTCTGCGACATGTGTCACACTTTTTAGCATATTCTGCTTTGGGGATCTAATGTTTCATGTAAGTCCTCACAGAATGAGAGAAGTGGGGGTTGGGGGGGAGACTTCTCCTCTTTGAATATGAAAATGCATGCTAAATCTAATAGGTATTAATCTATGAGTGCCGTTGGCTCATGAAAATTTTCAAGAGTCTGACACATTTTATACTACCATAAAATAATTGTGGGTAAAAGTGCACAGTTCGTCACCTACTGAAGTTGTTTTCAATGTTGCTAAACATGATGGGCACTGTGTGAAGTAACCTTCTGCCATGTTGCAAATGTAGTTTATGGAGTTTTCTTTGTGCTGTAATTTTCTCGAATCAGTGAAAGCTCCCCCCACCCCAACTACTTCTACCAAAAAAACATTGAATAAGCCTGAAATCCAAAACTGTTGAACCAGTAAAGAATCCAACAGTGAGGAAAAATAAAATGAAGTACTCACCTAGTTCTTGCATTGGAAGCATAGAAGAGACTTTGATGTATGATGTCGGAGTAGGTCGTCACAGGCCTAACTACTTCAATTTTCGAGCAATTTCAGGGGGAGAAAGAAAACGTTGTGACCAATTGTGCAGTAACGCCCAATCATGTTAGTGTTGATAGGAAGGCTATAAATGAAGAACAGGGGGTGAAAACGTAATATTTATCAACTCAAAACTATGGCAAAGTTTGAACCTTACCCTGAAAAAATAACGATAACTGAGGGCAGCAACTGTGAAGGAGGCAAATTTAACTAATATCAAAACAAGATGGAAGCAACATTAAAGTAGCTGTATGTAAAGTCAGGGGGGTGGTTAAAAAATAAAAATGGTGCAAAATTATATAAATCAAATATGAGAAACTCACCCGTAGCTGTTCAAATTATAGGATTGAGTGGCCAAAGAGAGGAAAGACATGAAGAGTATGCTGTCTCCAGCACTACACCTCCCTCTAGATTTATACAGCTAAATGCGAATAAAACTCTGTTCATTGAGCAGCTGTAAAAAATTGTATTTTGCAAACATTTATTCAGTTATTTCTGATGGATATGCGTTAAAAATATCGGTTATTGCCATAGACTCAACAGAATAAGTCTAATTTATTTGAATGTTCAGTCGTATCTACCAATCTTATTTCACTTGCACAAGTGGGAAACCATTTCACTTGCACAAGTGGGAAACCATTTCACTTTTTTACCACTAAACGAACATTCATACTCCATTCATACATCCATAAAATAATGAATGGCATTATTTGATGCTGGTTTTACAATA
>QLNU02014802.1:17030859-17075646 GCA_006491805.2 Dysdera silvatica
TTTTGGAGAAAAAGAGACGCCTTCCCCATCCTGGATTCGAACCAGGGTCCCTCCGTTTAGCCCGGAGTGTCTTGGACCGCTAGACGAATGAGGACAGGAAACAACGCTCTCTTTCTCCGTATGTAAAGATGTAAGGTATTATTACCCTCCACAGGGATAACACAATTGCCAAATATGGTTTACGCAGAAAAGCCTCTGGGACAAGATTTTTCGTGGGGGAATTTATTATACAATAATTTTTGCCACCCATATGTAGCTCAAACTAGAACTTTATTATTTTTGGAGAAAAAGAGACGTTTCCCCATCCTGGATTCGAACCAGGGTCCCTCCGTTTAGCCCGGAGTGTCTTAGACATAAAAATAAAATAAAAAAGAGAGGACAAATGAAAAACGTTAGAAGAGAAAATACTTTTTATTACATTTCACATAGTTCAGTACATAATTTTAGCCATGAAAACCGCTCACAAAATCATCAGTTGAAAGCTATTTATTTATTGATCCATTTATTTTCACTGCAACTTCTAACTATCATTTAGGCTTTGTTGCAACTAAACGAATCCATGCCTGCTCTTCAAGCTGCTCGGAAAGCTGTGATGTTAGACCCACTGTGGTGGATTGCTCATCAAACCTTGGGCCGTTGTCAACTCGGAGTCGGCGAAATAAAATTGGTATGAGAAATCTCCAATTGTATATATACCATGAAATCCATCTAATAATATTTTAGGAACTGGGAAAAGGTGTCATTTATAGGCAATTTATTGTTAAAGGCAAAATTGAATCATATACCATTTATAATGTAATTTTTTCGATATTTGGATATAATGTTTATTTTAATAATATTATGTTAAACAAATTTTTAAATAATAATATAGAATAAGAACGTAGATAAACAGCAGGGAGCTAAAAAAAAAGCACCATTTTCATGTCAGATCCAAGAACAAAAAATTAACAATTAATTATAATAACTAGCATAACAACCAGTTTTAACTAGTATGGGTTGCCAAAATTTTATGTCTAGTTAACGGGATTGCAAAAAAAATGTTTTACGATCGGCTTGATGAGCGTGTAACTACTTTCGGCATATTGGGGAAAAATGTTGGTTAAATCAGTCCTAATTTCAAAAATATTTAGTCTTATAGTGCAATGCCATTATTTTTCCATGATGTAGAAATGGGACCATCAATTCATGTTTGGAGCAAGTTACCTCTATTAGGAAAAGTCAGATATATATATTTAGAATTCAATATTGAAAATACAGATGTTATCAGTTAGCATTTTATTCAGATGTCAATGATCGTATCTTTATTTATAATAATACTACTTTACTTTACAATTTTCGATACCCACATATAATAAGCTCAAACTAGAGTTTTTTTGTTTTGTTTGGGAGAAAAAGAGACGCCGTCGCCATCCTGGAGTCGAACCAGGGTCCCTCCGTTGAGCCAGAAATGTCTTGACCGCTAGACGAATGAGGACAGGAACAACGCTCTCTTTCTCCGTATATAGGGATGTAGGATATTATTATACCCTTCTCATGGATAACACAATCGCTAAGTAATGGTCAACACGCAAAGCCACTGGGGTGGTATTTTGTGATTTTTCGCGTGGGGGAATTAATTTTACTTAATAATTTAATACTATTTATTTCTTAAAAATGATTTGACCTGACATTCAATAAATTTGATTGAATAAAATAAGCTTAGTATATTGGTCGTGCTAAGTAAATTGGCAGGTTCGATGTTGCCGAAGGTTTGCCATTTGATCACCATTGCCCTAGATGACAAGAGGTTTTGATCCAGTGGCGTACAAAAGGGGGCTAAAAACCCCCATTGGATATCAAACCACATTGTTTTTTCTTAGGCCATATCACATAATCTTCTTTAAATCCACACAAAGTCCCATAACCACTTGAGCAACATCATGAGCTTTGAATTGCTATCCTACCGTTTTGGTCCCTCAAAAACTGTAGATCTTGGCACATCATGAACTGAGCTTATGCCATAAAACGAACAAAAGCATTGCCGTCATGTTTTTGGAATTTGGATTGGTTATATGACTTAAAATCACTGGCATAAGAAGTTGCGGGTGGGGGGTAGTTCCTGATTCCTAAGGAGGCATGCAAGGCACGTGCCTAGTGGCGGAAACAAATAGCCAAAAATAATTTTCTTTGACAAGCTCATCACATTCAAAGCAAGTGTTTAAAACTGCGGATGGGATCTTATTATTTCTTCATAAATTGTTTGTTGTATTAATCGATAAGTAAGGTAAATTATCTCGTTGTTTCTTTATGGATACAGTACAGTTACAGTTATTTGAGGCCCAAGCCCCTCATCAGTAATTTGAAATAAATTGCAATTTTACATATATTGTAATAAACACCCCAGACAAAATATTACGAAATTCCGTTTTATTGAACTTAATACTTGGTTCAGGGGTGGCCTGAGCATACCTCCATTGGAGGGGGAGAAGCACAAAATTTTCCAACTATCCAGAAGCGTGGGGAAAAAAAAAAATATATATATATATAGTAAACCTCCTTAATGACCACCTCTGTTTAAGAGACCATCTTCCTTAACACTTAACAATCATTTTTCTAGAACAGATTTTGTCCCTTCCCATAGAACCAATGCTAAAATTTACCTCCCTTCAGAGACCACCTCTCTGAACAACCACTTTTTCGCGGAACCGACAGTGGTCGTCTTAAAGCGGTTTTATTGTACATATATTTAAAGATAGCGTTTACTGTTAAATAAACAAAAAATCGGTGGTAACAGACATTGAAAGTATTTAGCGTTTTACGACGCGAGAGGAACTATTTGAAACTTCTTCGTGCCTGCTGTACAGATATAGCTACAGATGGACCCTCCAGCTTCACAGCAAGTTTGAGAGTTCAACACTATGGTTAGTTGTAAATTAGATTCAATATAGGGGACACCATGGAAAAAGTCCTGGTTTCTTCTTTGTGACACTTAAAATGAGGGTTAAATGAGAAGGGGGAGAGGCAAAGTCCCCGAATTTGTGGTTCCGATGCCCTGTTGGTTGGACAATATACCATAGACATGGGAATGGAAATAACTGTTTACAAAATGGGCAGTTATAATCCAAATTTTTCCGATAAACAAAGCAAAAAAAGTCGGCCTTTTTGTCCAAGTAACTCATAATTTTGCCAATATTAAAAAAATTTCCAGTTGTCTAAAGGTGAAGAGTAAAAGAAAATCATTCCACCTTTTTACCCCGAGGAAATCTAAATTTTTGCCAAGTTGGCAATTGAAATTGCATGAATTTCCAACTACCCAAAGAATTAATTATTCATCCCTTTTTTTTTGGGTTTAACCGGGATTTCCCAAATCGGAATTTGACTTTTTCGATTGGGGGTAGACTCCCATCATCTCGCCTCATAAGGCCAGCCCTGGGATGGATGTTATACCACAGACGTGAAAACGGTAATAGCTGTTAACAGTCGTTTTTTTCTCTAAGTAACTCTTAATTTTGCCAATGTCAAAAAATTTTCCACTTATCTAAAGGTGAAGAGTTAAAAAAAAATTTTTTTCCACCCCCCGAGAAAATCTAAGTTTTTGCCAAGTTAGCAATTAACATTGCACGAATTTTCAACTACAAAAAGAATTAATTATTAATCCCCCTCCCCTTTTTTTCAAGTTTAACCAGAATTTCCCCACTTAACTCGGTTTTTCTGATTGGGGAAGACCTGTCCACCCAATAAGGCTGGCTCTGGGCTAGACAGTATACCACAGACATGGAAACGGAAATAATTATTAACAAACTGGGCAATTGTAACTCTGAATTTTTCTGACCAACAAAAGCAAAGAAGTCGAGCTTTTTTTCCAAGTAACTTTCGATTTTACCAACATTATAAAATTTTCCAATTGTCTAAAGTTGAAGAGTAAAAAAAAAATTATTCCACCTTCCCTCCCCCCTCCAAGAAAATCTAAATTTTCGCCAAGTTGGCAATTGACATTGCATGAATTTCCAACCACCCAAATAATTAATTATTCATCCTTTTCTTTTTTTTTTTTTTTCCGATTTTAACCGGAATTTCCTAACTTGGAACTTGATTTTTCCGATTGGGTGAGACCCCCCCCGTCCACCCCCCATAAGGCTGGCCCTGGGCTGGCCAGTATACCACAGACGTGGAAGCAGAAATAACTGTTAACAAAATGGGCAGTTATAATCGCAAATTTTTCCGACCAACAAAAGCAAAAAAGTCAATCTTTTTCTTCAAATAACTCTCAATTTTGCCAACGGCAAAAATTTTTTCAATTGTCTGTAGAGTGTAGAGTTAAAAAAAATGTTCCACCTTTTTCACCTGAGAAAATCTAAACTTTTGCGAAGTTGTCAATCGAAATTACGTGAATTAATTATTCATCCCATTTTTTTTTTCCAAGTTTAACAGGATTTTCCCAACTCGGAGCTTGATTTTTCTTATTGAGGTGGTGGGGAGACTCCCCCATAAGGCCGGCCTTGACTTGGTTACATCACCATGTGACTATATACTCCCTTATAATTTTTGAATTGCTACGCCTTTGACTCACATCATCAAGCCAAAGCATGAGTGGCTGAAAATATTGTGGTTCAAGAGACGCGGTACATCATATTTCATTGTAAGTAGCTCTGTAAGATTCATAAACTTTTAACCTCCATTAAGTTTTTGTATGCATTATAGGGGTGTAGCAATTATAACTAAGTTTGAATCCAATGTATTTGATCATGCATGAATTTTTATTAACCATATTCGGGAATTCTCCAGACAATATTGATTTAGATCCTGCAGAAAATCGTAGTTCCTGTCACAGCATAATCTGTCCTTGTGACATGAACCACGAACAAGTATTTCTCGAGAGTAGAATATTAGAAGGATTTTGTAAGGAAAGTGTGGAACTTAAAATGTGAAAGAAGAATTTTTATTGTTGACTCTATCACAAATTGTATATTTATTTTATAAACTTACAGGCAATAATCAGTTTCTCAAAGGCAATACATATTAATCCTGCTTGTCAGGAGTTGTGGACAGATGATCTCAATTGGGCCGTAAAAATTCTTCGAGAGCAGAAGTCATTGGAAGAAGAGGAGAAAGCTCAGGAAAAATGCAGTGACACACATCCAAAATCACCTTGTGTGTTAACAAACAAGTCCGGTTTAAAAGATGAAATTGTGTAACTGCGAGAGAGTTCATTTGATGTACATATATGTAAATTGTTTTTAATGAAAGCTATAGCTTGTTTTTAAATGCTTCTGTATCAGAAGCTAGATGTATTACTGTTTAAATAAAACAAATTATTGTATGTTGTCCCAGTGGCATGATTTACTGACCGTATTGCCTTATACTTCTATCTGGACATCCATATGTACATTTCACAGATGGGCTTAGTTGTTAAGTATTTAAGGTTACAATTAGACTCTCCTATGCTATAAATATTTAATTTTATTTAGCTCAGGGGTCATTTGCCACCGTCTCGTACAGTCATGTACTAGCAGTATTAGGATTGAATATACAGGAAGATTCAGAACTAATGGAACAAACTGAAAGTGGTGGTAAAGGACATCAAATAAGCCATATTTGGCTAAATCCACATGTCCGCAAAGGATCCGATTTGACTGTAGAGTGAAAGTATTATTTACATCCACATCGTTGTTACGTAGGCAATTACATGAACAAAAAAATTTTTGATGCTTAATTTGATTGACCTAACAATTCAACAGAGACAAAAAGGAATTGGAAATTCCCTTCCCCCGAGTAGTGTTGCCATTTAGTCATCAAAGATGTGAGAAACGATTGTTTTACCATACTGGAGGCAATTGGGAATTGTCGAGCTAGCGTGATAGGTGAAGGCCATCAAAAGAAACAACTTTGGTCCAGTGAACCAATCATAGGCGTAGCCTGGGGATTGTAACCCCCCATTGCAATGAAATTTTGTATATTTAACATAGGAATATATGAGTTGTAGCTCTGTAACCCCTCCCATTAAGCCTATAACCCCCCTTATGAACTTTCTGCCTACGCCACTGGAACCAATGTCCGAAAATGAGCTGTTCTGGAACTACATGGATGTTGTTATTTGTATCCACATTAGTTAATGTTTACCAATAATCTATGGCCCAAATGTGAACCTTACGTTTGGGCCATAAATTCCTCAATTGCATAAATTTGGCCATGTGAAATTGTTTTGGATTGTAGTAAGAGGTGGAATCTTTTCCAATATAGTTCTAGGCAGCAATGCCAAATTTTGTTACATGATTGTGTTGATCTCTGTGCATGCTCTTTTGAAGCTTCACAAGAGAGCATGCACAGAGATGATTATAGATTCACGGAGACTATAGTTAATTTTACTGAATTACTGTGCTTTTTTTTCATGACTTATATAAAACTAAAAAAATGTAAGAAAAATAAAAACCCACAGCAATAGGAAAATGTTGATATCAAAGAGTTAACATTGTAAAAGTATTTTTTAAAAAGAAGAATGGGTGATTATTGAAAATTTTGTAAGAGGAGACATTTTTCAGTTAAATTAAAAAAGGGGTTGTTTTATTTTGCAATGAATCACTTCAGCTGAAATTTTGTCAATAACACATCTTTTATTACAAAAGGGCTATTCAAGTATTACGTAAGCACATTTCTAGCCATTTTATATTCCTCCTTTCAAGAAAAAATAAGCAAATGCCTGCCCCCACCCTTCATGAGATTTCGGTTTTTTAATTTTTTGGTATCAGTTTCGAAATAAGAATGCAATATGTGATGCAAATTGTAATATTTATGTTTTTATTGTGATACTGAGTACTTATAAGCATAAATCAAACAACAATGTCAATCAATCAACGTTTATTGGCGTAGTGATACCAACGCCGATGGTATGGCGTGATTAGATGGTGAAACGTTCGAAAGAAAATAAATATTTCTGCCTTCGGTGGGACCTGAACCCACGACCTTCCACTTGCCGGGCGGAGGCTCTACCCACTGAGCTACGAAGGACAATATATAATCTCTTTACGAACGTATATATATTGTTGCCAGTTATTTCGCAGAATGGTGTAGTACATAGACTACTATTTAAACCAAATTGCAAAGAGACTGGTATTAAATTGATCGAAATGCCCGTTGCAGCATATGTATTTATTTTATATAAATCGAACACTACGCAGATTAAATCAAACAACAATGTCAATCAATCAACGTAGTTATACATTAAGTCTTCTAGACTTGGGCGAACTTGTGCACCTGATTTAAAAAGTTAATTTCAACCCCTGCTGTACTCTTTATTTGTTGCAAACTTGACAAATGGAAGAAACGTTTTTAAAAATGTAAATGGTATTTGTTTTCCAGATGATATTAGACAAAGAAAATCAGTTGTTCGAATAATTCGTTTATAAAATGCTCACGTTGTAGAATTTTTTTATGTTTTTATGATAATTGTCATCCAAAATTGTGTACCAGTATACAATTCCGACACCTCCGATAGTGATACACAAAAAATATGTTCACATCAGTCAGTTTTAAAATAAAATTGATTGCATTTTATAAAATAAAATGTTTCTATATAAATGAGATGCACATAAAATGTTTATATGTTATAAAATAAAATATTACATACTAAAAATACATTTTTCAATAGATAAATATATTTAAAAAAATATTAGGCGTAATAGATGCTAATAGAGGATGACTGCAAAGGCTAATAATGATAAAATAAGACGAATTAACGCAGTTTTCTTTTTTATTTAATGGAATTGTTAAAAGTTTTCAGAAAAAAATCTTTCCATCCTTAAATAAAACAAAACTGCATTATTGGTGTAATTTCATCCCTTCACAGGTTGACAATGAGTACGCAAATTTTATAAAAGTTATATTCACATAAAAACTTACAGCTAACTCCTAAACTTTTTGTACCTTTACAACTCTTCAATTAAAATTCGTGTAAAAATTATAACTGCGAAAAATAGTATCACAGAATTAAATATGTAAATATGAATTTTATTAAAGTAAGTTTATGAAAAAAATCCGATTGTAAGCAAAGTATTTTTACTAATAAAAATACATAAATATATAAAAAGGATACATAAAAAAAATGATTTATTTCCACTGGCATCGAACGCAAAAACGCGAAACGCAGGACCCTTTAACTTACCAACTAAGCTACCGGTTGGCTTGCAGAAGATGTATTTTAAGCTCACATATAAGAATCAAAATCTTTAAGAATTCATATCTCTGAAAATAAGCCACATTGGCACAAATAACAAGACATCTGTTTCTTCATTTTGGCTCTACTTCCATCAAAATCAGCGGCACACTCACCGTGGGTTCCCCTTGTGAGATTACATGATATGTAATATTATAGTTCATATTTCTTCTTGCAGTGTATTATACATCCAAGTATTGCAATTCTGACACAGCGGTTGTCACTTGGTGCTAGTTTTATTACTTTGTGTCTTACGTAAACATTGTTTAGACCCCCCCCCCTTTCCCATAGTCAGAAAAAATAAGCAAATTCCAACCCTCCCCCAAAATGCTTACGTAATACACTAACGGTCCCAAATACAACACTATCGCCATGGGAAATACCTTCGTAATATAAATATCCACATGACCAATTATCCATTTTTAATAACTTCAACTCAAAATACAATCGACTATCCCAGTAGAATATCTTGTCTCAAAGTGGAAAGATGACATGTGTGAACATTTATTGCATGTGTGCGCATTGCACCAAAAGTAGAATAAATCATCAAAGTGGGTACTTTGGTTCCGAAAGTTGGCAATTATCACATGATCCAGCTCAACGAATGGTATGGCTGAAAACCACCGTAGCACAAGCTACAGCGTAATATCCACATACATGCAACCTTCAGGTTTGGCTCATTGAGCCCTGAGCTTTGTGGCTTAATCTGAAACCTAAATGCGCGGGCCTGGACACTATTGGAATAGATTCATGTAAACCTTTTCAGCATGCGTGGGCCTAGCCGTTCTTGTGTCAGGCCTAGCCCGTAACCTAATAGTCAGTCTGTAGGCCCAGTTTGACACAACTCACAGGCCTAGGCCCATGCAAGATTCTAGTGTGTTGTTTATCTGGATTTGACTCTTAATAGCAAATAAAAATAAAATTACTTATTGACTGTTCACTGTAGTTTAGGGGACTGTTTTCTAGGCTTTGAAAAGTTCAGATTTCTCGGGAAAAATGTAGGCCCACTGCTGTATGGTGGCATGCATGGCAGTAATGCATTACTGCTGTATGGTGGCATGTATGGCAGTAATGCATTTGTTTGCCATTAACCTGGTTTTCACTCCAAATGCTATCATAGAAAACACTGTTTTTCTGCCTATCTTAGTTTGAAGTATGATTCCCATGGCGGAGGAGGTTTAGTTTAATTGAAAAGCTACCAGTCTTGTTGCAGTATGACTTGAGCTGTTCTTGTACTGTAGAAACATGCCAACAGTGGATCACTGAAGTTTACAGGTATATGTTTGAAGAAAAAGGAGATTTACTCCCAACCCAGCCACTAACTGTAAATTATTGTTAAATGGACATTTCATAGCCGTACACAGAAAGTTCATAAGGGGGAAGTTATAGAACCACAACTCATAAACAAAATTTCCTTGTAATGGGAGTGTTTACACCCCCGCCCCCAATCTTACGTATGTCAGTGCAACATTTTCATTTGTTTTTACTGTCACAGAAAACTCAATGAAGAGTTTTTCTTTAATGCTAGGTAATAAGTATTTTATATGTTAAATGCTGCGGTAGAGGAAGTTTGATATAAGTAACCATTCAACCTTCCTTCTAGATATCCAATTCAAGATTATGAACAAAGAGGCTGTGTATCTCATTGTACTGGAATAGCAGTTAAATGTCAGTACGCAATTGAAAATTACTTTATGATGCACCTTATATTTAACACATATTTTTTTTTATACATATGTGTATGCATATATACACATGTACGTATGCCATTTTTCCCTTTGTTTTAAGGGCAACTAGAGGCTCTATTTACTAAGTAAGACTTTCATTATGCTCAGGTAATATTACACTTGTAGGTTGGAGCTGTTTAAGTAGTTACACCGTGATGATGGATAACAAGATAGATCACCTAGAAGGTCTACAATGGTTTAATTGCGTCCATTTAAGAAATGGAATTCAAAGGCTTTGCCTGAAGCAGCCACTTGGATGTTGCATGATATTTTAAAGGGGGTGGGTAGGTAACCAGAGAACAAATTTGCTTCATATGTAGGTGAAGCTTGAAACAGAATACTACAATGTGAGGCTTTTTTCTTGTACTGATATGTAAAACAAAGGGAGCTCTTTATGTGGAACTTATGCTTTATAATGAGGCACTATGAATAACTCTAGAACTCAATGGATAAATATTATGTCCTTTAATGAATAAAGCAACTACTTCACACAATTACAACGTTACGCTTTCTACGTTAATGCACGTAACACAAAGTGTCCTAATTCGTCATAAGTATATCGTTGCGGTGGTAATCTCCACTATATTCCTATATCACCATAAGTGTCGCTGCCCTGCGTCCAACTTCCACCTCGGTTGCTTCACGTCTCTTGAGTTTTCTCCACTTCTACTCCATGCAAGCGTCACCTTCTACACACTCTTATAGGGAAGGGTGCCCCAACCCACATTTATATGTCATCATTTCCTTCAATCTCCTAAGATCACTTTGTTTACAGCTAAAAATTATATCTAGAAAAATATTTTGTACTGTTTTGAATACTAGAGAAGAATATACAATTATGAAAACAATTTTAGTGTCTCAAAATGCATGATTGGATTAATGCTTTAACATATCCCACACCCAAAATAATATGCAAATGCATAAAATATGATTCTTATAGAGTGTGCACTGCCAAGCACATTTTCCAGAAGGAACAAAACAAAACATAAAACTGTGGATTTTTTTTATTTCAATTATACCTTTGATTGGTCATAGATACAAAACTATTCCTGAATGCAAGAAAAGCCTTGCGCTACAAATCTTTGAAAAAAAACATATAAATGTACCAAAACATTACAATCATGAGCTGAACAAAAATGTGGTCTTCTTTGAAAAGGAATCTATGATAACTGATTATAAAAAAAATTTATGCAATTTGATTAATTAATGCTAATTCATACATTAGGGGTCCATTCGTAAGGCCCCATCTAATCTGATGACACAACCGTTTAACATTGGGTTTTCTATTATATATTGTACTAGATGGGCATATTCGTCTGGATCTCCTAGTCTTTTTGGAAAAGGAATTTTCTTCGCCAGTTCCTGCTGTATTTTCTCTGGTAATTTTTGTAATAAAGGAGTTTTAAAGAGACCTATCAAACAAAAAACATTTCATATAAAGCATTATAAGAGAAAAAACATTTCTTGACTCGTATACAAAATACTTTCTACTTATACATTGGCTTCATTTTAATGGGTATTTCAGTGAAATAATAATTATTCAATACAGTATATAAACGCTATTACAATTGAATGTTGTTGATGTACTGTGTATATAGTGTAGGGGGTTGACAGTAAATACCAAGTATAACTTGCTCCAGACAGTATTAATCCTATGTATACAGACCCTGTCGAATCACCATGCATGTCAGTTCACCATCAAAGTAAACAACTATCGGTCACCCTTTTGCAATCTCTTCTTAAACAACTTTAAATTATTTTTTTTATTTCATCTGGTAAACTGTTCTATTATTTGTGATCTTTATAATTAATCAGTCCTTACTTTTCGCTATCTTTATACATGGGAGATGTAACCACCTTTTGGCAAATCAGTTTCACTGTCTTTTTTTGATGAAAATTAGTATGTTCATTTTTACTCTTTCAAACACTTCAATTAGTACATATAATATTAACGTGTTATCTACACTAGTAATATTCCATATTTCATACATATTTTTTACTTCCCATTTTTTTAATATTCATAGATGTCTCTTTAACATAACCTGTAACATTTTAAAATCCCCCCCCCCCATAATGCTCCCACACATTATTGTAATAAACTGTAAGATAGTAAATGAAGGCAAAGTATAATTTGATTAAATTTTTATTTAGTATGCAACGTGGATATTTGCTCAACCATACAAATTCCTTTGCTAATCTTCTTACTTCGTTGATATGTTCATTCGGGGTTTAAATTATTTGTTAATGTAAATGCCCAGGGGTTTTATTTTTTCAATTATCTCAACTTGTACACCATTTATGCAAATATTCTTAATTCTCTTTAGCTCTTGATTTTTTTTTTCATTTTATAAGATTAGCATCTTAGTTGTATTGCCGTTTACTATAATTTCGTTTCTAAGAAACCATTTTTTGTATTTTGCAACTTAGTTCCTGGCGTTTCTATATGTCAATTCCACATTTCTCCTCCCTAAAACCGCACTAGCAGCATTAGTAAATAAATTTACCTTTTGATGCATTAAATATACAGTGAAACCTTGATTATCCGTCGGACACAGGACCAGAGCCTTGACGTATAATTGAAAAGATGGTTAAGCGAGAAAGAAAAAGGAGAAATTTATAGTACAATATAGCATATTTCTTTTTAAAATTATACATTTAAAAAAAAATTCCACCGTGTAACTTTCTGAAGGCACAAACAAGGTTTATTTGAATTAAAAGAACTCGCATTTAGTGAAACATGAATATGAAACATTATATACTGGTGTATAAAATTGTTGTTGGTTGAAAAACACAGTTATTATTTTTTGTTTAAACACACTGCGTGCTTTTTTGGCTGCCATGTCCTGTACTCTTCGAAGCAGTAATAGCTGAGTAGCATCTTCTTCAGTCAAAATCAAACCAGTCAATGCACTTGTAAAGCATACGTTCTGCTTCAGTATGACTGATAGTTTTTGTAGATTCTCCAGCCTCCTATGTGCTTTCATCATTTTCTTTACGATCACTGGGGTTCAACATTTGCCAAATGAATTTGTCGTCACTTAGGATCTCAAAACCTGCTTCAAGTTTGCCAATGTCCATCCAACAACATCGTTTATTTAAATGTTTTTTCCTGCGGGTCAAGCCTCACAAATGTGTAAAATTATCTAATTGTCAATGTTAACAGGGCGGCGCTAACTTGAGCTTGATGAGAACGGTTAAGTGAGAAAGACGGCAAACCGGGAGACGGATAATCAAGGTATCACTATATCATTGACATGAAGCACATACGTGAATTAGTAATTATCAATAGACTGAAAATTGGGTTGAGATGTTGAAACTGGTTTGCCAGTTAACAAATCTAAGACACCACTGACAGTAGTCAGCACCAATATCCGCCCTTGAGCAACCCACGAAAAAGTCTTGAGAGAGAGAGACGAGGAATAAAGAAGTGGTGCCACAACAAGTGATCAATTACTAAAGAAATTGCAATGGCAACAGGAGGAGACTAAATGCTACATTTTTAGAAAAAAAAAATTTCTAGGTCAGGGGTTTTCAAACTGTGGGTTTAATGGTCCTCGGAGTGTCGTAACGTTGATTAACATTTTATATGACAATATTCATAACATGCTTTGTGCATTCTGGTATATTTGGGAGTTGTCAACCATATATATATATGAGAGGTGAAGTTGTGGGCCGAAACACTTTAAAAACCCCTGCTCTACGGGATTATTTCATAAACTTATTTTCTAGTGTGAAATATTTAGTTTGGATTTAAGTTTCACTCTGTGATTTGGGGATGGGATGAAGTATGAATGTAGTATACCTGGTGCAATGGAACAGCAACGAATTCCTTCACATTCTAAATCTCTGGCTAGAGGTAGAGTCATACCCACTATCCCACCTTTACTGGCAGCATATGCAATTTGTCCTCGTTGACCTTCAAACGCAGCAACGCTCGAAGTGTTCACGATGACTCCTTTTTGTCCATCTTCATCGGGTTGGTTCTTTCCCATAACACCAACAGCCAAGCGAATAACATTAAATGTACCAATCGTGTTTACCTTTCGCAAAGAAGGAAATAAGAGAGAAATCAATGCCGAAAAGTCACAAGTTTTTTCACAACAGGTTCCAAGTCGTTGCTCACAATATATATAGGTTTTTTTTTTTGCACAAAGAAAATGGTTAAGGGCAATGAAGGTTAAAACAACTAAAATCAGTTTTCATGATAACTGGTAACTTAGATTTAACTTACTGTCAGAACTTTTTCAAAATCGGCTAATGAATGTGGCTCATTTTTCTTGAAGTTATAGCATTTGCTGGCTAACCCAATTCCCGCACAATTAACTGCAATGTCCAATTTTCGGAATTTTGTTCTGACGACTTTGAGAGCAGCTTCAACATCTTGCTCAGAGGTAACCTAATTTTAAAAATGCACAGTTTAAATATTGTGGCATATAAAACAGAATAAAAATTTAATTTTTTTAAAGGTGCAACATGGGTACCAATTATGTGCTTTGGCTACGATTGAAAATCAAGATACACAGAAAGGATAAAAAATGAAAACTGTTAAAAAAAAAATCCAAGTAACTGGTCAGGTTTCAAAGGACAGATTTTCTTCCCTAGGACGGAAGATGAGCACACATGGTATAATATATATTTCAATTATAAATTCCTCCACCCCTATGTATGTAAAAACATCCACTTAAAATACATTAAAAAAATATTAAGACATGGTTGACAACATGTATAGTTTGTTCTATGATTGGTTGATTTTCTATGGAGCAAGAACACTCAGTGTTCACACAAGGAAAAAATATTAGGTGAGATTTTCACACCGTAACTTCAAAATTAAGTGGGATTTTAAAAATCCGAGTGCAAACTCAAGAATTTTTTAAACTAACTTTAATTTCACATTCAATCTAAGTAATTACATAATAAATGCACAATGTGAGACAGATTATATAAAACGAAATTAGCAACATAATACAAAAAAGAGCTATTAATACAATTTAATGATCCTAGAGTTGAAAAAGAATAGAAGGAAAGGTGTGTAAGAGGGGGGTGGGAGTCAAAACAGAAAGAAGTCAGGAGGGGTCAGAACGGAAAGCACAAGGCTGGGGAAATGCATGCTGCGACAGTGTCCTTTTATATTGGCTGCCTGTAAGGAAAAAAGAGTGAGGGAGCTTCAATGGATATGAGAATCTGATTGCGGGAAAAGCATGCAGGCTGTTTTTTTGAGTGGAATTTGCAACAAATTATGGGAATCGTGTGAATCCTGACACTATTTAGTATACCAGGACTATAACTACAGTGGTGTTGTTCTCTGTTTAAGCACCGATAATTTGCTAAGGGATGCAGACCTCAGTATTGCTTAGAGAACAAGATTACAGGATGTAGAAAAACGTCAGGTGTTCTATCAAACCAGTGGGAAAAAACCTGGACTTTTGAAAAAGTAGGGAGTCACATTACCACCAATAGATGTCTATATGCATTTTTCAAAGGTAATCGGGTGAATTGTTTTCAAAACATTCTTTTTTCATAAAAATCAATCTAAAAAAAATACATACATTGCCACCATAATCACTGCTGAGTCCATTTTATATATAAAAAATATGAACAGCTCAACCTCTAGATAACGACAAGTACAAGGAGTGAATTTGCCTTCTGCACGGCTGAAATACATGAATGCCCCCCGTGATCTTTCTGAGGTCAATGTCACATCGTGGGGCCATTTGCAAAATTTAGCAAAATGGTTGCTGTCAATTCTGTCTTCTCAAAACCCCTCTATTCTCCGAAAGCTATTCTTTATGCCGATGCGGAATCCATGCTCCACAGATAATGTGTGGATCTTAGAATAATGGGTCTTTGTAGATCGAAGCCACCGAGGGGGGGAAAGCAGTGTATGGTCATTGTATGATAATTGCATGTCCCACAAGCCATGAACTTCGGGCGATGATCCCATGGGACGGACTATGTCCCGCAGTCACCAAAAGATGCATTTTGCAACCCTTGAATCATATTCATCGTTCAAAGGAACTCCTATGTAAAACTATACGAATCAATCACACACAATATATGTCTCTTCTCCTGCTATTGTTTTCAAAATTCACGAGGGAATTTTTTTTTCCGGCTAGCTATTTTAAAAACGTAACAACAAAACCTTTATATTATTGTATAAGCACATTGTCAATACAACGTCCCCACTAAATAAAATACTAGATACAAATTGGTTTAAGGACTATATACAGCGATTTCTATTCACCTTGAATAGTGCAGGGCACATTATAGCCATGAGAACGATGTGAAAAATGCAATACCACCACCAGAGCAGTTATTTGAGTAGGGGCACTGTAGTCACGCAGGGCTCATGAACTGAAATGTGACTGCAACTGCTATTCGTTAGCATTTCTGGTGGACCACCTACTGATGTCTCGTGGCACTTATTTACATTAGAATTAAGTTGTAATTAATTTATAACCAGAAAACCTTGGTCGAGAAATGCTGGCTATGTTAATGTGACTTTTAAATTAGAGTGCATTTTTCAATGCACCATGCACTTTTTGTTTAATAGGCGCATTTAAATAACAGATGAGTATATTGGAAGGTTTTCTGTTAATATTTTGTGACACAATAACAGCCAAAACCATGCTGTGTCAGCCAGTCTATATTCACATGTCTGAGTGCGATTTATTTGTTTCAGTTTTATGGTGCAAAGACAGCAAGGGCCATGCTATGCCAGAACCAACAGTTTTCTAATGAACCCAAACCTCGTAAGTTCTAGGGAACCAACCCCTAGACTACGATGAGAAGTTGGGCAGTAAGTGTCCTTTTTTTGGAACAGTTGGGAGTCAAACCCGGGATAACTGAACGTTTTGCGAAGGCGTTACCACTGCTGGACCTTAAGGTCCATTTCTAGGTCTTGCTCTTGCATTGAATGGAGGTGCTCAGTCTTTCTAGTTCCTTTTGGTAGTAGACTCTTGACAGCCAATGAATTCAGAAATTAAAGGACGGCATAGTCGTATCTGTTGGTCCAGACATGACATTTCAGAGTTTTACCGGCAACGCTATTTGACGGTTGTGATATGCTGAATTCTTATGGCAAAAGAACAACACTCATTCTGACATGTCTGATAACTCAGATGCTATTACTCCAAAGAAGTGTGCATTGCAACCATACATGCATAAAGTTCCAAACTGTCTGGCAGTGGTACCAAAATTTGTCTGGTGAGTTTTATGTCACAATAATAGGCAGCGATGTCCTAACGTGTTTGTAGTCCTTGGACCTAATCACTTTTGGAGGCCCTTTTATCCAGGCCCGTAGGAAGAGGGGATAGGACAGGCCTGGCCTCCCCCTAAATATTTTGTGGCCCCAAAAAATGTTAATAAAATGGCAACTTTTTTTAATTCTGGCAGCCCCTAAGGATCGGATGTCTCCCCTAAACTTTTGCGTTGGTGGTCAATCTGAAAAAAAAATTTTTTTCTTTGGTCCTCTTTTTTTTTTTTTTTCCCCCCCCAGCTTGGGAAATTGTCTGCTGGTGGCCAATTTTGTCTGGTAGTCAGAATACGGCACATTCTGCATCCATGATTGCAAGTAACGCCACCTCGATCAATCATAGATGCTTCAACTTCAAAGCTTTAATCCAATAGTACATTTAAACATAACCAAGCTTGCCTGAAATCAAGCCCAACCTAATGGGTGTACAGGTCAAGGTGGCAATTACCATGGCAACAATTATAAATATGAAACTTACATGTACAAAGCAAATGAAAGAGTTATTGAAAGGCATGTTTGTCACTTACATCTGTGGGTGCAAATGCACAGTGAGCACCTAATTCTTTTGCAATGGCTTCTCCATTACTGTTTGGAAGATCGCAAATGACAACAGAACTGCCTTGTTGGACAAGACGACGAACCGTAGCTTCGCCTAAACCAGATCCTCCTCCCGTTACCAATGCAACGAGACCCTGAAACACCACAAGCAAAATAATTTACATACAAAAATACATAAAATAACTTCAACAAAATAATTTACCTACAAAAAAAAATATCTTCAACGCTCACACCATGGGCCAGTAGTTCACAAGCTTTTATTGTTCACAGCGCCGTAAATGCACGAGGATTTTTCCATGGTACTCTTGGTATTCTAAAATCATGATTGCTAAGTGTAATTTCCACAGCACACACGAAATATCTGTATTAGGCTACATCACTCACAAAACCTTCAAAAAACATCTCGTCCAGTAAATGAAACTTACCCTAATTCACTTCATTAAATTTACTCCAGTACCATGTTTACTCATCATCAGTATTTTTTTACAATTATTTAATTATTCAAATAATGTCATGTTGCTGCATATGTTGCTTTTAATAATGTTAAACTATGCCTGTTCAACACCCTCGCTATGCATACACATACACAAAAAAAACAAACCCACAAGCCTGCACGAATAGTGTTTTTAAGCGCCAGAATATGTAGGGAGTAATGACGGGAGTTGTAAACCACCATTGTGATGAAATTTTTTAAACATAAATACATATATTTTGTATAGTACAGAACATGGTAAGTGCACCAACTTCTAAGTGCAAACGTCGCCAACTCTGTCCCGTTTCTGAGAAATATGGCAACCATGCTGAATTTCTGCAACGATTCCGCCATTTTGAGAAAATTTTTATTTCTAGTACGTTTAGGGAAGGAGAATAAATAAAAAACATTTATATGGAAAAAAACTTTATTGGTGCATTGTTTATTTTAATATTAAATCAGCCTTTTATTGATTCAGGCAGCGCATATCAAATGTAATCTGAACGGTCACGAGTCCCAGAGCGACGAGTGTGTGTGTGTGTGTGGGGGGGGGTGTCTCTCCATAGTTTGGGTCCTGTGATTCAGGTAAGTGTACTAATTGCATGAAAAATACTAATTGCAATATAATACTGATTCTGGGCAATTGATTTATGGGCCGCTATAATAAGGACGTACTACTCACAAAGAAATAGTTTATATAAGAATTATGTTTTTTATTGATGAAAGATTGTTTTGTAATGGTTGTTGCCCAATTTATCCTGCTTATTGCATTTTTTCAACGTTTTTCTGTACCAAAAATAAATTGCCTTTTCAAAATGGCAGAACTGCAGTGCAGCTGCTGTACTTGATAATTGTGGTGGAGTTACTGTAGTTGGCGCACTTACCGTATTCTGTACTATACCCCATATATTAAATGGAATTGTAGCTCTTAAATGCCCTTTCATTGGCATAATCAGTAGGTGTTGATGGGGGTTGTAACTCCCATTGCAATGAAATTTTGTATATTTAACATAGGAACATGTGAGTTGTAGCTCTATAACCCCCTTATGAACTTTCTGTATATGCTAGAGGTTTTAAGGGCAAAATATATATGTGCAATAAATACCCTATCTTTGGACACACGAGCCACCAATGTTGTTGGCTACAGTTCTACCTAACTTTCCGCCACGTTAAATAGTTGTTGATTGTGCAAATTTCCAAACAGTATGGAAAGACTGACCGAACCGGCGGCACTGTATTTCCAGGTGGGACTGAAGTAAATCCAACAGATGTAGATTAAAAACTGAACTCTTTGGGGTTGGGGAGGGAGTGTGTGTCTCTTCAAAGTTGGATTCAATCCATCAGTGTACGATAGTGAGCCCATTTCTCGAGGTCCACCATCCAGTGAAAGGTGGGGGGGACAACCAAATCTGGAAATGCTCATACTTAAATCTAAATATCTGGATGGACGTGAGCAGCACAAGTTATCACTTGGAAGGAAAATCGCAGAAAAGCGAGGAGGCAGCAAGGGCGCCCCGTGCTTGTGAAGAAACGAAGTGAAATTGCAGAAAGGATGGCGAGCAATTTGAAAGTAACGTTTAGGGATTGGATCGTTCTCAGATAACTAGACAAAATTTTCCCATTTGATTTTTTTCTTAAAAAAAATTACACACAGAAATAATTATCAATGAAATAACAAAATATGCACAAAAAAAAATATGTTTTTTGTTTTTGTTTTTTTTGGATACAAAACAAGTATATAATTAAATTATATAAATACCTTTAGGGCGCGAATTGTCGACATGCTTGCAATAATATTTTGAAAATAAAAAAAATTATTTTTACAACCAGCAAAAAACAGTAAGGTGTTGAGAGTCAAGGGTAAAAGTTTTGCGGCTCCCAAAGTTCAGTTTTCTATCGATTAGAACCACGTGGTGGGGAAACATTAAGAGGTAAGAATCAAGGCCAACTAGATTTACCAACTCATGAATAGCTGACAAATTTTCAAGTCTTTAAATGTTCATTATTCAGAGGTTTTATTGTATTTCTTACAAATGTAGAACATTTAGATATACATGAAAGAAAATGGCCTATAAAACTACTAAATGTGTGAAATAAAGTAAACTTTGCTTCATCAGATAAAAAGAAGTGATGTTTATACGTCATTAAATCCGGTTCACGCCACATTACATGTACATCATTGATAAACAGGTTAGTTAACGAAGTATTGCTAACATTCACTTGAACGAATAAAAGAAAATTTATTTATATTAATGTTTCAATTTTTCTTAAAGGTACCAAATTTTGCTTTGAATGAAACTGAGCATAAATTTAGTTGTTGATCCACAATCTAAAACGCATCTGCTAAGTCGCAATTCTTTAGTGAAACACTTAAAGACAAAAACATGAGCTTTTCAAATGCATCTGCATAGGAATAAATACGAAATGGAATATAGTCATAAATAATAAAACATCTAGCTTGAAAATTTTAATGTGTTATTACGAAAATTATTCATAAGAATGTTTTACCATTCTTCAAGAAATCCGATTTTATATTAGTTTTACTACTATTTCACTATTTGAACATGGCACCATCACCAATCATTCTGTAATGACGGGTTGTACTATTTTAACGTGTAATAATTTGCCTTTTTAACGTTACTAATGTATCTTAATTATTGATATATTCCATTCTTTAACAATTAATACGTTAAGATGTCGATGCTCGCTGAACCAAAGAAGAAAATTAAATGGGGATTGAATCCACGGGGAAATCTATGGGCTAATGGTATGGTTATCATATTGCTATATAATTATTATTGTTGTTTACTTTATATACAGGAGCGTTTCAGCATATCTGTAGGCCTTGCCCTCGATTGTAATTTCGGGCCCTTTTTTACACTACCTTTCAAATGTCTAACTTTTTGAATCGAAAAATATGTAATAAACCGCCAATTTGGGTGGGGGCTCTGGCTCCATTGGTTAGTCCGTTAAGACGCCACTGTTTGTAGCCCTGCGGGGGTCGTTGAATTAACGCTTTTGTCTATAGTGTTGTTAATCCTTGTTCGATTCCAACAACATTCATACCATAGAACGTTGGATTGCTTGACGCCGTGTTATCCCCGACCGTAGGGCTTGATTCCTCCGGAAACAGTAGGCCCCACACAGCATGAACATTATTTATGTAAGTCGAACACTACGATTTATATAAATACATATGCTGCAACGGGCTTTTCGATCAATTTAATACCGGTCTCTTTGCAATTTGGTTTAAAAAGTAGTCCATGCGAAGAAAAGAAGTCCGGCTTCAGTAAATAGTCTCTTTATATACGTTCGTAAAGAGATTAAACGTTGTCGTTCGTAGCTCAGATGGTAGAGCCTCCGCCCGGTAAGTGGAAGGTCGTGGGTTCAGGTCCCACCGAACGCAGAAACATTTATTTTCTTTCGAAAGTTTCACCATGTAACCACACCATAACATCGACGCTGATATCACTACGCCAAAAAACGTTGATTAAAATTGTTGTTTAATGACAATAATTGTCCTTGCACCATGAAATGCAAATGTAGGTTGGCATGAGTGCAGATGAAAGGCTTACCTCTTTCACTAATCGTGCTAGCACTTTTTCTTACATGTTATTTGATAATGTTTTTTAGATGTCTTGAGAGTTTTATTTTCATTTGTCAAGCAATTCAGTGAATTTAATAAACAATGCTAGTAATTTTATACATGGGTTTCCATCATTTCAGACTTGGAATTCTCCGTTGCTATCGTAAGAGGACGTATGGGTGATTGATGATATGAATTGCCATTGAGAGAATGGGGAATGGAATTCTGATTTCTTTTATTGGAAAATTCCTAATGAGCATCTGTCCCCTGCGTTTTCTATGATTTTTTGTTGAATTTGGGAAGCTTGAATTTTTTATATATGCCAGAGTGCCTGAAAGGCAGTGGATTCTTGTTTTTGGTGACATTGCACAGTCTATCTCTTACCTTCATGTTTCTGTAGATTGTGTTTTGTTCATTGCAGTGAATTGAATTATGTTGGAACAATTGACTTTTTTTTTTATTCCGTTTGAAAGTTAAGAGAATTGTTATTAGTGGGCTGTAAATGGTATACGCCAAACTCGCACGGCCGATGGTGACAACCAGGCAAGTATTTTCTTTTTTCCTTCACTGTTATTCTTTTTACTGGTTTGACAGTTTTTAATTACAGGCTTTTATGATGTTTTTTGGTAGTGGTGAGGCGAGGCCCCCTCCTCCTCACAAGGCATTCACTGATTGAGGAAAATTACGATGCTAAAAAACCCATAAACATTTCCAACATGGCGTCAGCTTACTTTGCCTGTTGCCAGCCACTTTTGGCAACACTTGAAAGAAAGTGCCATAGGTGATGAACGATGCAGTCTTACCGAGTTTTTTTTTTTTCAAATTACACCTAAGTAAAACATTACGGCAATTACAGAAAAATTATTAGGTGCTATTGACGTCCAACTTTCAGCTCCTAATTTTCAATCCTGGCTTGTGCTCTATCTTGCTTAAGTGCTACTATGGGCATCATATTTTGCTTTCATAATGATGACATGACTTGTTATACAGAATGGAATACCAGTTTACATCGTAATTCTAGTAAAGACATTTCTGACCCATAATCTTTGGTGACGATGGACTTATTATATTAGTAAGTACTGTAAGGTTTTGTGGCTTCTTTGGCCTCTAGATTTGACATCAGTTAATTTTCTATCAAATTAGTGGTAATGGAGAATATTTAAAGACTTGAGTTTATCCATCAGGCCTATGGATAGTTTTTTTCCCGTCCAGGGGATGGGAATCGTGTCTTTTGAAGCTGTTAGAAACTTGACAAGATTATATTTTTTTCGTAGTTTTTCTTGTTTAAATGATGCTTTTCATTGGTGAAGTGGGATAATATGCATATCTATAGTACTGATCGGTAAAGCCAGACTTTTTCTATGGTCAATGTACCTTGATTTTCAGTCTTGGACTGAGTATCTTAGTGGCACCCATGATCAAGTCCTTCAACCTTTTTAGAACTGAAGAATTCCATGCAGTGTGATGCATGTGTGTGCCATTTGCCTGGATATGCTACAGTCACAGGTTTTATCACTTGCCTGAATTATATCATATCTTGCCATGTTGAACAATTATTAGTGCAATGCACAAATTAAATAACACACAGAGTAGCCATTTTCATTGTGCTTGTCGGTAAGATTTGAACCACAATTTTTTTATCTCTTAAAAAAAACAAAAAACTGATTCTGACAGTGGTTACTATGCATGTTAAATATTAGTGTGATGGCTTTTCTTTATTTTACCAGTTTCTAAAGAGTTCACAAACTCCTGACGAGTTTACAAACTCCTGACAGATTTTTTGTAGTTTAAATGACACTCGGAGCAGTGACTATGAAACTAATAGTGTTTAGATAATAAGATTAAGTAAGCATTTCATGCCAGTCGTGTATATAATTGTAGCAGCTCGACACGACACCGGTTTGATATGAATAATTGTGACGTAGTAGATTGTGCATTGTGTAGCACATGTATGTTTATCTATAGGCTAAGCGATATAATTGATTGTGGTAAGACTGCATTGCAGTCTTTTCTTTTTCTAATTCTACCCACGTCATACTGTAGCAAATAACTCGTTTCTAGTGGACGTGAAGTTATTCCACATAGATCTAAATATCGATGTACTAACTCAAAGTTTGTAGCGAGAAGTCAACTTTATCAGTATTATGTTATGGTACCTGATTTTGGAATTTTGCTCTACAATGACCATTTAATAAATTGTTACATTTTGTAACTTGTGCAGTTTAATCACTATTACAATCTACAGCACGAAGCATTAGAATTAGTAAGTACTTAAGTATCGCATGTGTGGAATATCCAGTTTACCGACATGCATGGAGTCAAATTCAAACCGCAAATAACTAAAATGTAATCTACTAGTTTTAGAGTCCTTACACATTGGCAACCTACTTACCAGTGACCCAGACGTGATGTGAACAGACAATCTTCTGATCAATGTATTTTTAATTAGCAATTGCATCACAATTGTACTTCTTCATGGTGCCGTTTTATACCTATTACATCAATTTTTTAGCTTGTTTTTCTGTTATATCATAGACAAATGCAGACACCCAAAAACTGACTCCTTCCATAATAATATAGCTATTATATGTGCTTTTATGTTTGAATAATTGTACATTATTTGTGAAAACATTAATTTTTTTTTACGTTCTTGTGTTGACAGTCATGTGACATTATGCTATCTATGAGAGAGAGATTTTTAAAATTGTATTTCAGATGAATCCAAATTTGGACAACAATTACTCGAAAAGATGGGATGGCAAAAGGGAAAGGGACTTGGGAAGAATGAAAATGGCCGAGTGGACAACATTGTCGTTGTCAGTAAAGACGACAATAAAGGTAATATTTTTTATGAAAGTGTCATTTTTTTATTGTAAATGGACAGGTTTTAACGATTGAAAATTCTAATTAATATGTCTCGTGTTACTCATGGGCAAGTGCAGAAAATATTTTTTTGTGGGGCGGGGTGTGGAGGGAGGGGCACAAAGCTTGAAGGCTGATGTAGAGACCTGTAAATAGTGAAATTTATCATTCTTGTTGCCCTCCCCCACTCCCATCTACCCTTCATGTGACTTTTGTTTTGCAAAAATGCAAGAGATAGAGTTTGTAGTTCCCCAAAGCCACCTTCAGGCTGGTCTCCATTAATAGGGATGCTTGGCATTTAACCTGAGAAACAATGTTTTTCACCAGGAGGAAGGGGAGGAGGATTGCTGAAATAGCACTTTAACTGGTAACGGAAATAGCAAAGACATGAAATTATGCAGCTCCTTAAGGCAATGTGGTAACGCTTTGCTCTAGTGCACTGTTAACCCTTGTTGATTCCCCCAACAGTGCAAAGAACGCTACTCAGTGACATAGGCATGCAGAAAATTTGTAAGTGGGGTTACAGAGCTGCTACTTCCCAGCATATTCCTATCGCTAAATATACAAAATTTCATTTTGATGGGGTTACAACACCCCCTGCATACGCAATGCACAGAGATCTCATGAAGGTAGCACTGCTCACCGTAGTTCAGGATTTGGTTCCCTAGGTCTTAGAGGTTCAGATTCTTCAGAAAACAGTAGGTCCCGGCACAGCATGACCATTGTAGTCCTTGAGCTGTAAAAACACAAAACAAAAATTTCTGATCCTTGCATTGAATCAAGATTCAAAAGTTACATTTGTTGGTTTGTACATATGCCAACATTTAAGGTCTTATGGTATATTAATTGCTTTTAGTACTACTTTCATTTTTGTGTAGTTGTCAACAATACATATACAAGATTTTTATCTTTATTCTAAACCTTTTTTACTGCTTACTACAGTTAGGTACTACACTAAAACATGCGTACCAGAACACCATTGTAGTGTAGTATGTGGGAGGGTTGTAATGTAAGGTGTGTATCCAGTGCTGTCACATAACTACAATAGTCACTCCCATTAATAACACTCAAGAAACTTATAAAAATGTCGTTAAACAGAAAGAGATGTTAATTGGAATGCTGGTCTTAGTAAGGACTGTTCTTAGAGTGCACCGTTCAAACTAGGTCCACATCTTTCTTTTGCACGAATTCGGATTAGATGTACCGGTGATTCCACTGCCAGTATGGTAACCCACTTCCCTACCTTGCCATTGCCCGTTATAGCAAACTTTGGGATAGTTCTCGATTTTACCGTTAAGCTTGTTGTGGTGGCACCACTGTCGTTCTTTCTCTCCCTATCGCATATTTCCCACTCGGCTCTTTCTCTCTCGTCGCAGTCTCTAATGGACGGATCTACACGACTATCTCCGACGACCCCTTTGTTCGATTCAACGTGTCTGATCAGCTGAAACTGTTTTTTTTTTTTTAAATTTCATAGAGTCAATTTTAGCTTGACATCATTTAAATAACTGCAATGGTGTCATAATTTGCTCATCATAAGGGCGTTCTAGACTCGGCCTTGCTGCAAGTCTTTTCACGGTCCCACTGAGACAATTGCATGCATCTTTATCATGCAACGTTGCATAAAAATGTCACTCAGCCTCGATGCCGAACTCACTCTCATGGTGACATAAGTTTAAAAAGTTTTTTCAATTTTTGAATTGAGCAGCAGTATCATCTGAGAAGTGGAATATTTTTTTCAAGTCTGGTATTAATTCTGATTTTATATATGAGCAAAGTTTTATTTGAAATAAATTTATGGCCATCGTGTTATGCTTAATATATGTTCAAAGATACACAAACAACACTTTTAATTTTTAAACGATCAGAATCTGTGTAGTGGGCAGCTATTGGGGAAAATTGCAGCCTGGTCATTGTTCCAACAAAAAAACTGGACCTCATCTTGCAAAACGAAGGCATAATTTTCAAAAAAGTCAAAGGCTACCTCAGCCTTATTTTCTCTGATGGTGTTCGACTCGAACTGTCTTTGTTCTAAAAAAGAATGTCTCTTCAGAAGTAGCAACTGTTCGCACAATGAGTCTGTAGGGTTACCAATTGCGGTTTCTACATTTATAGATTTGGTTATCGTTCTATGACGGATTGCAGAACGATGGAGCGGTGATAGACTCCATAATATCACCGATAGATTATAAGTTATATCAGAAGGGTTTTAGCTCGTACGTCAACTCACGTGGATTGTTACCCTGGAACCTTATCTCAATTGAGTCAGAAATACCAAGATACAGATGAACCATGTAGACAGCATGTCTCTGGGTTAAACAATTTATTTACAATCACATAGCAAAATAACTTAAATTGTTACGATTAGGAATTGACATGTGGGTTCATGTATCAATGATCGTTGATTCATGAGTTCCTGCAAGTCCAAAAATGGTGTGGTTTGTTGAATATTGTATTTCTCCAATGATTATAAGCTGTTAGGCTACTTGGGCATCATAGAGATGGCTGGAGATAAGAGCGAAGATTTTAAAGGAAAGATCATTGTGGCCTAAAACCTACAATAGCTTTCAAGCTCTGTCGGCGAGTAAGTTGTGTCATTCATAAGCTTATTGTAGTCTGTCATGTCACATTCTGTCATTGGATCTGTCTCTGATATTGTGTTATTGACATACATATGCCATTAAATTCTACTTTGCTCTTCAGTAGCGTAGTGTTAACGTGTTTGGTTACCGTACAAAGGGTCCAGGTTTGATCGTAGCAAGTATTCAGTGCTTGCAGGTTCTTTTCTGTTGATTCGCAGTCCGGGGTTTGATTTCTTACATGAGGGAAGTTTTGATACATCAGAAATTCGTTGTTTCTGGCACCGCAGAACCTTACGCCGCTGTTCTGAACCCAGAGTACACAAATGAACAAATTCTGAGTCTAATTGATTTCCACAGTGGCTTTCTGTAAGCTGTGATTGTGAACATAACCTGGACCTTATTTCGTATGACCTCACACGTAATCCTAAGGGTACCTTCAAATTGAATGAATGGAATGTAAGATGTATTTGTATAGCTATGATCTAAAATTTTTACCAGTGTCAATTTTGTTTATGGCATTTCAAATCACTTATTGCATTTCAGGTGTTGGGTGGGATGATAAAGCCAATAATTGGGTAGCTCATCAAGATGACTTCAATAGCCTGTTGGCACAGCTGAACAAGAACTACACTGACCAAAGTCATTCTCCTTCTAACGTGGAGCCATCGGGGGATGCTGGCCAGAAGAAACCTGTCAGCCTCGAAGTGAGATCAAAAACATTCAAATCTCGTCTCCAGTAAGTATCTCACATGATCGTAACTCTTGTTTCGCACAAAAGGTTTTTCTGTAAATTGATGTCTGAAGAAAGACCGAGGACATCCGTTTACTGATGGTGGATTCGCTAATATTATTTGGTTTTGCGAAGTATGTATGGGCATTTCCATAACCCTAATATGAAAAATTACATTGGATTCTGTGTCACGTATGTATGCACAATTGAATTCCATGAATGTAGAACATAGTTTAGTCAGGTTTGGATAATTGGAGCCCTCGATAAGTGGTGGTGGTGTAATAATACAGTAGGATTGCTTTATCCACAGTTCGTCTCAACTCCAAAATATTAAATGGAAAATTCCAGAAATAAATATACGATTCAAATTGGGGATACCTTTCTGAGAAACATGGTGAAACCTCTCGGCACCACCATGCTCAGTACTTGAATAATCTCCTTTTGTCTTCTGTACCTGTTACTAAGGCGTTAACTGGCATCCAGTTAGCCTCTAGCATTTCCTCTGTTCGTAGTCTTTGGGAAGTTATCGCAATGTTGCGAAAATGACCCTCAGTTTCACGTAATAATGGCACTAAAAAGCAAAAGTGGTGAAGCTGAAGTAACTTTTAAGAAATAAGTGCTGAGTTGTAATCTCAATATAGTATACTTATAATTAATATACTTATAATCTTGCGTTTAGCAATTTCTGGACCTAGTGAGGAAATAAAAAAAAAAAAGATTTGAGAACTGTCATCTCTTTTCACACTGCATGGGAAAGAGTTGATAATAGTTTTTTTAGGTAATGGATTACACTTATGAGACTGTATTTAATGCACTAAATATTTTACAACGGGTATTTTTAATGAACATGGATACTTCTAAACAAAGCAAACAACTATGTGCATCTGAAATTAAAACTTATTTTAGATAATGATTACTAATGTCCACTCCTGTATATCACTTATTTTTTATTTAGCATGTTGTGCGTTTAGTCCCCTAGGCCTTAAGAGGTTCAGATTCCTCGGAAAACAGTAGGTCCTAGTGCAGCATGACCATTGTAGTCTTTGAGATGTAAAATCACAAACAAGTTTTGAGAAACAAGCATGTTGCACTAAAATTCATGACATAATGCACTGTTCATTAAATTCTAAGCAAATTCAGAGTTGAATATCATTATATGCATGTTGCATGCACATACATTTACCTATAAAAACTTTTTTTTCATAATTTACAGTTTTAAATTCCAAAACAGATTTAGTGAGTGGCGTGATATAGTGAGTATGGTCATTGGTCTCAAGCTCCTCATTATGCTTGGGTCCTGCTGCATATATATATTTTTAAACTGTGTGTGTACAAGCTATTTTTCAGTGCCCCACTGTGCGTTGAGGATTGGGCTAAAACATCAGAATTCCATTCATTCGAGATAAAAAGCACAAGTATGATATTGTACACTGTATTTTATTATTATTTAGTGCTGTTAATGTCTTGTGGTGCAAACTTTATCAGAATTAACCGTCATAGATACTTATGTACAAAAAGAATGACTAACATATTTATGCTCATATGTATGTACAGTAGTTAGAGCCTCTGCCCGGCAAGTGGAAGGTCGTGGGTTCAGGTCCCACCGAACGCAGAAATATTTATTTTCTTTCGAACGTTTCACCATCTAATCACGCCATAATATCGGAGCTGGTATCACTACGCCAATAAACGTTGATTAATATTGTTGTTTGATATTTGAGTTTGTTCTTATCTGTGGTTGCAGGAATTTGCATTTTATTTGAGAACATATCACCCATAGACACAGGGCAGGGCTTGAAATTAGCAGTCGTTAGTCGTATTGTGCACCGGTAAATTTCATTTTGACGAACAAGATTTTAGACCCAGTCATTTTTGGTGCCTAACTTTTTCAATTTTTATTGTTTATATGATGCAAATTTCGATTGCATAATCCTTTACTTTTCCTTCTGCCAATCTCACGGACGCACGTCGTAAGGTCAGAATCATTGTTACTTTTGTTATGGGGGGAATCTGTGGTTTGTAATCTAGTGGGCTGTGGCCCAACTACAATACCTCAATTCCCTCCCCCTAGTATTCCACTAGCGTCTCGATGTAGCCTTTTCTGCCTGTAATATATCTTTAGGGATAAGGTAAGGTATTTTTTTAGGAATAGTTTATATTTAGCGATATTCTTTGGCTTCACGTTCATTTCTGATTTTTAAGTTTGCTATCGATTTTCTATCATGAAGGCTACTTAAAACGAAATTGATAGTAAAATTTCTTCGGCAAAGTGTCCACATGTGCACAATATTTTAATTTGTTATGTGCGATTGAAACCGAATTTATAAATAGGCATGTTGGGCAAATGTCCAAGGCACTAAATGTTCGGTGTGTAAATTTTTAAAAATTGGCAATTTTTTTAACTTACCATTGATTTCTGTCAATTCGCTTTCATTGGAAAAGCTTCAATCTCTTCTCCCAAGTATTTGGAAAAAATTTCATCATCTAAAATGAACTTATTTATATAAATATTGTATACAATAATTTCTGCCACCCACGTATTAATTATAGCTCAAACTAGAGCTTTATTCATTTTGGAGAGAAGAGACGCCATTTCTCCCAACTGTCCTCTCATAGCTCGAGTAGTTTGATCGCTAGATCTAATGATAAGGGAAACACCGCTTTTCTCCTCAGATGTAAGATGTTAAGGTATTATTACCCTCCCAAGATCAGCGGAGGTAGGCTAACACTCTTAACATCTAATAATCACATAAGAGCGTTTCAACCTCATTCGCCTAGCGTCCAAGACACTCCGCTGCATGACCCTGTTCAATCCAGAAATGCCCTTTTCTCCAAAACGAATAAAGCTCTAGTTTGAGCTGTAATTAATACGTGGGTGGCAAAAATTATTGTATAATAAATTCCCCCACGAAAACTCACAAAAATCTCGCCCCGGAGGCTTTCTTGTGTTGACCATATTTGGCAATTGTGTTATCCCTGCGGAGGGTAATAATACCTTAACATAAATATTGTAATTATATATATATGTATGTATATATATATAATGTACAAGAGGTCTATAAAAAAATTTCCAGACATGCAAATTTAATTAAATTCTGATGGTTGCTTGTAGTTTTATGGTGCAAGGACAGCGAGGGTCATTCTGCGTCAAATCAGGTGGGAGGTATGATTCTTAAGTAACTAAAATATTACATTTCATTCAATTAGATACTTCATTTCGAAACTTACTTATTTTTAAGATAATGAACGCAATCCTTCGTTCAATATAACAAGTAAATTTACAACAAAACGTTAAATATTAAAATTTATTTACCTTGATAAAAAATTGATCGACAGCTGTTTGTTAGGTTTTACTCACCAGCCCTAATCCATCGAAATGTATTCTGAATTGTGAGATTCAATCCACCATTTTTCCGTGGTTACATTTACAGGACCTGTCTTGTAGTCGAGTAAACAATAATAATAAATTTGAAATGTGATTTTGTGTCGATAACTGTTTATTAGTTTCATTCAGTATATCACTATATGATTTGTTATCAAAATCTTTTTTAAGCATTAGTCATTTGAATCAGTGAATCTGAGTCAATTTCCACTCTTTGTTAATAGGAAGGAAAATTCTCCTTGGCTCTCATTCTATTTATCTTAATTTCCTGCTGTGAGAAATGCTGTTAAGGTTAAACATATTTTGTCCATATAGGGGTTCTAATTTAATGGAATGAATGATGAAAACCATGTCTTCGTCCATATCTAAGGGTGACCGCTAATCAGGCATTTGAAATACGTTATCGTAAATAAGTTTCTGGCTGGAAATTTTTATGTGGCTGTGTCTGAGGGATGTCTGTTAAGAGGGGGTTTCACTGTAACACAAATATTGGGAATATTGAGTCACTATGATTTAAAAAGTAACATTGAATGAACAAAGAAATTAGCCCACAGAAAAACATAAGCATGGAAAAATAATGTACCGAACCAAAATCAGTGTTTTTTTTGTTTTTTTTGGTTTCGACATGATTTAAAACGCTTATATCAGAGATACTGATGTGATCATAAATAACATTTCGTATAAACGAATGCATTGAAACATTTTTTTTTTAAATTTCTTAGTCAAGTTTTTAATTTTAATCACGAGTTTACTCATAGATTGAAATTAGATTTTTTTTCAAATATTTAAAATCTTGCATTTGTCTATTAAATATATATTATATATATATAGAAATATATATAGAAATATATATGCTGCCATCAAAATTAACAGCATCTGCCTTGTACAATCAAAACTGACAGTATTTGTTTTAGAGTCAAAACTAATGTTAACCGGTAGTTCCGGCTAGTTAAGACTACTTTTCACTGGTTAGAATAATACACCAGCACTATTAGTTAAAACTGGTGTAAAATGGCTACATAGCATACCATATTGACATCAATGGTTAAAAAAACAAAAACAAACCTCAGACCAGCTAGAATTTGTTCTGTGTTGAGTAATACCAATTTTGACTAGTCAAAATTAGTACTAGCTAGTTGTGATGCTGACATACCTAGTCAAGTCACCTTAATGTGATCACAAGCCAATGTCGAGAAGAACTTCTATGTGCAGTATGGACAGCATTAGGAATAGGAGCGTTTAGTCTAGGACAGACTAGATAGGCTGGGAGTGAGTCAGTAAGGTGCTAGATCAGGGCTAGAAATTAGGAATGGAAAGTTAGGCGTCAATGGCACCTAACAATTTTTTTAGTTGCCAAAATTTTTTACTCAGATGCAACTAAAAAAAAAATTCCTACCAAAAGTTCTAATTATATGTCTTTATGAATGCGTCTTTTAAATAAGACTTAAACTTTATCTTATATCCCACTCCTGAGCAGCAGAGCCACATCCAGAAGCTTAACATCCCCTAAAAAAAGGCAATTAAAGTTCGCTAAAAAATATTTTTTGGGGAGTGGGGGGATGCCTATGACGAATTTTTGCTTAAAGAAACAAGCACAATTTCATTGATCTGACTCTGTGAAATGTGGCAGAAAATCGCAGAGTATGGAGAGAGGGTGGGGTGGGGGTGGGGCTTACGATTACTTGCTGAACATTATAAGATAAAATAACGATGTTTTATGAATAAATTAATTTTATTTGAAAAAGAATTTTTTTTATTTTTATGTTTGAGTAGGGAAGGGTTTATTTCACGGAATTTTTCAGAATTTCAAATTGAGACAAAAATGGGAAATATGCTTTCGATGTGAAGGCAGATCGACAGGATTTTATGGCTTAAGATAGATTACAACTAATAATAATAATTCACCATCTTTTAAAATTTTGTATCCTGGGTATTACTTGCCCATATACAAATTCAGATTTCTCCCCCCCCCTCCCATACACAGTGATAAATCATGGAAGATCTATTCGGGGGAGGGGGGTGTTCTGATTACCTTATGTTCAATAATGTAACAATATTTTTATGAATTTATTTCATATGATGACTAAATTTTTTCCAGATGTGTGGGTGGGGGTGGAAGCTTTTGCCCTTAGTGAGAGTGAATTGACTGAATTTTAGATTTCAATTAAAAAAAACAAACGTTACATTTTGAAATTTGCGCTCCGAAAAATTTATCGGCTTGGGCATTTTCCCAATGTGCCTATTTATGAACATGCATTTAATTGCACATGATCGTCAGCCATTGAAATTGTTTTTAAAGATTGAGCAGTGTAATTATTTTGGTTGAAATCGTTTGGTTGTCAATTTTGGTTTTGCAGTGATATTATGTCAGCATCAACATAACCACCATATTAAGACAGTTCTCGGTGGTTTCTTCGTGCTCGATTTACATCAACCTATTCACTTAAGGGGCGATAGTAAAATTGATGGGTTAATATTCTTGATTCCACAGGCATAGAGGCAAGTCTCATTGGAGTCAGAAAAGAAAGAATTGCCTTGAACTGAACTTGAACCAATGACATTTAGAACGCTGTTCCAATGTATGGATTTTATGGCAGTTAACCCTTTAAGCATACATTTATTTGTCTTGGATCCACTTTTTTTTTAATACTCATTTTCAAATTCTAATTTATATTTATTAAATTGGCTATCATTCTTATTTGGTTGACTAGTTTTTGCCAAGTTGGCTACATGCTTATAGCCACTTTGTATTCTTTTGTATGTTGAAAGGAATGTATATATTACATTAAATTCTTTTCAGAATTTTTGCTATTCAAGTAATCGTTAGTTTTGGGTTGTTTTTCCAACAACAATTGAGCTTATAAAATGTTCAGAAGGTTTGATGGACATTAGGAGGGGTGGAAAATGGCTGGATTATTAACAGCAAAGAACTGATCATTTTTCATAACTAATGAAGGAAAAAATGACTAACAACCTCATCAGTTTCCATAAATTGATCATTAGTTTCAGTTGCTTATTTGCATTGCAAGAGAAGGCTTCATTAGAAAAAAACGATATTGATGAGCCATCATTTTGAAGAAACCCCTGTGTTATCATCGGAACACATATTTGTTGTATATCATCAAAAAGAATTTTAGCTACATTTATAATCTGGTAGCGGTCAAACAGTCATTTGTATATTCACGGTTTTAGATTAAAAGTGGAAACTGTTTTTTCTCATAAGAATGAGAAAAAGAGAAAGCTCTCTCTCTCTCATCCATAGAGAAATGCACCAAATAGGAGAACGACCATTCTTTGAAGTAAATAAGAATGGTGATTCATTCACGTAAAAGCATGATCATTCCATGAATGACTGAGAATGAGTACAAAGAATGCATTCTCATTTGAAAGAACATGTTCACTAGGGCGATTGCTTTTATCTACCTCCATGCTGCACACTGGAACCAGTTGTCCTCAAGTTTCTAGATTGCTGCAAAGCTACTAGCGTCCAAGAGCATGATTGTTTGTCTAGCTACTGACTCATAGCATAGTAGTAATGCATTCATCTATGTTGCCATCAACCTGGATTTTCCACCAGCAAGTTGTGGAATAGGGGAAAAAACGACGTTATAAAGCCAAAGTGTTTTCTCGAAAAGTGTCTGTATGTAGTAATTTTCGACTTCCGAGCTTTTGTGCGGGACCATTTTTATTTGATTTATTGTTGTTCTCTTTCAGCTAGCTCATGCCAGAAGTAGGTTCCTTTCTCCACATTAACCTTTATTCTTTATTGGGTGTTAGTGAGACTATTGTTTTGCAGGCTGTAATTGTAGCAATTGTTGTTGCTTTTAGCTTATTGTTAATCAGATTTTATTATAGAATACAATTTTTCCTTTATATATATGAAGTCTCAAAGTGTGTTCAAAAGTTTTTTCGGCAACAGCATTGTTGTTTATGAATCAACTGATGTCCTATACAGCGTGTTCCTTGCCACCAAAGGGCGGAGATCAAGCCATTGTCTAAAGTGAGACAAAGTTCTCTTTCAGGACCATTGCACTTGCATTTTAAATTTCATTGTGGGTAATTGAATGAGTTTAGGTCTCCACACTCATCCACGACTTCTCTTCTTTCAGCTACAAGAAATTCGTCGCTGGAAAGGATACTAGCCAGTATTCCGTTGAGGACCTGGGCTGCATCTTTGGAAAGAAATTGACCAAAGTAAGTAACGTGTGTTGTGTTCTATGTAAATTTCTAAGTGTGTGAGAATCGAGATGCTTTCTACCCAGTATGGGACAACATACCCAAACTGAGGCATTCAATATTGGCGATCAATGCTAAAACTCACAGTAACTGTATGGGTGCTTATGTTTCCTTCACATTTAGTATTATCATCAGGGGAAGATTCATGTTTTCTTTTGATGGGGGGGGGGAGCAAGGGGGAGCAAAAGGTATAAAATTAGATGTCAAGATGGATGCAGTGATTCTACATTTGAAACTGGAAAGGAAAGGTATTTTTGTTTTTGGGCACAACGTAATCACAGGTGTCTTTGCACATACGATAAAACACACAAGGTGAAATTAACTCTCTACTGAAGTGTTACTTTAGCCTGTATAAATCTTTTTTTTTTTGGTGTGGGGATGGGGGGTTGATGCGCCCTAAACTCTTGCCTAAATCCGTTACTGTGATTACCAGATACCTTGCTGCCATCAAAACTTAATTTTGGAACAAGTATTTTGCTATGTTGTACTGTTCTCTGATCTGTATCTGACCCTTAAACACTGACTTCTAACTGCA
Source organism: Dysdera silvatica (assembly GCA_006491805.2). Taxonomy (NCBI): domain Eukaryota; kingdom Metazoa; phylum Arthropoda; class Arachnida; order Araneae; family Dysderidae; genus Dysdera; species Dysdera silvatica. The sequence goes on from QLNU02014802.1 coordinate 17,066,970, forward strand.
GTTTTCTTAATTAAGATACTACTCATTGCCTGAGAATGTAAGTTACTTTTTTTTGAAAGAAGGCTTTTGTCCCTCCAGTACTAAAAAATTTAGTTAGATGCATTTTTCATTAGTGAAGCCTTGGATCAAATCAGAATAAGGATGGGGTCATTTTTAATCTTAAGTTCGAAAGTGAAGTTAGCTATGCTACATTTTTGACGATAGTTTACCTTCGTTCTTGGAAATAACAGCACTCTTTCGTGGCTTCTTAGTGTGCCTTCGTGGGAAATGGATCGTTGACCAAGCCCAATCAGCAATAGAGGTTTGTGTTACAAATGAGATTGATAAATCATTCACACATACACACACTCTGGAAGAATTATTCTAGTTTTCATTCGGTGAATGGAAATGATCATTCTGTGAAGCCCTGCTGTGGGTGTTGTAACATGTTCGCCTAGTGCGCCGTTAACCCGGGTTCGACTCCCAACGGTGCAAAGAACTCTTACTCAGAGATCTCATAAAGATCGCACTGCCCACTGTGGTCCGGGGTTTGGTTCCCTAGGCCTTAAGAGGTTCGGATTCCTCGGAAAACTGTAAGTCCAAGAGTTTCAGATTCCGCAGAAAATTGTAGATTCACAGGTTCGTATTCCTCGGAAAATTGTAGGTCCAGAGGTTTGGATTCCTCGGAAAACAGTAGGTCCTAGTGCAGCATGACCACTGTAGTCCTTGAGCCGTAAAACCACCAAACAAACAACCGATCAATCAGTCGTTCTGGGAATGATTTAAAAAATTTAGTGAATGATTTTGCCCACCTGCACTCTAAGACCAGATGGATTGTTACATTTCACTTGTCGCAGAGATGCCAAAATTGCAGTTCACATTATGAACTTGGATTCTGCAGTGGTAACACTTTTGCCTGGTGTACGGTTGTCCCGGGTTCGACTCTTAACTGCGTATTAAAAAAAAAAAAAGAATGCTTGCCGCCTAATTGCTCACCATAGTCCGAGGGTTGATTTCCTATGCCGTAGGAGGTTAAGATTTCTCAGAAAACTGTACCTTCTTGCAGCACGATCCTTTTTGCCCTTGTACCGTAAAACTCAAAACCCATCGTGAGTTCACCGTGTGCCTCTGTATCGAATTGAAGACCTAATAACTTATGGTATGTTAATTGTTAAATTTGTAGCCTTGTGCAGTCGAATCTGTTTATAATAAGCATGAAGATACCGGCACGTTTGCTTATTATATCTAGGTTCTCACTAAAACTGGGTTACCCTTGAAATAAATTTAAAAAAAAAAGTTGGAACAGTGAAAATGAATATTGCTATTCGCATATGTACCATATATTTTAATGCTCGTGTTAGAACTTTATATGTTTTTGCATCTTTTTTTGAAAAAAATTCTTAGTTTCAAATAAATGCCGTATGACCAACTTTCTTTGTAAAAAAGGGGAGAAAACCTGTTTTTGTTTGCAATAACATGGTTCCAATGGTCCTTGAAAGTCCTAGAATATTTTTTTACCAACTCGAAACCCTTGAAAACTGCCAAAAATGTGGTTGGTCTTTGAAAAGTCCTTGAATGTTTCCCAAAACCTTTTTTCAAGTTTTGGCAAAAAAAAAGAGGGTATTTCCCTTATTTCCAATGTAGTAACAATGTAAGGTCCTTGATGTTTGTTTGTTTTTTGGTTTTACGGCTCAAAGACTACAGTGGTCATGCTGCGCCGGGACCTACTGTTTTCCGAGGAATCCGAACCTCTTAAGGCCTGGGGAACCAAACCCCGGACTACAGTGAGCAGTGCGATCTTTATGAGATCTCTGAGTAAGCGTTCTTTTTGCACTGCTGGGAGTCGAACCCGGATTAGCCGCGCAATAGGAGAACGCGTTACCACACTGCGCCACCGCAGGGCCGTAAGATCCTTGAAAAAAATAATTTGGTCCATGAAAAGTCCTTGAATTTCATCAGGACAAAAGAGTGGGAAACACGAATAAGAAGGAAATTGCTGTATTGCTTAATATGGAGAAAATTGTGAGACTTTTGTTTCATGTAATGGAACGAAGACTCAAAAATAAAACAGACCCTGTTGACTTTGGTCAATAGAACTTAAATATTTATAATGCAACCTCAATAATTGCTAAAATTTGAAATAAAAAATAAAACCCAATTCATTAAATTATGATATTTTTAAAGTATGGAACAACTTTGTTAACTGATACAATAGTGTTGTTAATAAGGGACATGTATTGCCGAATGGTTTATTTAGAGATTTCAAAAAGATTGATAGCTCTGCAGGAATCAAATTGCTGTAAAAGTTGATCTTGATATTCGTAAAAAAAAATAAATTTTATTTTATCGTAAAGCTTGAAAATAAGAAACTGAAAAAACTTTCATTCCTATCGCAAATTCTAATATTATACATGCCAACTTTAAAGAATATGCATTAATAAAATTATACACGGGCTATGTTATCCCCATTGAAAAAACAAACACTAACGTTTATTTTGGAAAATAAATACTGAAACATTAAAATCCTTCAATTTCAATGTATCAATTTATTCTAAAAATTGTTTCGATATTGCCACTCGCAGCAAGTACAGTTAAAACGTGATTTTTAAACATGGAAGATACTCAGCTTATCTGTGTGAAATTATCATAGTCTGAGAAATAAATAGAAAAATTGTTTGTTGGTACATGAGCCATCATAATGAAATAAAACCAATGAAAAAACAACCATTCATGGAAAGGATGGAAACAGATTAAATATAAAGTTGTGGCTGGGTTTCAAATTATGCAGCAGACATATCACCGGAGAAAGTTTAAAATAATAACCAGGCGATTGTAAATGATGAATACATTTTCTTTCCCCGATTAAAAAAGAGAAATCCTTTAAAAATACGAAATTTTCACATGGCAATAAAATACATTAAATGTGTGACGAGGCAGAACTAGTGTACATGAAAAAGAATAAATGTATTATGTAAGGCCATTTTTTATTACCAACTCTGAAGTATGGATGTTGAGTTGATACATTGTATCCAGAAATATGACTTCAAATAGTCCATTGAAGAACATGGAAGCAAATAGTGTTGACTTCGGAATTCTGATTTTGGGGCCTAGGACAGGGTGAGGGCAAAAGGAGCAAAGATCCAGCAGTAAGGTGCAATTTTTTTTACAATTATCATTAAACGCACCTAAAATAAAGAGGATACAAGTTTCTATATTAGAAGAAAATTAATACTTTAAAAAATTCCACAAGAAAGCTTGGAGTTGTAAGTATGTAAGAGGAGGATATTTAAAAAACAAAACAAAAAAAACTAACAATCCATTAGCATAACTGATTTTCATTTTCCATAATAATTACAATCTGTAATTTTAGTATGAACCACATAAAAGTGGAGTATCAAAAACTTAATCGTGAATGTGAATATGCTGTAACTGTCCAGGAATAAGGGTGTGAATCATATGTGCAAAGGGTAATTCTCAGGATGTAGTGACTGGGTTCTCTGAAGATGGAATGGATGTAAATGCTGCTCTATTGCAGCATGTACATCTATTTCGTACGCCATACATCTGTATGTCATATGGTGACAGCCAAGAAAAACTGCTACGTTGTCCCACAATGGGGGAATTACATTGGGCCTTAACTCTAAAGAGTGATGTCTGCCAACATACATTCATTAATGAAAAAGGTTCCTTTTAGTGTTTCTCATCTCCCATTAAAGTTTGTGTAGATGGTTTTATATAAGGCATTTTAATTCATTAGAGATTTGCATTGTTTGAAAAGAGAATGATTGTTTAGCATAAAAGCGATAATTAATTAACTAATTATAATAATTGTTGAATGCTAATTTACAGATCAGTCATTAGTAATGAGCATTGGTGAAATCTTACAAATAACAATCCTTATTGTTTCTGAAGTTAGTTTAATACTAGTTTCCCCACAGAAAGGTCAATAACATGTCATCACTTCTTAAGAGTCTTGCTTCATTACTTCCGCATTACTTTTCAACACTTGAGTACGATGATTAGATGATTTTAAATGGTTGTTTGTCACGGAATAATGAGGCAAGAATTTTGGAAGTAATGGCATCATAGACAATATATCACATGAGGCTCATTTAAGACAATTTACCCTGTCTCCTTTATCTTGTTTACGGGACCCCTTGCACTAAAATTCAAGAAATACTTGTAATAATACTTGTAATAACCTGTAATAGTTATATCCATATCTCACAGTGTATATTTATGTGAGAAGAATGCTTTTTCCTAATCACAACTTTGTGTTAGACCTCTGGATGTTTCTCTTTAACGAACTATCAGTACCATATGTTAAAAAAAAAATGTGATATTGTTTTAAAGAAATATTTTATTTGTTGCATTAAACCTATTCAGTCCTTTATAGTTCTGTGTTTAAAGTTTTATTGCTATAACGATCAACATTACATATTTGAACTTTTTCTTTGTGTGACGATTTAGTTCCCCGTGTGATCATAGCTAGTAGCTGTATCTGAGTAAACGGCTATCTTCTACCTTTCAGATGTCATTACCGGGTGCATCTGCATTTTATAATAGACATGGCTTTATTCATGGATGGAGCGTGTTTATCACCTGTCAGTACAAGTAAATAGACCTAATGAGGCTATTCACGCCTTCTTTACTTTATACCCATGCTGAATAATTGCCCAAACTGTATTTTTCTTGAACTATATATAGAGTACCATTTCTTCATGATGTGTAGAAATTGTCTACCTGCTCTTTTCATTCGTATAATACAAGCAATTTTTATTCGTATCACAAAACAGATGACACGTACGTACATAACTCTTTCTTAAAACAAAAAATCCTGGTCTGCTTAGGCACTATGGGGGATAAAATACAATCGATAAAAAGATCACAACTCATAAATCATCTCAAGAAAAAGAAAACGCTCTTGGATAATAACGCAAAACACACACAGTAAACAACAAACTAAGACAATTCAACTTCAAATCATCACTCCCAGACGAAAAGTCAGACAACCAGCCAAGGGCTCAGTATCACAACATCCATATATGCGATCTTTATGCGCTGATTCCATCACGAAACACAGTCATCGAAGACAAAGCCGGTAGAGACATCCATCAGATATCAGTGTTATTATTTATTATGACACCATTGCTCTCTCCATTCTCACAAATGACCAGGCTCAAAAACAGTTTTCTTATTTCTTTTGAACCTGCTATAACCTTTAAGTCTGTGGTCAGTTTTTTGATTTGCATTTCTTTAATTTTATCCGCAGATTATATTTTATGGGTAGATGTGCATCTAGTGATTAAAATCTACACTGGTTTCTTCGCAGATACATTTGCAATTTCTAATACTGAATCTATTAAGATATTCCCGGGTCGCACTATGACCAGTAAAAATTTGATTCAGAAAGTAATTACTTTCCAATCTTTTGATGTGCACTTGGGGATGGGGGAGCCTGCGGTAATTTGGCCTTTACCCGACGTGCATACAGGAAAACACAAAGTAACATACATGTGGGCAAACTGGACCTATTTACTCACTTGCAACCAGGGTTTGAAAAAAGCCGGCTAACGTTTAAAAAAAGCCAGACCAGTGGCTTTTTTCGGTTTTAACCGGCTCGTACTGGTCTTTATTGGCTTTAACCCTTTAAGATTTCTTGCCAGTCAAAACGGCCGAAGAGTTGCTGTCCTTTCAGGTTTTTAAGCGGTTGTATGGCCAGTATGCAGTATATGAAAATTCGGAGGGGATACTCTCTCGAATTTTACCACACTCCGGCCATACGGCCACTTAGAAACCTGTAAGGATATCAACTTTTCGGCCATTTTGGCTGGCAAGAAACCTTAAAGGGTTAAGTATAGTTTAATTTCTTAAATTAATGCAAGACCATTTCTTTAAGAAATTTAATGTTATTTTTATACAAGAACTTGCCTTATTTTGTCTCTTAATGTAAGAATATGAGATTTTAAAATATTTTTAATGAAAACAAAACAAACCTTAATTTTATTGATATGTGTTAAATAATCTAAAATGCTACTGAGATATGTAATCAATAACCTTATTTTTTTTAGATAGGTATATTTTTATATTAAAAAAAAGTAAATAAAAGCAATAAAAGTTCTTCAGAAAAGAAAGGAATTCCCTTCATCGAGCTCAGGTGATTGGTAAATAAGCAAAATAAGAGATTTTCTCTAATTGCATCCCTCCCGGAATCCTCCTGTCTTTGTGCTGCTATCCTTTCCCTTTCCAGGGTTGGGGTTTCTGTAGGGGCCATGGCTACCCAGAGTGTTTCCGGTCCATCGGCCTGGGCCCCTTTCTGTAGCTTCCGTTTGCGTTAAATGACAACTATTCAAGCAGGCATCTTTCTGTGAATGCATGGTTTGCTTTCGAACATCCAACCTCCCCAGCCCCAAACTCACCTTGGCGGTTGGTTGCACTGTTTGAGCGTCCTGTCTGGGATTACAGTGCCACCTTATGTGGTCACCCTTCCCACTCCACCCCTTTGTCCACTAATGTAATATCTCCTTTAGCTCCTCCAACTTTGTTCTTGGTTAAGAAAATAGAAAGGGGAAACACTTAGAGTTGAAATTTAGTAGTTCATTGAACTTAGGTATTTGCAGTTAAGATATGAAGATAACATTACTAACACTTATAAAATTTGTTTTAATGAAATAATTAAATAGCGTATAACTTTTTTGACCATAAATGAATAGACACAAATTAAAAAAAAAAAGAAAGAAACAAGAACCTGCTAAAAAATGTATGAAAAAAAATATTTCAAGACTTACGCTGAAGCTGATTCTGATGTTCATCGTTATTAAACATGGAAACTGTATTGTAAATATTCATTAATTACTAGTATTATTTCCTATTGTATTAAATATGCCAACACACTAAGTTTGCTTTTTAAAATGTGGATTTATTATTACTTATGGACATTTAAATTTAAAATTGTTGAAAATATTCAGAATGAGAAAATATTATTTAGTTAAAGAAATTTACTTGTGGCTTATTTAGGTAAAGCTGAAATTTAGAAAATATGTAATAAATAATTTTCAAATGCAAATTTTTCTTGTCTTTTTTTTCCCCTTGTATGGAAAGCTTTTTTTTCCCTCCAAAAATGTTTAAAACTAAATTAACTGGCTTTTTTTTAATAAAAGCCATCCTTTTTTAAGTGGTTTAAAACAAAAAAAGCCGGCCGGCTTCTTGCAAACCCTGCTTGCAACAGCACCTATAAGAGCCACTAACTTGATGGCATACTACCTGTTATTTTGTTCTTTCCACAATATTTCTGCAAGTGGTGTTTTTTACTTAGGGAACTCGGCACCAAATCCGGAGTATCTTGCATAGATGACATTATTTGGCTATGACCACTCCCAAAATGTCACCAAGCACTACATTTCATTTTCTTGAAACTAGTATTCATGTTGGAGACATTGTAGTTCTACCTATGTATAGTATTCTACAATGAATCCACGGGTAGAAAATGAGTTGCCCATCTGGCCATTTTATAAGCCGTTTTGGACTATCGCTCCAATGTTGTTATTGCTGTATTAAGGCCAACAGAATCGGGTCTGACTCCCCGCAGTAAACATCGTTGCGCATAAATGTATTATAGTTCAAAGGTCATGAGAAACTGATGCTGCCATCACAGATGATCCGCAGCATTTTCATAGAATATAACATTTGTAAATACACTTTGGACCAATTAAGTTGAGCCTGAATCTATAAAAATCCTTTATGAAACTTTAGACTTGATTATTTATTACTATTTTCTTTTTTTGTAAACATGGTTTTCATTGCATGGCAGTTGTGTTTCTTGCATCCTGTAAAACTTGCCACCAGCAGGTAACCAGTAATAGCATTTTTTACAGGTAAGGTGTCATGATGTAAAAATTACACCGAATTATGTTTTCTCTACAAGGGAGTAACTAAGAAATGTGGGATTTTTATGACTTGTGCTAGAGAATGTGAGTTCTCCATATGGAAAGCAAAATATTTAGCTTTTTTTTTTGTTGGTATAATTGGAGTTTGATTATCCAGACTCTTCTGTTGCCTAGATCATATTTTTTAATTAGACCCCAATCCCTCGTTTTTGCCCACTTGACCTTGTGTTCACCCACTCACCTTTCATAACGTTGCCCTGTTCACCAAGCATGCCTTTAATTTGGGTCAAACTCCCTATGGTGCCCCCCCCCCCTCTCTATAAAAAGATAAAAAATGAATGCTTACTGACTAACTGTTTACAGTCCTGCTCAGTCCTTGAACCGTATCATCGATAGGTTTTTTTGGAGAAATGGAGGTCCACTGTCGTGTAGTTGAATAGTGGCAACACAGTGTTCTGTCCACTGGCAGATCCAAGGGAGGGGGCAATGGAGCGATCGTTCCCCCTTTGAGCCCAGATTATATCATGGAAAATGAACTGGATACTTGGCTAAATATGGAATCTCAGAAAATCGCCTCCCCCAAATATTTCTGCATCCGTTATTGGTTCTGTCATACCATTAACCCATGTTTAACTACCAATGGTATTGGGGAACTTCTGTCATTTTTCTGGCTAGTGTAGTATGAGGCTTGGTTCTCGTGGCAATAGAAGTAAAGATTCCTTGGACAATTGTATGTCCCGCTACAGCAATATCTTTTTAACATAGTAAAAATACAAATAAATTATTGGCTTCTTCTGTGTCAGTCTCGATAG
>QLNU02014802.1:17085528-17116605 GCA_006491805.2 Dysdera silvatica
ACTGGACGCCAAGCCCAGGCTCGGTGTGGGTGGGCTTGCCTATTTATGCAGGTGCCACGAGTTGGCTATTTATTGCTGTGATGACTCATTTACTTCCCCTCGACCAGGGATTTCGTCTGAACCCAAGTTTCCATGGGCCTCGGCTGCCGATGAACACTAGCCACACTGCAGGGAGCGAAATAGCAGCCCTCAGGCACACCGACTGGCCAAAAACACCTTGTCCGCAAGTCAAAAATGGGCCCAAAAAATTAAATATGATAGGTAGGAAAAAAACAAAAAGGTGGATTTGTATGTTAAGGGGTCCTACTTTTAAAAAGAAAAGGAATTTAATTATAAGTGCCTTATTTATATTCAGAATTTTTTTTAAGAGTGTTTTTTTACTAGTAAAAATCAAGTTAATTTAAATTTTACACCTTTGTTAATTCAACAGGCATTCCCGCTGGTCACACCAAAAACAACCAAATCCAAAGTTCTTGAAAAGAATTCACAAAGAATTTGATTTTGTCTGGATGAATGGATGGCCCAGGAAACTTGTTTACTTCCTATTATGCCCATGATGAAGGTTTCTTTGGACGAACGTGTCTCCTCTTGAACGTTAATTAATCTGGCATAATGTTGTAGACGCAGTGTACAAATAATTGGAGGTACAACTCCATCTGAAAAAATTAAATAACAGGCGGCAGAATATCGAAAAAACAAAAACACTTAACAACATCTAAGCATATATTTATACATAGTGAGAGAGAGAGAGTGTATGTATTTTTTATTTAATTATCTGCTCATGGGTGTTTAGATTTAATTAGTTATTTTAAAAAAGAGAATTCCCAATTTTCACCCCAACACAGCAGTCCGACGGTGGTTCCACAGTCAGCCGGACGAATTTTACCACAGGGGCATCTAAAATTTAGTGCTGCGATGGGACAAATGTCTGAACCGGTGTGGGGACTATGTGGAAAAATAGTGTAAGGTACGTAGAATAGTACGTATATTTGTAATTACGTGTATGTACCTTATTTTGGCTAATAAAAAATAGGGGCAAAGACTTTCTGATTCGCCCTCGTACTTTACATCCAAGAGAATATTTTAAGAAATCGCCATCGAGCAGCGGTTTCGATTTCAAGTAAGATTCTGTATTTTTTTCCTCAAGATACTTAGATGTTCTAAAATTAGAATTTTGCATGAATAATAATTGTATGCCAGGGTGCACGTGGGTGAAATAATGAGCATACTGTAGAAATAAAATATAGGGTACCAGGGAGGAAATTTACATACGAAAGGTTAGACACTGGTAAAATGGCAAACGAAATGGGTGATCTTTTTCGTTTGCTATTTTACCAGTGTTTAACCTTTTGTATGTAAATGAGCATGCTAATGAATTACATCAGTTGTTTCCTGATGGTTGTGATTACCACCTCTGGGTTCGTGCGACTGGGTTCGAGTCCCAATAAACCTTGCTGCGTGTAAACAAATCGTGGGTCGAGTGCCATGTTTAGTCATCTGTCCCGTCCCAGGTCACACCTAACGTTCGCTGTCATAGGATGTAAAGTCACACCCCGTCATAACATAACACAAAACACAGACCTCTTTAGAAATTCCTGAAAGAGGGGGGGGGGAGTCCTAGCACAGGGATATTTTTGGAGGGATTGGGAGAGGCGCGGGAGCGGGCAGCGAGGAAATACGCCCGTCTCTCTCTCTCTCTCTGCGATTTTGGGCCCTAGCCATTTGATCTTAAAATATCAGTTTTCTGACCACGATCGTGTAAGATTTTGTTTCCGATTCGGGCGATAAGAACGTTATCATACTGCTTTCGTCATCATCTAAATTCTAGTGTAAATAAAGTAGCTAGTCCAAAACACAAAACTTGAATTATACTATGCATTTGTTCATTGTCATCTTATCTACTGTAATTGTATTTGGGGAAATATGTAGAAAACAAATCAAAATCGATGGAAAAAATTCAGAGTAAATTCCTTGTAACACTGTATGTATGGTAACCAGGAGTGGGATTGGAGAGTCATATTGGAAGAAACTAGTATTATTCCAGTAAGCAAATTAAACGCATATTGCATACCGAAAAAAATGTACAAAAGGATCCAAAATAAAAGATTTAATGGAATAATAAATATAACATATGGACAATACTTGAATGAAGGACTAATATTGAGAGTAGACGAAATATTACATGTACCTAAAATAAGAACAGAAAAAGCAGAAATAACGTAAAATATAGAGGACCTAAATTGTGGAATGTCTTAAACGAGGAAACAAGAGAAATAAAGAGTTATAAAGAATTTAAAAATAATTTAAAAAGGGAACTGATTGAGGAAAAGCTGCAGGAGCGATGACAAAATCCCTAAACAAGCTAATTTAAAATTTTATTGATGAGTCACTCAAGTGTGTATTTGGTTTCTGCAGGGTCTCGAGCGGGTTATGCTGCAGCATGTACTCGGGACACACACGTGTGATATAATACCTTCAATTCTGTTGTTGTGTGTATTAAATATGTACTACTTCACACGTATAAACAAATAAAATAAATAAATATAGTCACTATAGTGTTCGCGTCTGTGCTTCCAACGTGAAGTTCGTAAGTGTCTCACACTTTTGAATACCGGGGACGAAACCTAAACAAAACGCTTCATGACAAGCAACGAGACGCGAGGTTGTGCCTATAGGCACATGGTGGCAGCATAATTCTACTCCAACGCCAGTGCGGCATTAACTACGCCCTTCCACCACAGTGAAATATTCAATATTTTCAGTCTTGTAGCTGTGGGCTATGTCAGTGGTTTTCAAATTGTTTTGGGCGCATGGCTCTTTTGACCTCTAAATACCATATATTTATGGCGCAGAATGAACCTTTGTCCTTGCACCATAAAAAATCAACGAACGAACCAACCATGATGAATTCCCATTCTTCATCTGTGTGTAAAATCAGTTTTGAAACCAAGCTTATTTGCCGAGAAGGTGTGGAAATGTTTGCTTTTATATCTTCGGTATTTTTGTAAAAGGGAAAACTTGTATTTAGTTGGTTTTACAGGAAATATTTTAAACAAGAGACGACTTAAGCTGCTTTGATTTAAGAAAAGTCTTTTGGGTTCAAATGGAGTTAAGTCGCTTTTAAATCATAAATTTGGAAAAAAAAGAAAATTACAACGAATGGAGATATATTTAAGCTATTGGGCATATTGAATTCACCGATTTCGCACACTAACAGTGTAAAACATGATCTTTGAATTTTTTTTAATAAACATCAAAGATTCCAGGACAAGAGGTGCGCATGTAGTAGTGGATTGGAATTTCGCAGATATTAATTAGGATATTCGTTTATTGTAAGCACAATAAAATCTAGATCAATTTCCGCGGTCTCTCTTCAAAAAAAAAAAAGAAAAAGTCTCAGGGAGCAGTGAGGGATCGTCTGAAAACTAATAGACATGTCCGTATACAGAGGGGGGGGACTTAGGGACCAGCCCCCCCCCACGAAACTAAATTTTTAATGGGACTTGGCTACGGCCTTGCATGCTATGATTGTATCGATACATGCTGTAAAAATTTTTGAACCCCCCCTTGAAATTAAATCCTGACTACAGTTTTGCAAGCAGAGTACAGTGCTAATGCGTTTACTTCTGTTTGAGAAGAACTAGGGGGTGAAGTTCATAAAGATGGAATTATTCTCTCTTTATGAACTTCATTTCGTTTAATGCAAAATGAACCTTTCTATCCTTGAGTCATAGAAATCCTAACAACCAACAATGAATCACTTCGTAAAATAGGGAATGTTTTTTCCCTTTCTGCTACCACAGTAACTAATGACCTCATATGCATTTCCCAGTAGGTTGTCCTCATTTCCCTATGTTTCTTTGAAGAGGAGGGAAAGGGTTTAAGTTTTGGACCATTTATTTAAAGATAATATATTTCCTTTGACTGCTTCCATGCGAAACTCGGAGATACCTTTTAAGATCAAATGCCAGAGCTCGAAGAAAGAGGAAACACTGGGTTCGCTTTAAACTAAAACGACTTTTGAGTTTGCATAGACATTGCGTTTACTTCGAACGTGGCAGACGCTTTCAGCGATGCCAAATACGAAAAGAGGAAAATATATTTTAAAATAGTTCAAATAGTTACAAAGTATTCGTAAACTCAATCTGCAAATTTTAAGGATTCTGCGAACACGTTTGTTTAACAGTTTTCGCTCTATTTGGAGTTTAAAAAGTAAAACAGATCGTTTGGTGTTCCACAGGCATACGAGTAAATTACAAAAGGACAGTTTCGAAAGTTACTTTCAATAAAAGATGAGCATTTTGTAACAGATTTGTGAATTTTTAAAATGTTTCCGGAGGTTCCTCTTTCCTCTCTAAACGAGCCGGTTTAATGCTGCTAATTAAGTAATAGCAGACGATCGTTTCGAAGTGTAACCTGTAGTATAAAGGTAACAGGGAATCCCAGCGAATTTTAGTGGAATCACAACATCAAAAACGTCTAATTTATTAGATATTTCAGACTGCGGTAATTAAAATGGCAACGTTATGTAGAGACGGAGACCAAAGGCGAAATTTCCGCCGCCCAAGCTCTCTGATAACAACATCAATAAAATATCTTTGAACGATATCATTAAATATTTCTTAATAAGTTATTAAAATTTATACCAACATGGGAACAGATCTGTTAAAATTTGCGATTCAAACTTATGCCTTGGTTAACGTTACCAAGTTGCAATAAAATCTTCTAAAATGTATTTATTTTTTAACCCCAATCAAGAATAATTTTATTCCCTGTTATGTTTTCTATTCCAACTTGTTCTTACATTCTTCATATAGAAGGTCCTGATTTTATCAGCAATTTATCTAGCCTTATTCGATTTAGTAAAGCCCCTTTCTGAGCTTTGGAGGTAATTAATGCATAAACCATTATTTACTAAATTCGCTTAGTGGGCTTTCATCAGTACAAATACATTTATCCCCAATATGCTCCAAGGATACTAATCAGTGGCCATTAGTGACATGTTCCAGACTTTACGTGATCTAATACTATCTTTCTCAATACGTTAGGCGTCCATAAGCTAACAAGCTACTTAAAATGCTGCTTTTCTTGAAAATCACTTGAAGTTTGAGACGCAAAAAACTCGGGAATAAACCGGAAATTTTTGACACATTGGAAACTTGATGGGAAGAAACTGTCTTAACAATGTTTACGTTTATTGTCACTATACCAGTCCCTAGGTACTTTGAAAAACCGAAATATTGCAATAAACATTTTCTTACCTTGATTTTTTACACTTTTCTCCTCCTAATAGAAAGTTTACTCACTTTTAATTTTGACTGAAGTTATTCACTTAAAGAAAAATTTACTCATACTTAAAGAAATAATTATACAAATTAATGCACACTTTTATTCAGAAATTCACTCTAACAAGCAATGTGCATTTTAATTAATAAATATGCATGACTATTAAAATGTTATCACGTTCTTAAAATTCCACAGCACAGATATCTTCAACAGCATGACTTTAAATGCAATCTGTAATACTGAAACTCTCATTAGGCGACGAAATTATATTTCCATTAGAAATATTCCTAATTTCAGATTGAATAATGATACCGCTTTAAAGTATTCGATACAAAGAATTATTATCGATTAATTATCAAGATTAGTTCAATATTTGCTTTTTAAAATAAATAATAAGTAACTCAAAAGTCGTTTTGTACAATGCAAACGACGATGTTCAAAAATTCCCATAATTTTTAAAAAAACCTTTGTTTCGTGAATTTGAAAATTCCTTTAAAAAAAAACAAACAAAACAAACCCCACACACAATCCAGTGTTTTCCCAGGTTAAACTGCTTTTTTTTCCAACCTTCGCGTCTCTTTATTTACTAAAAATAAAAATAACGATTATAAAACATGCAAGTACACTAATATTGAAATATTTCTTTGAGTACGGGCATCAAAAAGCAATAGCTGCTAACACCAAAGACGTATGTATTTGCTTATGTATTGAGTTCATTTAATAACCAAATCTTTTAAGTGTGTATTTGATTACATATTTAAATAACTAAAACAATTGTGTGTATATTTAATATACTACGAACATTTTAATTTACGATATTCAAATTTTATTCGAAGTGCGGTCCAGAGGTCGTGTGTCAAAACACCCGCGGGCTCACTTTGCATGAAAAGTTGGACCACCCTGGCATACATGAGCGTTGGCAGAATTTTTTGTAGGGGTGGGCAAAGATTACTTCATCAAAAATAAAAAAAAGTCCATTCAAAAATACCATAATTAAATTATTTAAATAAGTATTTAATTTGTTTAACTAAATAATAAGACAATTTAGTTCAAATAGAATAGGGAGGCTGCATATTTTTGCCCGTGCGAAAAAAAAAAATTTTTTTTTTAAAAATGCAGTGGAGGGAAAGCGCCCACTCTTGCCCTATGTTGCCGACGCCCATATTGGCACAGACAAACTTTAACACGTTTATGAGGTAAATTTTATCGCGACTTCGGTCAAAGGTCATACATTCACAATATTAGCTATACTTGTGGTATGTTAGAGTGGGGATAGCCGTTGACGCTTACTGAAGAGGAGGAGTAGAGGTCATGACTTCAAACTAACAGGTAAAAGAGTCTTATGCGTAAAATTATTGGATAGATTTTACCCCAACACGTGTGTTGACGGGTTAACAATAAACAGTCATTATAAACGCGCACATTAACAATAAACCATCAGTAATTTTAATTTTTGTACTATTGGAAACAGTGTTTGTGTTCGAACAGAATGGACAGTGGCCTTTCTTCCTGTGTCTTCACTTAATAAGAAACAGACTTCGTTCCCTGCTTTGATTACCCAGTGTAGTGTTGATCTCTTTATCCCGCTAATCCCCAAGGTGTAGATCCAATGACAGTTTTTATCACCATCTTCCCACCACTGGACTTAGGGAGTGTACAATAAAGGAACTTTCAGGATTCCACCTCCTGTCGACGGAGAAGAAAAGAAAGTGTTGTGTGTCCAGTCTAATAAAAATTTATTTGCTTCTTTTCTGGTCAGAACGCTGCGGTCAGATCCTCTCTAGGCATTTGCCGGCTTACTTTTCCCTTGCAGGGACTAATTTGAAATAAATAGACAAGATTTTTTATAACCTTTGGTCAGAGGAATTAGTTTTAGGGTAATTAATCATGCAGCAGTGGCATAAAGGCATAGAAATCATAAAACTGTGGGATCAAAGCAGTGACGTAGAAAAGAGGGGGCTTACGCCCCGCAATGTTTATCAAAACACATTGTTTTCCCATAAGGCCACATTACAATATCATCATCATAATCTTCTTTAAAGCCACTTCAGCCTCCCTCCCTCCCCTTCACTTGAAGTCTTCCCATGAGCTTTGAATTGATGCGCTATAAGATCGAAGTGTGTAAGCATCGGATGGGAACAAGTTCAAGGTGATGTTTTAATAGAATGGTGGATTTAAAACGTGAGTATTTAATTGGTATAAGGAATAGCAACGTCGATGAAAGCATAGGTGGCAATGGTAACGGATTGAACATCGATGGCTGTTTCGAATCGGCCAGTCGGTCTTCTTCAACTATTCCTGACGGAGATTAATTAGTTCCTTCACACTCGAAACAGCTCTATATATCCTCTTCATTCCAGAGGTACACATATGTGTAGCTTGAATTGCACTGCTTTTTCTACTAAACTAACATAAACTGCGAACTCAGATCGAAGGGTATCATTTGTGCACATTTTAAGCTTTCTTTTAGTGTCACTAGATGTCGCTGGAAAGCTTAGAAAATTGCGGGACGAGAATTTGATCTTGCGGAGGTTGCATCATATCCATAAAAGCTCGGGTCTTAAGAGAAGAGATTAACCGCCAATAAAAGCTTATTAATCTATTCTATGGTATTAATGTGGGACTTATGCTTTAGAATGAAGAACTCTATGGATAAATATTATGTCCTTTAATGAATAATTGCTACAGCTACTTCACATAGTTACAATGTTGTGTCTTCTACATTAAAGCACATAACACAAATTATCCTAATTCTTCATAAGTATATCGTCGCGGTGGTAATACCCGCTATATTCCTATGTCATCGTAAGCTTCGCCGCCCTGCGTCCAACCTCCATCTCAGTTGCTTCGCGTTTCCCCGTCTTCTCCGTTTCCACGCATGCGCAAGCGTGACTGTGTCTGTCTACATACACTCATGACGTCTCATGTGTATAGGGATGGGTGTCCCAACCTACAGTCGGCTTTCCTGACAAGTTCACTGCCCCCCAGTGCATGGGCATCTTGTCGCAAAGCATCTGGGAAAGAAAGAAAGGAAGAGAGAGAGAGAGAGAGAGAGAAAGGAAGGAAGGAAGAAAAAAGAAAGAATGAATGAATGAATTCGGTGGACATTGTTGAGCTCGTCTGCTTCGTCAGTTCCGTCGTATCTTTATGTCTAGAAAACACTAGAATGTAATTAGTAAACAGGTAAATAAACAAGTTACAAGCCTCTTGAAGTAAAAAAAATAAAATGTTCAGTTTTTTTGTTGTTGAAACAAAAATTAATTGTCTTTGGATGTCTGAGTCCATTTCTTCATGTGATCTGCTGAAGTTGTAAAATTCGGTCTTTCATGTTGACCAACTTTTTCCACTTCGTATCGCAATCATATAATGAATAAATTTATGAAATAATGCAAAAATTATATCGTGATATTTGAGCAAGTGAAGGAGTGTCTGATATCACTTAATATAAGATTGAATTCAAATTAAACACCAGAGATGTGGACAGGCAAATCACATGGATAATGTAATTATATCAGTTAAAAAATTAAATATGGAAAGTGCAACACAACAAGCTGACGTTCAAAAGCATTTGTTGGGAAAGAAGAGCAGCAAAAACCATGATGTATCAACCCAATAACGGTCATAATCTGAAACGTGATCAGAGAAATAATTAAAAAATGTGTCAAAACGACTATACATGGTAGGATAATCTGATTATAGACACCTTCCTGACTCATATTATTCCTTGTATTTGTATTCAATTTTTTTCTTGGTTGCCTGTAAAATAAACATTATCATTATTATTATTATTGTAACTTCAGTACTCCATTAATGACTCTCCTGAACTTTCCTTGTGGGACAAAAATAAATCTAGACAGTATCATTAAAAATAAACACAAGGAATAAAATATTTATAGAAATAATAAAAATGAGACGCGTCGACCAGTGAATGACTTTTTTTGATTTGATTTAATTAAAAGATGATTTTTGGAATATTAAGTTTCATTTCAACACACCATTATCCTGTGTTTAATTTTAAACTGTGTTAACTTTTTACTGTGTTAACAAAAAAAAAGTCGTTTATACCGACTAACTGCTCACTGTAGTAGTATAAGCAGTGCCCGATTTATACATAGACCAAGTAGGCCAGTGCCTTGGACCTCCATGAAGGCTTTGTAAGAATATGGTGCTATTTAAATTTAAGTGTCATTTCAATCTTGTTTATTCACAAACATTCGATAAATTTTTGTTATGGACATACCTAGATACTGAAGATGATGGACTAGAAAAACAAAAACTCCTGATTTATTGACTAAATATCGCAAAGGCCATATTCTTAAGAACCCATTATATTCTTCCAGTCTAAGGCCTATGAAAATCTCAATCCGTCATTGGGCATGGGTTTCCCAGGTTTTCAGCAGTTTGGATTCCGTGAAAAACTGTTGCTTCCGAAGCAGCATGGACTTCACTGTCCTTTTAGGCGTAAAACTCGCGAGTAATTAATTGATTCTCTAACATAGACGAATGTGAAAACAAAAAATTGAACATACATAGTGAAATCTATGTACCTAGGAAACACCTAGGAAACAATCTATGTACCTAGGAAACCTGAAATGTATAACCTAGGAAAAAGACATTACAGATACTGTGGTGAATCTGATAAGCTTTATATCCGCCAGGATTGGGAAAGGGACAGATTTGTCGCAATAGACGTCACATTTATAAATAAATTTCACTATATAAAAACTAATGTATAATTAATAGCGACATTGCGTTCATTAGTTTTAGGTATTTTTTATTAATAAATACTTTCGTCTTCGCTTAAATCTAAAGCAGTAATTCTCAACCTGTGAGCTACACGGACTCAGATGCAAGACAAAAGAGCTGTTGCATTTGAGTGTCAGTTATCGTTTTGAAAACGTGTCGATGACGAATACACGGTGTTGCATGGTCCGAAAGGGCATGGTGTTGAAAATTGTCGAACCTGCTCTTACTTTACAACCATCGGACGAATTACACTAGTTTCAGGTGGCTTATGAGTTTGAATCCAGGCCATGAAAGGCGGGTGGAAAAAGGAGGAAATCGCTTGAGCGATATAATTCCTGAGCTATAAAACGTGAAGGTCGAGAATAGTTGTGAAAGTAAAATTGAAATACGCATTGTTCCTCCAAACTGAAAAATAAAATCTAAGAAACAAGATGGTAAGAAATTAGTTGTATGCAGTTGCATAGCGTGGAGGGCGTCAAATTCTCAGGGGCGCAGAATTTCAATATTGGACTAGCGGAAGGGAGTTCTAACGGGTTTTAGCGTGCGCAATATTTTACTTTTCCAGGGCGCTGGCAACCCAGGCTACGTCGCTGGTTGTATGGTAATAATTGTGGCAACATCAGTTCCGTGTTTATAAATGGAGACGTTGGGTACTTGTCCAGGGCGTAAAATCTTTGGGGGCGTAAGAGGCAGCGAATTTTTTTTTAAAATTATAATTTATTTACCGTAGAATTCTGTCGATCAGCTCTCCCCGAGAAGGCGCCCTCTACCTTTTTTTCTAAATCTGAAATTCTGAAAAATTGCGCCCCCAAGGACGGATCCATGCAGATGGCCTGCTCCCCCTGAGAATAATGTTTACATTAAAAATGATTATTTTTAAGTAAAAAATACTGAAAACTAAACTCACAAATGAAATTTTCAAGCTTTGCGCCCTCACTGAAATTTTGTTCTACATTCGTCCTTGCCCCTCCCCCAATATAAAAAAACTTTTGTTAAATAAACTAAATTTATTTATAAAAATATCGTTATTTTATCTTATAATAATGCACATAATGTAGGCTAATCATAAATGTCGTCCCTTCCCTCATCTCCGCGATTTTTTATTACATTTGAGGGGGCGAAACGACAAAATTTTATCTAGTACGATGGGAGGGGCATGGGCGTAACTAGCTTCGAAGTCTAGGGGCTTTTTTCTAAAGGGGAGGGGGGAGCTAAACCGTATACCTCAATACTTTGCAGGAAGAATTTTTCCAGAGTGGTTAGTCCCCTCTCTAGTTAAGCTAATGGAGGGGCACCAAAAATCGTTGCGGCCGGGGCGCCTCGTACCTTAAATTCGGCTCTGGGCAACGTACATTAGCATACATCATAGATTACAAAAATAAACTATTATTATTCTTAAAAACTGTCAAACGGTCCTGTGATGTAGCAATTAAAAAATTATGGTGTTCAAACATCTTTAAAAAAGATACAGTGACTCAGAATTATGAAGAACAATATAATTTGTTATCCAATAGGGGCTTGAACCTCCTCCTCCTCTTCTATACCACTGGTGACGAGAATGATATAAAATGCTTGATTCACAAACATGTGCTGGTAGGATTAAACCCCTTCCAGAATTACATTGTAACGAGTAATGTAATTTTTTTTCCATATAATTTCCTCTTGCAGTATATAGTATCCAGACGCCTATCTATATTACAAACACGAATATATACTTTTATTCCTAAGGTTTTCTTTATATCCCTTTATTACTTTCTAAAAATGTTTTTTTAAAAAGAAAAAAATGCAAGTCGTCAGATAAAAAGCAGACGGTATGCTTTTTCCAAAACTGAATTGAACATACAGTATATTTTAGGGTTATGGATGTTGAACATTTCGCAAGAAAGAGCATGCAATCGTAAGTTCCATTGATGTTTTATTGATTTATTGGTGTTCCATTTTCCGTGATTCGCAAACTAATGGTCTTCGTGGGAAAAGCATTCCGGAGTCATTGTAGCTGCTGGATGGATAATGCACAACGACATTTAAAGTGCATCGTTTACGAAGAGTAATGGAGACAGATTCGGGAGAAATGCGCACAATAAAATGGATTTTGGAGTTAAAAGTAAAATGGATTTTGAAGATTTAATTTTTTTATAAAAAAAAAGCGAAGTTTGAAAGTGGATGGACCTTTCCGTAATAGTTTTAAAGCTCATATTACGAAATTCTAAACCGAAAGTTTGAGGCTTAAGATAATTTTTGAATCTTACAGATGTGACTCTCTTGAATCCGTAACATAACGCTCGCAATTTCCTATTATGAATGAGCTCAGATGCGTAATTTTGTTTTTTACTTGTGCATAAGTCAATATTTATTTTTTGAAAATCTTCATAAGTTCCTTAAATAGCATTATGATTTTTACGATCATTGTATAACTGCTCAAAGAACCTGTGAAACTTGTGTATGAAATCGCATAGTTTTAAAGAAAATTATTTTTTTTACAGAGAATTGCATAAATTTGTAGATAATTGCACAGATTTACAAAAATTTTATAATTTTTACAAGAATTGTGATTAACTTTATGGGAAAGTGTACAGATTTATAGAATATTACGTAAGTTCAACAAGCAATTGCATAATTTTTTAGAAAATAATATGATCTGTACAAGAGAATGCATACTTTTAACCTGCCTAAATATTGTTCAAATTCGGAGATCGATTTCACTACCAGTTTCGAAATTAATAGTAATGGATTATAAAAAGGATTTATTTTATTCATTTGAAAGCGTTTGTACATGTAATTAATAGAATTTTAAATTCCTATGCAAAATATTTTGAATGAATGCGCAAGAAGAAGAATATAAATTTGCATTTTTGTGTTTAGTATCTAGTCATTTAACAATTGATCATAATCATTTGACAATTAAGCTAATCATCGTCATCATCATTTAACAATTAACCACAATCATAATCATTTAATCATCGCAATCATTTAACAAGTAATAATCATCATAATTTGTTAATTAATCATGAACATCATCATTCATCAATTAATCATCATTTATCAATTAATCATGAACACCATCATTTAACAATTAATCATAAGCATCATCATTTAACAAATAATCATAATCACCATTATTTAACAATCAAACATCACCATCATTTAGCAATTAATCATCATGTAACAAATTAATCATAATTAGCAATTCGACCACTTCGTGCTTATTTTTAATTTCAGTTTGTTTTGGGTGAAACTTTCTTTACACTTCAAAACCCAGTTCCGGAAACAAACATCTGTTTCCCTTGAGGGCGTAAGCGTTTATCATTTTCCAACATTTTTTTTAAATTTTCGTCATGAGTTTTCGAAATTTTAGGAAACTAATTAAAGAGTACGTTGAATTGAACGTTTTAAATAAATTATGTACCGAAGTAATAGATTTTATGAATTATATTTCATTTCACGATGGCGAAACGAATTTGAAAATTTTTTATTTTCAATTCAGAATGAGTAGTCTTTCAATTTATATCGTTTAAACACGTTAAAAAAAAAAGTCCGCAAAAGACTACCTATCTTCAATGAACACGAGAGATCAAGTATTAATATTTTTTATTCTCCGAAATATACAAGGTGTAACTGAATTAAGGGTCAGAATTTTCAGGAGTTAGTATTCACCAAGATAAACAATATTAGATATGGAACCTAGGGACGGAAAGCACTTGCAGCGCCATATTGAAAACGGTCCAGCATGCACAAATATTCATAATCAGTGCCTGTAAGTTACAAGATGCGATGTGACAACTGTCTTTGTACTGGATCAGCTAATGTGAGTTGTATGTTGTGCCTGTCATGCACTGGTTGTAAATATTTGTGCATGCTGGACGGTTTTAGAACTAGTACTGCGAGTGGTTTGCGATCCTAGGTTTCATATTTAATATTGCCCTTATTGATCGGTACGACCACCCCTTACAATTCTGATCCTTAATTCAGTAACACCCTGTATATAATATTAGCAGGGACGTTAACCTGAAAAAAATATTCAGGAGGAAGTGATGAATAGATGGACCGCATGCACGCAGACAAGTAAGTCAATAACAGACAAGAAAATTATAAACGAAGGCTATTGATATATTTTGTATATGTAAATAACAATGGCTATTCATGACAATGATTGTGTAACAATGGCTAGTTATAATAATGATTGTGTAACAATGGCTAGTTATAACAATGATTGTGTAACAATGGCTATTGATATATTTTATATTATAAACAATGGCTATTGATATATTTTATATTATAAACAATGGTTATTGATATATTTTGTGTTATAAACAATGGCTATTGATATATTTTGTATTATAGACAATGACTATTGATATATTTTATATTATAAACAATGGTTATTGATATATTTTGTATTATAAACAATGGCTATTGGTATATTTTGTATTATAAACAATGGCTATTGGTATATTATGTATGTAAAAATAATCATGGGATATCTGCGAAAGAAATATTCAATTCAGTTATTAATAAGATATAACATGTTAATAAGTGAATTGAACATTCCTTTCGCGGATATCCCATGATTATTTTTTCCCTTTTTTGGTGAGTTACTTTTCTTGACTTCGATTTGGCGAAGAATTAATGAAAAGATTTTTTTTCGTCTTGGATTTCAGGAAAGAAGTCAGTTTCAACTATTTTGAAATGACGTTTAATTTCAGTTGAAATATTTTACTCAGGATAATATGCTTCCGGGTTTTAAATTATCTGAATAACGAGCTCGGAAGAGGGTTAAGTAAAATTTGAAAAGAAGGAATTTTTCTAAACATAAAAGAAACATTAAAAAAAATGCATAACAAGAGAGACTTTTAAAAACTTTTTACATTTTAAGGTCGTTATTTTTGTGAGCGCAACTGTGAATCAACCTCCACATGGTCTACTCTATTAGAATTGCCAAAGGTTGGAAAAAACCAGGTTTAAGCATGGGAATTTTTTTTCGGAAGGGAATTTTAAAAATTCTCAAAACAAAATTTTTTTTTTTTTTAAATGCGGGTGGAATATCGTCGTTTGAATTATATAAAACGAGTTTTGCATTATTTAAGAAATACGTATTGAAATAATCTTGATAATTAATTAATCGTATTTAATACCTTGAGGTGATAAGTTATTTACTTAGAACTAGGGATAATTTTAATGGAGAATAATTTCGTCACCTAATGATAGTTTCAGTTGTACAGATTGCATTTAAAGTCATACTGTGAAAGATGTCTGCAAATGTGTAATTTTAAAAATGTGATAACTTTTTAATAATCATGCATATTTATTAATTAAGATGTACATTGCTAATTAGTGAACTTCGGATAAAAATATAAATTAATTAATTTGTATATTTTTCCCTTTTGTCAAAATTGGAAGTAAGTAAACTTTCCATGGTATCGAGAAATATGTAAAAATTAAGGTAAGAAAAAATTTATTGAAATGTTTCGGGGTTTATTTTAATTCCACGAGCAGGCGCGCGGGGTGTTTCACACCCCACAACTTACAATTTGTGAAAAAAAACCGCCCACCCTTGCTTCTGAAACTGGCCAAACTCTTTCCTGTTGCCTTCAAAGTCACAATCTTTTGGGGTAGGGTGACAAAGAGAAAATTCCACTTATTGTTCCCTGTAAAATTGGACGTTTTTAATGAAATAATGCTATATAATCAGATGGGGTGCAAAGCACCCCGCGCGCGTTCTCGCTTTCCTCGAATCCGTGCGCCTGTTCGTGGGTTAAATATCTGGTAACTTGTGGTGTGAAAACGAACATATGGATTCTTAAGATAGTTTATTCCCATCAAAGCTTCCAATGTGCCCAAAATTCCCGGTTTATTCCCTCGTTTCAATATTCCTGGGCTTTTTGCATCTCTACACTCTGGATAAAGCTTTTGAGGCAAGGAGATATAAAACCTTTGGCATGCGGTTTCATAACACCCTCCCCTACAGCAACCCCCCCAAAAAAATATCTCATCCATCTTTACACACCTCAATAGAATGCCGGTGGACTGTCTCCGACCGAAAGGTCCAGATATCAACTACACTAGATACTTCACGGAAAGTTGACCGATGCACATAGGAGTATTCATACTTAAAAAGTTGGCCAAAAGTCCAAAATGTTAAATCCACCAAACCCGTAAACAAATTAGTATTTACGAAACTTAAGTAATTGAGGAATATTGAAGTGGCAACGGTCCTTTGTGGCACATGTTTGCACTGTTGTTCCGCTCAGCCTAAATTCGATCTTCTACTAGAGTACGTATTTCTTTTCTGTGAATTCATTGCAATAGCAATTTTTCGAAAGTGATATTTTGTAGTTCTACGAACGTTGCAAAGTGCTGCATTATGGAGGATTCTGAGTCAGGTATGTACGATACATTTTAAGTACTTTTATTATCATTGAAATCTATTAACTATGTATAAAATTATATTATTCCAGTGATTTTGTTATACTTCCGCGTACTTCCGGCTATCGGGTTCTATATCTTAATAGATAATAAGAAATGTAGTTTACCGTAACATAAAAATTATGTCCGGAACAATCCGGATGACAGCGTATTTATCTTTATTTTAAATCTACCTCCATAACTATTATCTCGGGTTAAATAATTATTTTTTTTTTTTTTTTAATTCTTTTTAGGGTCATCAGGGGTCAAAGCAATAACTCGAAAACAGTTTTATGACATTATACAACAATGTGATGGGGAAGGTATTAACGTAAAATTAGAATATGCTGAAAATTGTCTATTAAATCATGAAAAATATTCGAAAGAAAAGGAGAATTTAAGCATAAAATATCACACTTAAAGACAGATATCAAGCGGAAATGGGTAGCTTCACATTACGAAGAGAAAGTTTTCTTAAAAAATAATAAAAGTTGGCTACAAGGATATTTTAAAATGCCTCAAATTCGAAGAAGATCCGGACGGCCAAGTAAGTAAGTCTTTCGATGAATCAAGTGAACGAAGCAAAAGGCATAAGACTGAAGATATTCGCACTAATGGAAATGCCGAGGAGTTAACTTTTGCTACACAGATGAAGTTACGAGCCGAAGGAAAAACAGACACCTCCAAAGTTCTGCAAGAGGTAACTAAATCGCCTCAGCGAGCAACAAAATACAGAAAGGCTTATTTTAGTAACACGCAAACAACACAAATGATAACAGTGCAAGCGCTATCGATGTTTGTGGAAGCAGATTTTTCACGAAGACAGTACGAGATTGTCAGGCATTTTAATAAAAAGGTGTATTCCTGTTGCTTCATCTTACAGAAGGCAAAAAGAAATTGCTATTCTAATCTTACCGAGTTACAGAAACTTCTGTAGAAATACTTTTGCAAGATTTATTAGTTCATACTGCGTCTCGACTTTTAACGTATCTGCAAGAAATTCTAGAAATGTTAAGTACAGAGGATATAAGTTCATTAACTCTTACATAGAAGTGGGGTTGTGATGGGTCACAGCAGACACAATTTAAATAAAAATTTCTGAGTGAATCTGATGCCGATGCCAATATTTTTCAATGTTCTTGTGTCCCATTGCGAATAACATGTGGTCTTGATAATGAAAAATACTATGGCAGAATCAGACACTTTCCTCTACACGTTACCGCGTTCCTATCCGCGTTCGATTCATTAAAGAGACTACCGCAGTTATTAAAGAAGAAATTAAATACATTGAAGACCAAATAAATTCATTGACAGAAACTACAATTACATTAGCAAGCCGCAATTATTCTATTAAGCATGTGATGTCATTCACAATGATAGATGCCAAGATACGTAATGCTGTCACACAAACTTTATCAACTATGAAGTGCTACATCTGTGGATTAACTTCTAAACATTTTAAAACTTACATAAGATGAAGGAGATCAATCAAGACATTAAAATTTGGCCTATCAATTTTGCACGCTCGCATAAGGTTGAAAGTCTATTACATCTTGCTTATAAGCTACCCGTGAAGAAATGGCAATTAAGATCGGAGAACGAAAAAGAAATGGTCAAGAGAATAAAATTCCAAATATAAGAAGGAATTCGTTCAAGGTTGGGCTTGATTGTGGATGTTCAAAGCCTGGCTTTGGAAACACAAATGACGGGAATATTAGCAGAAGGTTCTTTGAAGATCTTAATCTAGTAGCAGAAATCACTGGCGTAGATTCCGCATTAATATACCGTTTCAAAGTAATTTTAGAAACTATATCCAGTGGTTTTAAGATTGATAAAGTTCGCTGCCTATACCCTGGCAACCGCGAAGATTTATATTCAGTTACACCCTTGGCATCCAATGACCCCTACCATGCATAAAATTCTTTTGCATGGTACGGAAATTATAGAAAACGCTTTGTTGCCAATTGGACAACACTCAGAGGAGGCTGCAGAAACCATAAATAAACACTTTCAGCTATATCGTCAAAATTAAGCAAGAAAATTCTCCAAAGAGTCCTGCAATTGCGACATAATCAACAGATTACTGCTTACTTCTGATCCGGTGCTAACTGGTATGAGACCCAAACCAAAAAAGAAAATGAGTATTTTCTTGAAAGGTACTGTGGAAATGCTTCTTCCTGATGACCCTGACGTGGTCACGTCATATCCACGCGTGGCCGAAAATAACACGGAAGTACCTTCTATGGGTGAAAGTATAACAGATGAGGAACTGCCTTCAGAGGAGGAATCA
This sequence comes from Dysdera silvatica, assembly GCA_006491805.2. NCBI lineage: Eukaryota > Metazoa > Arthropoda > Arachnida > Araneae > Dysderidae > Dysdera > Dysdera silvatica. The sequence goes on from QLNU02014802.1 coordinate 17,104,253, forward strand.
CCTTCTGATGAAGAACTGCCTTCAGAGCAGGAATCACCTTCTGATGAGGAACCACCCTCAGAGGACGAATGACCTTCTGCTGAGGAATCACCCTCAAAGGAGGAGCTATACATCTAATTTTGTAAATAGATCGACAATTGCAGTTTTCTTTTCTGTGTTTTTTTTTTTTAATTTTAAATATATTTCTACTCCTTTTAATCATTACATATTAGTTGATAAAAGTATTTTGAGTAATTTTGTAGAAAAAATTAATTTCGGCCAACTTTTTGATACAAATATCCGTATGTGCGACGGTACCTTTAGAATTTACGGTACTGACGTTACAAACAGGCTCGTTTATTAAAGCAGAAGGAAGGACGACGTCATTTCAGAGCTGGTTTTTGGCGCAAACAAACTCTCGCTACAAATCAGTTCTGAAATGACGTCCTCCCCTCTGCTGTAATGAACTAGCCCGTTTGTGACGTCAGCTCCCGTGAATTCTAATGGTACCATCGGTCAACTTTCCGCAAACCGATTATATTAAAGTCTGGTGTTCTTGATTGGTTACGCTGTGAAGCAGTGGTAAGAGCCCTTTTAATGACTGGACAAGACTGCTTGATGGATTGCCCCTTTTTGTATTATTGTTCTGCCTGCCCCAAACTGTCAGTTTTGTGGGGGAGATGATGTCATGAACAGGTATAGTTCGTTCGCGAAAAGAAAGTAGTCTGATAGTATAGTTAGAATCTACGGGACATGACGTCACAAACGACCTAACCGATTTCAGCAGATGGGAGGACGTCATTTCAGAAGCGGTGTTTTAGCGAACGTTTGTCTGGGCCAAAAACCAGTTCTGAAATGACGTCCTCCCCTCTGCTGTAATCGGCTAGGCCGTTTATTACGTTAGTTCCCGTTTATTTTGGCGGTACCATCGGACTACTTTTCGCGAACGAATTATCCACATCCAATGATGTAAAGCGCTTCGCGGGCTCACTAAGGTGGAATGATACGGGGAAGCAAGGCTTCGAATGGGCTTAATGACATTATTTTATAGTATTTTTTACACTTTGTATGTCAATTTACGTGACATTGGGAACAAAACACAAAATCATTTCAAGAAAATCGTGATATTTCTCTCTATTGTAGTTTTAACTCAGGAAGTGAAGATAAACGTTTAAAAAAAAAAAAGCAAATAAGTAAGTAAGGAAGTAAGTTGTCTTTCATTAACCCATGATATACGTATTAGAGATTAGAGCATATTCCTTTATACAGCTTCACTTTTGTATACAGCTTCACTATTTTGTATTCGTTATTTTGCTTTTGCTTTCATCAATTCTTTGGTTAACTTAATCCATTTGTATAGATAACATCATTTTAATTAAAATATTTTAAGATTCTTTGTTTTTGAGAAAATTTTGAGATTTGTTGAAAATTCAAAATTCCACAAACGCGCATATGTGAAAATTTATTTTCATTGAAATCATACAAGGATTCTTAAATGGAGAAAATGACGTTATAGATGTGAGAAAACTACGTTTCAGGGCCGTATAAAGGCTAGAGCTAGGAAGGCTGAGCCCCATGAAAAATTTTTTTTTTTTCAAAATAAATTATTTTAGAATTTTATTTTAAATATTTTGTTTTGTATAAAATTGTACATGATAATAGAAGTTGTTTTCTGACGTTAAATATATGCTCAAAAATAGATTTTTGCTGTAGATCTTGTATACTTGTATACATCTCTTTTTTTACAGAGGTTCGAGTCTTCATCTATCTCATAATAAGAATAAGAGGAATTATAAGTTCAAAAAAAGTATACTTCCATAAGTTTTCAATGAAAAAATTTCGTTAAATTTATTCATTAATGTTAAATATATTAGTCTAATTAGATATTTAGTGTTACTGAATGTATGATATTAAAATGTACCAAAATATTAATGAATTTTAAGCCCCCCCCCCGTAACAACGAGCCAGCCACGTTGCAAATACAATGAAATACTACGCGAAAAATCTTTGATATAAAATCTAACCTTAGAATAATATTCACATTATTTTAAATTTTAGAAGATTTTGTTTATTATAGATGAGGGTACGTGTCCAAAATAAATCGAATAACTAAAGCAGAAATAGTTCCAAGTGGATGGGAAAAATTGTTCTGTTTAGATATTTGGCGTTTTTTAATACGAGAGGGGACCGTTCAAATTTCAATATATATACGGCTTCAAACGTTTTCTACTTCTTTATGTTTGTCATCCTTCTCTTCGAGATCGTTTTTATGAACGACCAAGCCAGACCTGTAAATCGTATTTGAATAAAATATTTGGAATTCTTCGAAGTAATGTCACTTAAATACCGAGATTTTTTGCCTCGGAAAAAGCGAATTTTGTTTCTTTCTTAGATTGAATTTCGATTTCTCGCGTCACTTGCCAAATTTAAATCCAGTAGGTTACCTACTTACAGCATATTTGCATTTAGACGTATATCACTTCCGACTCGTAAATGTCAGCTGTGAATTTTCGTAGCGAAAAGGTAGTAAGGGTTATGCCACGCAAACTAGGTGCATCTCATCTATAGTTCGTTCGCCAAAAGGTGGCCAATCGTATCGTTAGAATTCACGGGAGCTGGCTGACGTCACAAACGGGTTGGTTCATTACAGTAGAGGGGAGGGCGTCATTTCATAACTGGTGTTTCGGGCAGACAAACGTGCCCAAAAAAACAGTTATGAAATGATGTCCTTCCCTTTGCTGTACTGAACCAACCCGTTTATGCCGTCAGCTCCCGTAAATTCTAATGATACCATAGGTCAACTTTAATAGTAATTATAATTATTGTAACAATAATAATTTTAGGGTATAATATTCGCAATAAGAAATAATATATTAATATTGATATTCCTATTAAGAGGAAACTTTTTAAACCACAAGTTTAAGTATATAATATTATATGTATAATTATTGTTTTATTATATTATACATATAATTATTATATACATATGTTATTATATTATTATATATAATTATTATATACATATGTTATTATATTATTATATATATATATATTATATTATTATATATATATATATATTATATTAGTATATATATATATATATTATATTATTATATATATATATATATATTATATTAGTATATATATTATATTATTATATATATTATGTTATTATATTACACATATAATTATTGTTTAGTTACATTAACAGAAACTTGCTTAACAATAGTAATACATGATACTGAACGCACTACCGTTGCAATTAAAATTTATTAACTTCACGAACAACTGTTTCAGTAGCAGATGATACTATCTTCAGAATGAAACACAAACTATTGGCTAATGAGGCTGGGCAACATTATTGTTCCATAAATCTATTGTTTGGGAGAAAAAATATGCAAGTCTATAGCGACGTCTCTTGTTGCAGTGTGAACAAAAATAGGACAAGAAATTATCTGTAGAGGCATAGTAACGTACAGAAAGTTCCGAACCAAGTAATCAGTTTTAAGTAAAAAAAAAAAAATGAATAAAATTTAACAAAAAAAAATATATGAAGATTGATGAACACGGTCTGAGATTTTTGTTTTGTGAGGTTTCGGGAGAAATTCACTTTGACTTGGACCATTGATGGCGTTTTCACCCAGTTGAAAAATGCGTAACGCTGAGAAAACATCAAGGCCCGAAGGAATGTAAACTCCATCAAGAAGCATGGCATTGGAAGAGGAAACTCTGTGGTTTAGTTGCCAGAAATGCTTTGCTATGGATGATTTTAGAAATTCTTATTTCCGGACATGATTTTGATGTTCCTTGAATTTATACCGAAATGCACAGGCATGTCTGTCTGGCATATTTTTCTTAGTTTTCACAAACCGTCTCGTAGACATCGAATTATTAGAGTCCGGAATGGTGTCCTTAAGTTGGATGGTACCAATTTTGTTGGTAGGAGGGAAAACACTCCCGGAAATTGAATTTTCATCTAATGGAAGCACACTTGGAAGCGTCTTCTGGGATACAAATTGTTTCTTTGGGTGGAGAGGAGCCCTGAGAAAACGTAGATGGCATAGGTTTCCTTAAAAGTTTATTAACAGGGTGACCGACAATTGACAGGCTTTACTCGCAGTGGTTGACAATCGTTTTGGGGTCTGTAATTTGCGATGTCTACAAGGTAATGTGTGAAAATCGCGGAAAACATTACGTTGAACAGATATACAAAGCATTGCTGTCAAGGAACATGGTCAAGGAACATTGAAATTATGTCCAGCAACGAGAATTTCTAAATTCACCCATAGCAGAGCATTATTGGTAATTAAATCACCGTTTTTCCTTTTCCAGTGCCATGCCCCTTAAGAGTCTACACTCCTTCGGGCCTTAATGTTTTCGAAACATTGCACATTTTTTAAATGGACGCTGTCAATGGATGAAAGCGATTTGATTTGTTTGAATTTTAAAAGGCAAGGGTCATGCTATGCTGGAACCTATAGTTTTCCGAGGAATTTGAATCTCTTAAGGCCTAGGGAACAAACCTACGAACTACGGTGAAAATTTTATTCATCAGTATTTCTTGTCCATCGGAACTGCGTACTTGGTCCCAAACTTTCTGCACTCTACTGTGTTTTACAGGTAACTTTCCTTATATTTTTATTCGAGTTACAACGAGGGACGCAGCCGCAGACATAATTAATATAAATAATGTCGTTATAACGAAGCTGCTGATCATTATAGACAGAGTCGAAGTTGATAACTCTGAATCTGATGGGACTGAGGACACAATCAGTGGCGTAGGCAGAAAGTTCATAAGGGAGAGGTATAGGCTTAATGGAAGGGGTTACAGAGCTACAACTCATATATTCCTATGTTAAATATACAAAATTTCATTGCGAAGGGGGTTACAACCCCCAAAACCGCCCTCTGGCTACATCTCTGGACAAAATATATCGTTACGGACCGATTTATCGTTGAAGATGTTATTGTTCTTGATAGATTTCACCGTACATTAATAACCGATAACCGTTATTGATATGGTCGATTCGTATATATACTATTGACGCACCAAGAAGGGGAGTTGTCCGATTGCAATGAAATTTTGTATGCAAAGGTATTTTGACAGAACATGTAAATGATTAAAATTTGGTGTCCAATGAATGAATAGCGGGGACACCAGCGTCTCGGAACTGCGCATTCAGCAGGTATATATAAGGAGCGATTCTCAATATGTGGTCAAAATTTCCGTTGCATTTTGACTGTGGATATATTACGTCGACTGTAACAATGCCTTGCCAAAAGATTCGTGCTCATTACGAGCATATGTCAGAGTTTGAAAGAGGTCGTGATTTTGGATTGAAAGAGGCTGGTTGGACGAATCGAAGAATCGCTGGACATGTGGGTCGAAGCGATGCGGCGATTGGACGGTGCTGGCAAGACTGGTTCAACAACGGCAGCGGTCGACCTAGGGCCACAACAGAACGGGAAGACAGAGCGATTGTCAGAGCAGCTGTCACAGCACCGGATTCGTTATAAACTATCAAAAGTGTGGACCGCACACATGTGTCCAACATGACCCTCTGCAGAAGACTGAGAGAGCGGAATTTACGCTCGCGCCGACCGTTACGCCGCTTACCTCTCACGCCTTTACACCGTCAAGTCCGATTACAGTAGTGCCGGGCTCGATCAACTTGGAACTGTGCTGACTGGGGACGTATAGTCTTTAGTGACGAGTCCCGTTTCCAACTGTGCCCTGATGATAACCGTAGAAGGGCCTGGAGACGTCCACGGCAGCGTGGGGATCCTGCCCTTACTATCGCACGCCACACATGCCCACAACAGGGCGTTACGGTCTGGGGTGCCATCTCCTTTGATAGCCGGACCCCTTTGGTGGTCATTTCTGGCACACTTACAGCACAGCGGTACGTAGACGACATTCTACGACCGGTTATGTTACCGTTCCTTTTGCGACACCCTGGACTTACGTTTCAACAAGACAATGCCCGGCCGGACACGACGCGTGTTGCTATGAATTGTCTTCAAGCTTTCCCAACACTTCCTTGGCAACTTGGTCTCCTGATCTCTCTCTCCCATAGAGCACATTTGGCCTAATATTATTTAAATAATATTAGGCCAAATAAATAACAAGAATTATGTTATATATTAATATTAGCTACATACGGCCGTAAATTATAATTTATGTACCTTTCATCTCTTATACATATATATTATTATTATTATACACTCCTTTGATGGCCGGACACATTTGAGTAGTCATTTCTGGCACACATACACGGGCCTTATCACCTCCAAAGGCGTCAAAGCCGGACATTGGGACTAGATTCTATTCTGCGCATGTGCGTGGACCACGCACTGCCCAGGAGAACTGTTCACCGTGCAGATTCCCACTCCCGCTAGGGGTCTAGTCCCAAAGCCCTGGCTTTGGACGCGCAGTGATCAAGCCTGCACTTGCAGCACAGAGATTAGTAGACGACATTTTATGACCGGTTATTACCGTTCGCTTTGCGACACCTGGACTTACGTTTCAACAAGACAATATCTGGACGCACACAGTACGTGTTGTTATGAATTGTCTTCAAGCTTGCCCAACACTTCCTTGGCAAGCTAGATCTCCTGATCTCTCTCCTATAGAGCACATTTGGGACGCTATGGGAAGGCGATTGCAACCATCTCGGAATGTTGACGATTTATTATGACAGTTGGAGACAATTTGGCAAGAAATTCTGCAGGGCACCATCCGGGATCTTTATCAGTCTATGCTATGTCGGATGACTGTTTTCACCCACGCCAGAGGTGGACCAATGCCTTATTGACTTCCTCCTTTTATAACGGTCAAACTCTGCAATAAATCGTTCAATTATTCTGTTCTGAAATTTAAACCATTTCTTTTTCTATGTATGTTCTTCACATCCACCAATTTTTATCGCAATCGGGCAATTCCTTCTTGGTGCGTCGTTTTCTTTATCATAGAGTGTATATTCAGTAAACTCTGGATTTTACACATACATTCAGTATAATTTTGATTCCTGTATACATTCAGTACACGCATTTTTGATGCTTTCGGCCCTCTTCACCTCCCACAGTAAAGACGTGTGCGTTGAAATATTGTACTTACCATTATCAGAGGGGAAAAAATAAAGGAGGGGCGTTACGGTGATACAACTCCATATACTGTATTAATTTGCGTACAAAATTGCATCGCTTTGTAGCTTTCTGAGCACACGTCCTTCAACAAGTGAAAACAAGGCTTGGTGAAAGCTTACGAAAATTGATATAACACGAGATTTGGCTCACGACAAGATACTGAGAAAACAGAGTTTTATAGTTAAAATCAATAAAAAAAAATAAAAACACTACTATGAATATTAAGAACTTAGTTATAGAAATTTTCAGAAGTGTTTGGTCGTTTGTCGTAAATAATTTATCGTAACACTAAGTGTTTTATGGATGTGTTTAAAACATATAACTGTATTTCTATATATTTTTAATTAAACATAACGATTAATACTAAATAAATGTATAATTTATATTTGTGTTAACTTTTATTTTCAGCACAATAGAACTCCTATTATCCGAAATAAAGTGGGGGGAGGGGAGGGAAGCAGATTTTGGATATGCAAAATTTTCAAATAATATAGAAATTTAATTTGTGCTATAAAGGTGCAAAGAAATTACAACGTTTATTTAAAACCGCGTTTAATTTCATGATAATAAAACACTATATTACTCGTATTAGTAAAAAGCTTTCTAAAGTGTATCTGTGTTAATCAAGATGCTAAGTAATTTAGAAATAATTCGCTATCTTTGTATATGTCCACTGTCTATAATTTGTATTGGTTTCTAAAGGCGGAAGTACCATTAGGAAATAAATGTAAATATTTTTGTTAGAAATGTTGAAAGAGTGTCTACTTAAAAAAAAAAACGAAAAACCAGGGGGGCTATTTTGTTTAAGCCAAGTTCTAATAATCGGAATTTTCTTGTATGTGAATTATAGTTAAAACTAAGTCAATTTCAAAATCGCAATTGATATTTAAAAAAAAACCAAAAAAAAAACCATTTTTTCTTTCCTTTTAAATGTATGGGTAAAATTTTATTTTGTTCTCACGAAACTTAGGAACAAAATTTGTTCAATGTGCTCCGATTTTCAATGTTTTCCCTTCCAGCCATAAAGGCATCTATTGATTATTATCAGCAACTTTTCCAGTTCCCATGGGACATTTTCCCTTCCTATAACTTTATCAACTCCTTCAACTATAGCTGATTATTATGATGGGATAAACGGTCTGTTACTTTACCCTATTATCTATCTTTCTTATCGCATCAAAAGAAATACCTGAAGTTTCGTACTTTTCGCGAAAAAATTGGTCACTGTCGAAGTCGCATTTCTAGTGGGGGAAAAGAAATATCAATTCTTTTTCCCCTAAATTGTTTCACTTGCAATCGAATGCGCTTTTCTTGTTTGGTGTAACGACATTAAGTAAAACAAATGACGCTGCAGGTCAGTTTTGTCTGCCTGCTGTTTATTTCCTGCGAAATATAAAAATTCCCCATAAAAGGGAAGATAGTAAATCGTTTTCCCGATAAGTGGGGAATTTAGCAGAAGTGTTCCCGAAGGTCCTCTTTGGTGTGAAAATAATTTAAAGGCTTTTAAAAATAAAGAGTAGGGTAACATTAGGTTCCAACGTTGGGAATTTTGCCTTATTGTATCGTAAAAAATTCAAGGGTATCAATGTCGTCACAATTAGAACTAAATGTAAGCTTACCAATGCTTATATAAGCAATTGGCAAGGAACTGAACTGTTACTATTAGAGTTTCTAGAATTCTAGGCTGACGCGTCAGCCGCCATTTTGTTTTACCTTGGCGATAAAGGTTTTACGCATTGGCGCAATGATCGCTATTTTGGCATAGAAATAATCAAAAATCCGCGATTATCCGACTATTGTAAACATTGGCGCAACTTTCAAAATGTCGCCAATAAATACAATTTGCAACCATAACTTGGGCATAAAAATGGCGAATGCGCTAGCTACCTTTTTTTAGGAGCTTTAGTTACTTTCGAAGGCGTAGAAAATAGCACTTAGGGGGCTCAAGTCCCTCCCTATGAATACAGGGCTTAATTTCTAACAAAAAAAAAGTGCAGGAGCCCTAATATTATGATACATCGATTAAAAAATTGAATGGCTGCAAAAGAATCGATAAATCATATCAATTGTTTATATCCATTTTTCTGGACAACAAAGTTTATGACTTTAATCACAAATTCATTCTTTTTTCATGAAAGTGTCTATTTAGGGGTTCCGGCTAATATTTAAATAATCGCCAAAAATGAAGAAGTATGGAGCCGGGCTCCTGCTCAGTTTAAGCTCTGATTGAATATCAAGACACATTATTTTCTTTAGGGTTGCATCATGTAAACTTCTTTAAAGCCACTTGCTCCATAGTAACGATTTGAGCCACTCTATAAGTTTTGAATTGTTACACTGGTTACTATATACGCTTAATAGCTAATTTATACGCCAAGTTCCAAATTCAGACTACCAAAGTATTAAAAAAATAAACACACGAATGTTGATTCTTATCGCCAAGATCGGTAGGAATTATCGATTATTAGCTCGTTGTATCAGACGCTGAGGTGCTGTAATGGTAACGCGTTTACTTACAAGGTAAATAATCCAGGTACAATTTAAGCAGGTGCCCCGCGCCCCTATTTTTTTTTTCTAGAAATCGGCAGTTTGGGGTTTGTTTCCCTAGGTGAAAGAGGTTCGGATTTCCCGAAAAACTCTAAATACTCACGCAGCATGACCTGACCTGACCTCGTGTCCCAAATGAACGGCGAACGGATGTTGTATCGGAATCATTTTGCCAGTTGGGAAACACTCTTTATTATCACAAACAACTAAAAGGCAACTGCGTGAGAAAACTAACGAATTGTAATTGAGATAATTAGTATATTTAATTTTTTAGTAACAAATAAACACACAATGCTTTTTTATTGGACTGTCTTCCAGTTCATATTAGTTATTGATAAGCGATTAGAATTGTCGCTGGTATTAAATAAATGGACCAAATATATTATTAAATTAAATTACTAAATAAAAATTATTCTAAATTATTTACTATATTGTAAATTATATTAAATAAATAGATCAAATAAAAATATCAAAATCAGTTCACTTATTTTTTCGAAATTTTTTTAAAATAATTGAAAAAAATTAGGGAATTGAATCACCATAAATGAAACGCGTGGTTCAATGGTAGACTTCTCTTCTTCCTGTGTACGCCTTCATCTTCGGAAGAGAGTCTTATAACAAGCTATACTTTCTATTCTCCCCCATTCAAATTATATGGAATCAGAATTCTATAGAAGAATCTATATTCTAATCTATATTCCAATATATATTCTAATAGAATTATATAGAAAGCATCATTTAATAGAATCATAATATAGTAATCTCTCTCAACGACGTTCAAATCGACGACCTTCCGTCAAATGACGGTATTTTACGATCACAGCAAATAATTCATTGAATGACACATATTTAGACTAACGTCATTTTCTGTTCAAAGATGTTTTTTCTCTGTCCCCTTGAAAATTAATAATGGGAGATATTACTGTATTTTTATTGAAGCGTCCGATTATATGAGCTTTCATTCATCCAAACTGCACTGAATCCAAACCTGTTCCGATAATCGGTGCTTTATTGCAGGTGCAAATATAAAAAATTCTCCCATTAACGACTTTAAACGATGGAGAAAATGTCATTAAACAGGAAAAGACGTTCAATCCAAATTTGTTCTTGTACTCGGTTTTATATTGCAGGTGTATATTGCTGGGTGTTATATACAAATACAGTAACTCTCCCATCAACGACTTTAAAAGACGGAGAAAAATGTCATTAAACAGAAAAAAAAGACGCTAAATTCCAAACTGTTCTAATAATTATTGTTACATTGCAAGTGCAAATACAGTATCTATACCATCAACGACTTTAAGAGACGGAGAAAAATGTCATTTAACAGAAAAAGACGTTAAATCCAAAATTGTTCTGATAATAGGTGCTTTATTGCAGGTGCAAATACAGTCAGCTCTTTCATCAACGACTTAAGAGATAGAGAAAAACGCCGTTAAAGAGAAAAAGACGTTAAATTCAAAATTATTTCGATAATCAGTGCTTTATTGCAGGTTGAAGCACAGTAAATTCTCCCATCAATGACTCTAAGAGACGGAGAAAAGTGTCATAAAACTGAAAAGGCATTAGATCCAAAATTGTTCCAATAATCGGTGCTTTATTGCAGGTTTAAGCAAAGCGAACTCTTCCATCAAAGACTCTAAGAGACGGAGAAAAACGTCATTAACCAGAAAAAGACGTTAAATTCATATTTGTTCTGATAATCGGTGCTTTATTGCAGGCGTGGAAACAGTAACTCTCCCATCAACAACTCTAAGCGACAGAAAAAAGCCTTTAAACAAGAAAGGACGTGAATTGGAGTATGTGTGCGATTCCATGAAACGTTTTCTGCGGCCGCGAAATATCGTCGTTAAACGAGAGTACTTGTTAATTATAGCGACGTTTTTGGGAAAATTTACTGTACTTTGAAGCGTTTCTGTCAATTACAAGCTAAAAAAATGACGAATCATGATTCAAGTCATATTTCTTTCTTTAGTAAGTTTTTGATGACGGAGTCGCCTTTTTCCAAATCTGTTTAAGCCTTGGTCCCCTGCTAACTTTGAAAACGGACATAATGACAAAAAATACCTTTTTTTTATGTGAAAATAATAGACATGAAGTGGCATTCTGATAAAAAAATTCTTGTAATTTACGAGATTCGAGGGAATGATCTTGGCTCGATAGATCGGTGAAAAAGATAGAATTTTAAATTTCGCGTTGCATGCTGATTTTTTTAGAACCTTAGGATAAAACAAAAAAAACAAAAGTAGTATTAGAGTCGGTTTTCTGAAAGTTACGAGAATGAGGAGTAGACTATATTTAAAAAGTAAATACACAATTCTTTCGAAAACAAGATTAAAATGTCAAAATTTTATTTAGGCTGAATAAAAAATGTAGTGGTTATCTTTTAAAAAAAATATATTTTTTTGACAAAATTTTCTTACATGCTTTCAAGGCATTTATTGAATTAATTTGTCATGACCATTTGTTTATGTCACGGCATTTTTTTATGTGATAATGAAATTATTAAGTGGTAAACAAATATTAAAAACTGAAACATTTAGATTAAATATGTAGTTTGGTCGTGATGATCTAGTGGTCTGCTATTTGCGCAGATAGGACAATTAAACTTGGGTTTTACGCGTTGTACTGTTTTTTGTTTTGCAAAACCTCAAATATCTACATCAAGAAATAAGTGTGCA
>QLNU02014802.1:17122613-17139016 GCA_006491805.2 Dysdera silvatica
TAACTACGTGTCATTAATATGAGTATTTAACTACGAGTTATTAACACGAGTATTTAACTACGCGTTATTAACACGAGTATTTAACTACGAGTTGTTAATACGAGTATTTAACTACGAGTTATTAACACGAGTTATTAACACGAGTATTTAACTACGAGTTGTTAATACGAGTATTTAATTACGAATTATTAATACGAGTATTTAACTACAAGCTATTAATACGAGTATTTAACTACGTGTCATTAATACTAGTATTTAACTATGAGTCATTAATACGAGTATTTAACTACGAGTCATTAATACGAGTATTTAACTTCAAGTTATTAATACGAGTATAAGCACTTTCAGTTGTTGAAACTAAGCCAATTAATCGGACTTCGCTAGTCTGGAAGAACAGAGTTAAACTATTAATTTTTGTACTGTATTAGTCCGTAGTTATTCCCAAAACGGAGATGTTAGAATAAAAGTAGACATATTTAATAATAAAGTCATTTACGAAATTTAATAATATATGTAAAAACATATTTTAAAATTATTAATCAGCGTAGTGCCAAAACTATGGCCAGCCATCGTTGTAACTAATATTACTGTAGAAGTAAGGAGCGCTCTATTTTATCCTTCGTGATTAATCAGCTACTATTTAAGAGCCCGTAAAGTAACTTTAATTTAGAATCTTTACGAGCAAATTTTAGAGGACGGAAATTAATGGGAGATTTTAATTAGGTTTCTAATTACTTGGTTTAAAATGAAGGAACACTCCTTTCTTCCGAACAGATTAGAGTTTCGTAGGTGAGGCTGATGTCTTTGGCTACGAGACTGGCTACAAATTTAAAATGTGGGACTGGAGGAAAGGGACGTCCTCTCTAATAATTGTCCCTCATAAATATTGCAACATGTTAAGAAAATTTATAGTCAATTTCCGAATATTTAGATGTTTCTCTGAAAATACGCAAAAGCGTATATTCGGTAGGATCCCCAAAGAAGTATTGAGTTTAGCTAAAGTGTACGTGGAAGAAATAATTTTATTTTAGAGGGAAAAATTGCATTGAAAGATGTGCTTTTGGTTAGTATGCATTAACAAATTTTTGCAATGGATCAGAAATATGGATACTAATGTGAATAACGAATACAGAAGTTGAGAACAGACAAAAGGCGTATAGAAACGATTAGAAGAGATCGAAAGAAGAAATACTTAGGCAGGAGAGCAAACTAGGGTTAGCATATTGTTGTTAACATAAAGAGGTTAAACTGGTAATGTGCTGGGCGTATTTCATGGTCAAAGATGGACAAATGTCAACTGCACCTCAAAAGTTTCTAAAGGAAAAGAAGAGGTCCTTCCAGACAAGATGATGTATGGAAGACGACAGTGATAATCAAACTGTGGTATACATACCTATGGGAGTACACAAGAGACTTCATGTGTTACTCTCATGCGAATGGCTTTTGAGGAAAAAATGTCGAGAGATGTGGAATCGATGGAAATAGTTTTTTTTTATTTATTGACAAACTTGCCCGTCAGTGTTGCCAGAGTGTTACATCTCGTGGAAGAAGCAATAATAACAATAATACTAATTAATACTATTTCTCAAACTTTTCTGCCGATTTCTTACAATGAAATTAGTGGGTTTTTTTTAATTGAGGGTAACTGTTGCTAATGCTAAAAGAGACACTTTTAAGGTAACGTCATGCATTACAGTAGAAATTTTTTAAAAAAGTTTTGTCAGATCTGAAAGCTTTTTAATCAATATACAGGGTGTTCATAAAAGAAGTATAAATTTTATTTGCATCAAAACTACAATAGTCAGAAACTTATTTCTGTTTTTAATTATGTGGCCAACGAAGTTTTTCTGTGAAGTTGGAATGTTTCCGCGTAACAAAGAGTGCATGTGGGTTCACAGAACACGTGCGTAACACATTGAAGATAACACAGATGGCATCGACACAGGAGAAGGCTGCTTGTGCAACATGGTTTGTGGAGACGAACTCGCTAACACAGGTGCAACAAAATTTCAGAAACGTATGCAAGAGAACACCCCCTTTAGTTACAAAATAAACGTAATTTTTCTTGATATGCTATATGTATATCAGTTATGGTATGCTATATGTATGTCAGTTATGGTATGCACGAGATTCTCAGGAAAGTACGTTCCACACGGACGTTTTTTATGAAAAATTGGTTGCAGCATTGACGCGGACAATCACTTCTAATTAAGTATTGCACAGATTACTAATTAGTGTGCAAAATGTGGGAAGTTAATGAATTGCACGCAAGAAATACAAATATTGGAGCAGAACCAGTATCTAAAGTCAAAGAAATATACGTTGTTACACGGTTATTACATGAAATTTGGGTTAGCACACGGTATGTTAGTATGATTCATAATTGTTAGGACATGTAAACTAATGAATAGAGTAGCACAAATACGTGTTATTACTATCCGCAAGTAAGCGGTATGAAAAACATACATTCAAAAGAAAGAGAGAAAAAAAAATTGCAGTGAGTAAAAATACTGTCTCCAAGGAAGTTGGATGTTTAAGTTTTATCATCTGTGTGATGTAGAATGGTAATCCGATTGCTAGGTATCCAAAAGTATTTTTGGAAATTGTAATCCAATGGCATCGGTATCTATAAGTGAGTTATAGACATGTTCACGTCTCTTAGCTACACGGATAAAATTGTGGATGGTACACGGGCACACAACACGCGTTTAACAACAACAACAACAACAAAAAAGAATGGTGCAGATATTGTACTACAAATTAGGTATCCTGTTTTTCTGCATTCAACGTTATTCTGAAGCAAAAATAAGGGTCCCAACGAGTTGAAGAGAAATCTTTACGAGAAATAGGGAAAAGCAGAACGCTTGTTTTCCCTACGCGTTTCACGGTTGTTATCTTACAGATAAAATAAAATTTGATTTCGTTTTTTCGTTGATGCTATTGCTTTACCACTAACAAGGGAACCTCGCGAACTGTCAGAGCTCGATTTTTCTGAATTTCGGTTTATAGGCCAATATGACCGAGTAAATAAAAGATCCAAAATCAAATTTGGCCCAATCGACCTGGGGGTCGAGCTACGGCCCACTGAAAATAGAGCTCACCCTACGATGATGCTTCGCTGCATGACAGGTGAAAACAGTGTTTTCCCTTTGACTGTTAACTATATACTTAAAAGAATTAAGTTTCCAGCTATAGTAGTTTCGATGTAAATCAAATTTGAAATTGAATGCTTCTTTTAGAAACACCCTGTATATTTTTCAATGCGTAAAAAACTATTCTTATATAATCATTTTTTTTTAAAATCTATCATCTGAGAGAATTTGATAATGTGGGTACATTAAACCTCTAGTCAACAAGGAGTACAATGTGAAAATTTTAATAACCGTTGAAATAAGGAATGCATTTCAATAATATATTACATCGTCATTCGAATATTATATGTTGAAATTCTCACATACATATACAGTAATAGAAAAAGCCCCGGATATCATAATATAATCATCAAAGAAAATATTGCGCACACTTATTTAACTACAGCCAATGAGTTTGGTGTTGGTTTAAGAAAAATTCTCAAACTTTTCACGACTAATGATGCTAATGATGGTTCAACTGGTGATGCTGAAATTGCCCAATAATTATTGTAAGTTTTCGTTGAAAAGGTTAAGCCTTAATTATTGGAAAAGATTATGCGTTACTAGGGTCTCATGAGTAGCAGAATCTAATCAATAATTGTACTATTAATCGTTTATCGGAAATTATCTTCGTGTCTTCGAATAGAATCTATATCAGATGCTTCCAAAATTTTTTATGTAATCTCATTTACATAAAACATGTTTACAAAACGTTATTTTTCCTGCGAATTGAACCATATTTTCTCTTGAAAGTCTTTTGGAATGATTATGGATAGATCATTGTCAACAAAATGTAAATCTTAATTCGATTAGAGGTCGTTTCTGATGTCTTCCCTCATGAAAACATTTTAAATACACAAGTCACCTAACTCTGATGCTAGTCATCATCAACGTATACTTTTCAAAATTATTGCGGGAGGGGTTAGCCCCACGGCCCATATAACTCTACATCTATGTTAGTCATATATGCTGGCTAGTTGTTGTGCCTTTATCTTTGTATCTTCATTCATGATTAACGAATTAATTCACTAATAAGGTTTGCCAACGCACGCAGATAGAAAATAAATGTAAAAAAACGCGAAAAGACAAACAAACCAACTAATGTAATTAGCCCATGATACAAGTAAGCAGTAGCTACTGTACGTTTAGTATCACTTGAAGCTTACAAATCCACTTCTGAAGTTAAAAAATAGTATGGAAGCACATCTAAAGTTTCTACATGCATATACAGAATCTAAGAAAGTAATGCAAAGATTTCAAACAACTGAAGTAGTATGAAACTTTGAGAGAACGTTATGACAATTAAGGAATATGTGTAGTGAATAAAACTAGGTTACAATCGTGCAGCCAATAATGGCGCGCTCTCTCTCTCTTTAAAAGAGTTTGGCGATAAAAGCTAACGTGCATACTTCCACCTTAGTTCCAAATATTGGCGCACCTCCATGTCTTGGCATCATCGCAACAGACTAACTTTTGATCAGTCTTCCAGAAGTTTACAAAGCCAATGTGATCTCACTGCCAGTAATTTGGCATACATGCGACTATGTACGACGGATTATCGAAAAAGATGGATTACCAGAAATGAATGGATAGTAAACGCACACAATTAAATTTAAAAACTTAATATTTTGCTGTGTACCGATTATACGATGTTTAAAATAACATATTTTAATTATAATTGTAAAAAAGTTTCGAATGTTTCATTTATACATTTTGTACAGAAATTTATTGTTAAACTGGGTGAGTCTTAAAACGCTGGAATACTAGACATACCGGATTAGTTTATGGTTGCATTATATTTGTACACCTTTAAATCATTTGTGCGCCAAAAATGGCTTTTGGGAGCACTCTTGCTAAGTTTCCCACTTATCCAGAAAACTACGGTTTTCCCTTTTGGAGGGAATTTCTGTATTTCGAGGGAAAAAATCTTCAGAAGAGAAATCTGACCTGTAGTGTCATTTGCTTTACTTAGCGTTATTGCGTCAAACAAGAAAAGTGCATTAGAATACAATTGAAACAAGTTAGTAGGGAAAGGGGATATTTTTTCTTTTTTTTTCTTTAGGAATGCAATTTCAGCAACTACCATTTAGTTTCGTGAAAAATACGAAAGTTCGGGCAATTCTTACGATAAGTAGAAAAAAATAATAGGATAAGGGAGATGATATTTTACACTATAATCATCAGTTACCTTTACGGAAAAAAATTGTGAGGGCAATAAAAAGTAGATTTTATATCACCCCTCGACTCAGCATCGTTTATTTTTGTTGATGGATTGAGTTTAAAAGTTATTTGTTCGTCCAGCAATAACAGCGTCAATTTATACATTTACAGTAAAAGTATTAAACAAACATCATATAAATAATATCATTAATTAAAATATATTTTTATTAAAGTTATTTAAAAATATAAAAGAAATATAAGAGGTTATGGGTGTTGAGTCAATGAGGTTTATCGTAACTGCTGTCTTCACTTTCTTTCGGGGAATTTGAAGACCGCTGATTTGAGTCCCGTCTAAGGCACGGTGATTTTTAATTTCCGTGTATCAATTATTACCCGATAAATAAGTGAATTAATTTAATGAAAATCATGGAGCTACATTGCAAATGGTTTATAACAACACCGGCTATAATGATCAATTTTTATATAGGATGATTGCAAGAAATTTGGTTCCCTATTCTTTTATCTATTAAACATATCGTTTATAACGACTTCGGATACTAATTGTGACATCGGTACCTTTTATAATTATGATATTAATCTGTGCAAAGAATTTGGTAGTCGGCTATGAAGAATTGATGACTTATCAGAACTGAATGGGTGTCTGCTCTTAGGGCAATGTTCAAATTACATTGTTCCGACTGAAAAAGTTTTTAAACTAACCACCTAGCCTCCGGAGCCCTATATATACGTTTTGCATAGTACATTTTCTTGTTTTTCTAGCTGACCATTTGATATGCAGGTTGCATTTGTAAACACTTTTTTGCCCTGCTTAAAGCCAATCATAGTACATTTGCGAATTTATTGGATAATATGACTTCGAAATCAACTGCGCATGCGTGACTATTTATCTTGGCCAATCCAAACTTTGATTGCGTAATTTTGACTGATTTAAGCTTAGTAAATATTCCGGCTCTGGTTCGCTGAAGGAGTGAACGCTGGGCGCATTGCTTTTCCCTTTTTTTTCATTTTTTTCACTTTAATTTTTATTTTTTGCCCCTTCTTTATCTTGACTCGAAGGTAATTGCCCTGGTTACTGTCCTTGGATTTGCCTTGCCTCGGTGGATCGATTTTGATCGGATTAATTGCTTTTTTTCTGTCTCCCTTTCCCCTTCTTTCTTCCCCAGCCTTTTTTCTTGCAGTGGTCGTGTGTCTGCTTCCAAAGAATGCATCGGAGTGTTCGGCAGTGTTTTTCACTTCGTGATCCATGGCTGCTACTGACCATCGCTTCTGTCTCGTGTTCGTCTTTGCCATCTATGGTGCCTTTGCTGTTTCGGCTCTGATGTCCTTCGCCTTCCATGCTGCGCTTTTCCGTTTCCTCGTCGGCCCTCTCGGCGTCCGCATGTTCTTGCCACTGTGTATTCTGTTGTCTTGCGTGTTTGGCCTGGTGGTTCTTCGGGATCGCCTGATGTTTGCATTTTCATGCAAATGATTCCTATGGAATCTTCATCACACACCCTCTCCTGCCCTTTTTCATTAAACTTCATCAGGTTCGCCTTGCGTTTTCTGATTCATGGAACTCCGCCATGTTTCGTTTCACCTCTCATACTTTATCGCTTGGAGGGTAAGAATAGTGTTACTTTAATATGGCGTCGCCATGCCTCTTCCGGAAATATAGATCCGCTAGTTCAGACAACCTTTTCAAACCTTCATCTGTGCATACAGAACAACAACAACAAGCGTGGTAAAAGCTACGCCCCTTACACTCCAAATACAGTTCTAAAACAGTTCAAATACAGTTCTAAAGTTTTGTGTGGTGTTTCTAAATGTGGTTTATACGCAGAACAACCCATTTGTTTCAACCCAATTGAACACTTGAATTTTTGTTACGTATTAAATTTGGGAGTCGGGTTTATTTTATTGCTTTATAAATGGCCGTTCCCAAGAAATAGTAAGAGAAGTTTTCTTAAAGAACCTTTTCTTCATTATTTTGAAATTCATTATTTTCAAAAATGAGCGGAAAGAAATAGAGGCTAGGTGGTTAAGAGTATCCAGTCGTCAAAATTTTATTACTTTTAATTTTGGAGTTAAAGATTTAAAACCTTTTTCACAAAACTATTGTGCCCATACGAGACATATTGAGGTAGAAAAAATTAAATAAAAATTTATCATAATAAAAAATTATTAAAGCTAAAATTATCGTTTCATATTTATCGTTATATTTTTAATTATTTTCAATTTATACTTCCAAAAAAATATTTTTATAAAAAACATAATATAATGCTACATTTTATCAAGGGGATTTTTAATATTTTGCATACTTTTGTAATTAAAAATTCTTTATCTTTTCATATGTGAATATTAATAACACGATGAAATATAAAAAATCATGTTTTTAAAAATTGCAAAAATATCCAAAATCCCTTAGATTCATTTCATGATAATATGATTCTTATTCTACCTTCAAAATTTTATATCTATAGCTTTAATTATTATAAAGTTATAAAGGTTTAACCACATGAATACATTCAAAAACACATACCTGAGAAAACGGATAAGGAAGGAAAAAGGCGTAGTTTTTTTTCAGAACAAACAGGACAAAGTTAGGCAGTTTAGTCGGTGAGTTTACTTCTTTTTGGAGAATTTTCAAATTGTTTGAGTGTTTGTGTGTGTACACCCACATGCTAATAAATTAAACAAAAGTAAAATATTACCTGTGTTACAAGATCACAAATATATTCTGTTTAAACACTTTGGTCCTTTAAAGATTTAATTTACTATATTTACAATTCACATTTGAAAGTGAAAGAAAACTCCTACGAAGATAAATTTGGTTTTAAAATATGCAGAAAGATTGAAGTTTTTTTAGATAAAAATCTTAAAACCGATGTTTTATCAATTTTTCATCAACATTTGAGTCCTAGACCCCTTAAAAAGTATATAAATAAGTTTGGAGAAAGTAAGTAAAAATTTAACATCATACTGTGGTTTAAAAAATACCGCTTTTAACGAATATTGCTTAAAACGACCTAATCCGCGAGTTCTCTTAGAAGTAGTTATAAACGATTCAGAGCAGAGAATTAATAGAAAGTGATAGAAGAGTAAAATAATCGATCCCAATTTAATTGCTCTATGATTAAATTATTTATCAGAAGAGTTGTTGAACGAAATGAATTCAAAACTGACACAATTAAAATATATACAAAGTCGTTGATAATACTGTTTCGGTAGAAACATTTTCGCCTGCTTCAAAACAAATACACGATCAAAAAGAAATCGGTACAGAATCTCGTGAACTCTAATATTTGTTTTGAAGAAGGTAGCATGATTTTGCTGAAAATTGTTAACTTCAAAAAAGATGCAACTTTGTCAAATTTTGTCAAATGCGTTCACTTGCATTTTGGGTAGTGAATCGCTATCCTAGTTACAGAAGAGAGTTACGTTTGGTACAGCAATCGACATTGCGTTATTAATAGGCAAAACTGGGGGGGCCATTCATTTAAATTAAATTCTGTACTTTGATTTATGACATACGCCAGATCCTGAAAGCTAAAACTGGTATTTGAAATCTTTAAAAATCCATGGACACTCGAGAGCAAAGTTTTGATTGGTTGGTTTTAGTAGAACTGAAATTTGTCATTAGACCTAAGATCACAGGTTTCTGGTTTAGATAGCACTGAGAGGGAAAATTATCCAGTCCAGAGTCTTGGATGATTGATGAGAGTTCGGGCAAAATTTTATTTTGCGTCTAGAGTTAAAACTATTTCGATTTTTCCAGAATTTCAACGCCCATACCTGAGCTGTTTATAACATTTATACCGTAATGCAAAGTCATATATTTAGCCTGTCAAAACAAAGATTAAATGGACTGAATAGGTTTATGTATAACACAAGGTTTTATTGTGCACGTTTTCTTTTAGCATTAATTAATTTGATTTCCGGATTTTGTTATTAAGTAATACTTTATTCCTTATTATTATGTACATCAGGAGACCATACAAACGATTTGCTTGGGAAATGGAAAGAGAGCAGTAGCGATGCTAGTAACGGGGCTCTCTTTCCGGAAGACAAAGCAAGGGATTTCTCGTATTCAACAAGAAACAATAACGATATAGATTCGCGCGTACAAATCCGCATTGTTATTAAGAGATTTACATTCGCAGGTGTATCACATTTACAGAGTTTATGAGCAGAGTCTTGACTCGAAGATGTTACAAGTGAAGGTTGAAGTCCAAAGATGAAATCTATGTAGGCTGCAGGGTAAGAATGTTTTTCCTTGTAGCCAAGGCCGAGAGAAGAAGTAGGAGAAACAAAAATAGTAGAAAAATGTAAATGAATTTTGAGTTGACCGTTGCGGGTGCAGTTTTAAAGGACATTTATAAGGAAAGGCAGACAAAAGAAAAATGGATAAGGAAGAGCAGGGAGAGTAGAAAAGAAAGAACTGAAAACTAAAAGGAAAGTGGGAGAGAGCAGGAAATTAGCAGTGGTATGCTTGGTCAATGTACAAAGGTGTGTGACAAATTGCGGTTTCTTGATAACGCCGTTTCTATTTTCGCTGTTCACTTCATATTCTTAGTGTTGTTCGCTATATATTCCTATATTCTGCTGAGTCTTCTTAAAGGTTACCATAAAAATGTTGGTTATCTGTTAGGAAGTGCCGTCTTAACGGGGGTGGGGGCAACGATTTTCGACCAAAATTCTTGATTGATGGTAAACTGATCCAAACGCAAAAGGTAAGGTTCGACCCAAACGAACTCCAACCCAAAATGGTAGACACAACCCAGATAGCACAAAAATGTCCCGAGGACGTCCCCTGGACGTCCGGCCCGGACATCCCTAACGTGCCCAGGGCATTCGATATACACTGTCGGACGTCCGTGGGACGTCCTGCAGTGATCCATATACACGCGTAAAGTACGTCCTTTGAGGGTTCTGAGGGTGTCCGCGGAGAACATATTTCGGAGGTTTTTAGGACAAAAACTTGATTTCCTTTTAGGATATTTTAATTGATTGTTACGGCGGATTTTAGGACGAAATTTGGATTATTTAAGGATATTATTTTGATATTTATAAGATGTGTTACGGAAGTTTTTAGAACGAAATTTGGATTTAATATTAGGATTTTCAAGGATATCTTTTGGATGTATTTAAGAAAATAGTTTGATTTCCTTTTAGGACGTCTAAAGGACTTTATCTTGATATTTTCAGGACGTGTTATGGCAGTATTTAGGACAAAAGTGAGATTTATTTTTATGAAGGTTAGGGAACATTATTTGGGTCTTTTCAGGACGTGTATCGATGATTTTTAGGACAAAAGTTCGATTTCCTTTTGGGATGTTTTAAGGACATTATTTTGATATTTTCAGGAAGTGTTACGGCTGTTCTTAGGACAAAAGTTGGATTTCCTTCTAGAATGTTTTCAGGGCGTGTTACTCTAGTTTTTGTGACAAAATTGGATTTTCTTTTAGGATGTGTTTAACGGATGCTATTTGGATCTTTCGCGGCTGTGCATGGGACAAAAATAGCATTCACCCTAATTATTAATTTTGACAGCTTTTGATATATAAGTTTTTTCAGATCATGCTTCGCCTGAATATGTGTAAAACTATATTTCCATACATATATTTGGTTAGAGTAAATAGTAAGTGAAATTTCTTTCCGCTGTGTTTCACCACTTGACTTCACTGCTAATATTTATGACAATGAACTTTTAAATTATTTATCTTAATTTTGTTTACTAAATGTTTTTTAACGAACTTATAAATTGCTCTCTTTCAGTCTGACAACTTCCTTCACATTTTCACCCCTCCCACTTATGACGAGGGAACCATATAATAAATGAAAACATAAATGAATTGCATATAATCTCCAAAGAATGATATTTATCATAATCCACTCTTCAGGGCTTGTAACATGTTAATGGAAAATGTGATACGTTAAATTTTATTTTTATTTTTCTCCCCATAAGTTTAAGATATACATCCCATACAGCACGAAAACGTCCCGAGGACATCCAGCGCGGACATCACAAACATCCTCAGGATATTCAAAATACATTGTCGGACGTCCGTGGGACATCCTGCGGTGATCCATGTGCATGCGTGAAGTACGTCCTTTGAGGGTCCTGAGGATGTCCGCGGAGAACATATTTCGGAGGATTTTAGGACAAAAACTGGAATTCCTTTTAGCATGTTTTAAGACTTGTTACTGCGGATTTTAGGATAGAAACTGGAATTCCTTTTAGAATGTTTTAAGGATTTGTTACGGCGGATTTTAGGACGAAATTTGGATTGCTTAAGGATATTATTTTGATATTTATAGTATGTGTTACGGCAAATTTTAGAACAAAATTTGGGTGTACTATTAGGACTTTTTAAGGATAGTTTTTGGATATTTTTAGGACAATAGTTCGATTTTCTTTTAGGATGTTTAAAGGACATTATCTTGATATTTTCAAGACGTGTTACTGCGGTATTTCGGACAAATGTTGGATTTATTTCTATGATGATTTAGCGATATAATTTTTTGTACTTACAAACTAGCAAACGTTTCGATTGAAAAAAAGTTTTTGTAAATTAAATTTATATTTAAATTCCCTGATTAATTTCAACTCTTTGACAAATACCCTAATAATTCCGGGAATACCAAATTCCCTGATTTTTCCAATCTGCGGACACCCTGATGCAACCATTACTCGTTTATAGAAACTTTCGTATCAACAAATCGTAATTTTCAATCACTATACTTCACTTAAGCAATTGTCATCGTAATTCATCAATAAACCTTTGAATTCAAGTTAATTCGTAAAAACCAAATTCAAAAACTGATAAAAATTACCACAATTTAAATTCGTACAAACAAATCTTTTCTATTTTCAAGTATACCATCCAGACTTCAACAAGAAACCAGCCAGCACGCGGTAAGAATAAAATCTTCCAGCGTTGTACTGAGTAGGGCTGATAATTAATGTTTACTGAAACGGAACAACCGAAATTCTTTCATGAGAGCATAGGTGTTATTCAGAAAAATTTTGAATTTAAAATTATAGATCATATCACTGTGGTCCGGACTGTATGCAATCAGAACCGCCGACAAGCTCCGGTCATTTCACTGGGAGAGTCTGGACCACCCACCATACAGTCCGGACCTCGCCCCTAGTGATTTCCACGTTTTCGGTCCGCTGAAGAAGTTCCTGGCAGGACAGCGATTCACGTGCAACGATGAAGCCAAGACAGCAGTCCGACGGTGGTTCCACAGTCAGCCGGACGAATTCTACCACAGGGGCATCTCAAATTTAGTGCTGCGATGGGACAAATGTCTGAACCGGTGTGGGGACTATGTGGAAAAATAGTGTAAGGTACGTAGAATAGTACGTATATTTGTAATTACCTGTATGTACCTTATTTTGGCTAATAAAAAATAGGAGCAAAGACTTTCTGATTCGCCCTCGTACAATATTACAGAACGTTCTTAAGAAAATGCTTTAAGATATCAGGGAAAATGATAGTAAATCATGTATTATAAACAATAACTCCAGGACTATTGAATACATTCTAGAAGAGAATAGTAACATACATACAATTCGGACGTATGACTTTGAAAATCTATTTACCAGTATTCTTTTGGAAGGTATGAAGGATTTCAAATCTTTTTTATATAGTGGCTTCTCTGATATCAGTCGGATAGACATTAACTATTGGAATACCATTTTTGATTTTTGTATATTCGATTGCACCACTTTTAATGGGATTGATTTCTATAAGTAATTTAATGGTATTCCTATGGGGCCAAATTCTGCAAGCTCCCTGGCGGATTTTTTCCTGTACTTTTATGGAAAGAAGAGTGAACACTTGTGTATAAAACCTTTTAGATACATTGATGACATCATAGTTTTTAATTGTGCTGAATTTTGTGTCTTACATAAAAAATGTACCATACCAGCCTTAAGTTAAAAAAGACTGGATACGGGAACAATATTTCCTTTTTAGACTTGAAAATTAGACATGGTACTGATGGTGTTTATGATACTGGACTCCATGACAAAAGATCTGTTTTCAATTTCAAAGTTGTGTTTCTGTCAAACTTTAAATCCTGTATAAGTATAAAAGTTCATAGAAACATTGCTATTTCACAAATTCTCAGTATTAATAGTATATGTAAAAAGTATAATAATTTTATTGGTTAAATTAACGGGCTCAAAAATATTCTTCTTGGAAATAATATACCACTACCTTTGAATCTAAATACTTTTGGTAAGTTTGAATGCACAGCAAGGCTGGTTTTGTGATTTGTATAAGTGATGACTTCTGCTGTCGAAGACGTATCACTTTTGCACTTAATACTCTTTGAAATGGCAGCTTTTGTGGATGTAGTTCTGGTAACACTTTGAATTTGTTTACGTCCGGGCTTGTTTAGTTTTGGTTCGGGTTTGCAAAGTGTACTAGCATCTACATCCCGACATGAATCCCGGGAAAATGATGCATTGCGCATGCCCACGGACTTGCTGTCGGTGCTTCCGAATCTTTCCTTATGGGGTGGTATAAGAATTGCGGAAACGTCGTACTTCGATTTCACACATAACGATCGTATTGAATTACGACATTTTGGCAATTTTTAAGGGAGATGATGGTTAGATATTAACACAATAGCCAGTGGCGAATCCACGTGGTGGGGGAGGTGGGTATTTCATTGCAATCTATAAAATTGCGGAGGAAATCGGTTATAACGAGGGCCGCATATAAGGACGGTATTTTTACAAAAAGTTTGATTCGCCACCTCCCACCGAAACAGTGGCGTAGGCAGAAAGTTCATAAGGGGAGGGTTATAGGCTTAATGGGAGGGGTTACAGAGCTACAACTAATATATTCCTATGTTAAATCAACAAAATTTCATTGCGATGGGTGGTTACAACCAAGGGCGGACACAGGGGGTGTGACAGGGATCATGACCCTCTCCAAAAAATATTTTTTTGCTGTAAAAAGTTCCAACTTTCATGAAAAATGAAGGGTGTTATTCCAAGACCATGGCAAATTCTGTCCTTGAACCCCTCAAAATGAAAGTCTGTATCCGCCCCTGGTTAAACCCTCCAAAACCTCTCCCTGGCAACGCCTCTGAACCGAAATCCCTCTCTAGATTCACTTCTTGCAGTAACAAAGAAACTCTGTAAATATTAACGTTAATTTTTATTATTATCATAGTCCCAGGGCATAGGCATAACTTGGGGTTAATATAACGTAAATTGGATGGGGCAAAGAAAAAACTAAAATTGTATGGGGGGGAGTATGATTTTGCCTCTTTTCTAAAAAAAACAGAGGATGGGGGCAAGAGCGCCTACCAGATTACGCCAATATCCTAAGGTACGTATTCAATGGAATGCATTTACAAATTCAGTCACATCGTAACACTCATTTAAAAAAAAAAAAAAAGAAGGAAAATACCTAACATATTGGGATCCAAAGCAGGATAAAACGTCAACACTAATTTACTATTCTTCTCTGTTTACGATTATAGTCGTAACGTATTTATCAAAGAACAGGGTTTCCGCAATCCTTATACCACCCACTAGAGAAAGGCTCATGAGCATTGGCATCGAGTCCGTGGGCATGCGCAATGCGTCATTTTCCTGGAATTCATGTCAGGATATAGATGCTAGTGCAGAGTGTTCATTCTCGCTAAAAAAAATGTTATGGTTACTTTTCTATGGTTCTGGTCCGAATTTTTCTCTGATTGGATGTCGAGAGACTTGAGATCCTAAGTTTAGCATTGGCTAGGACTCAAACAGAAACATCCAATACTGAACTCATTGGGACAAGCGTCTCTCTTGAAAAAGTGCTGTCCTATGGGTTTCTCATATTTCATTTATTATTACACTCCTACTTTAAATTTTTTATTACACTTTTGGGTTCATTTCTTTACAATTTTACTATATTGCCATTTGTATCCTAGCAATATTTCATAGTTTTCGAAAAAGGTTTGTATGTAAAATATTGTAAATATATTTATTGTTTGTATATGTTTTGTTTTGCATTGCACTTAGGTATTTTTCAATTTGTGCATAACTTGTCGATATAGTTCTTTCCATGTTGGTTCTGATATCTTGCAGAAAAATTGTTTTATGTAATGCTGAAAATGGTCTTATACTACTTTAATCTTACTTACATATATATACAGGGTGTTTCAGAATAACGTTTGGAAAATTTCAGGGTTGTAAAGGACGTTAAATAAACAATATTGGTGGAACTCACACCGTGCGCAAAGAAACCAGCTTGTCTGTATAGAGAATTTATGTTTTACGTCCATCTTCGTCGCGGCGTACGTAATTCTGCGAATTGAATACAATTTTTGATACTGATTTTAAGTCATTGGCCTAATAATACAATAGAGAAAAAAATGCGAAATTCCATTTCTTGATCGTGATCTGTATTGCCCCGTAGCGAGATAAAGCATGAAAATTGCTTTTTTTATCACACTATACGCATTTGGGAATTCGTAAGCATGTGCAGTGGGCAAAGGACTTAAAAATTAACATTTTTTGTTCTAATTTTTTTTTTCCTAAAATGAGCAGCGCTAGAGTCTTTTAATTGCTTCCATCCACTGCTCACAAGGTAGCAAGAATTGGCTACGAAGCGCCATTTGGCGACTTTTTAAAATTGCTTAATAAAAATGGACATCCTCCACTTAAAAATTTGAGCTTAAAAGGCTGAAGATGACACTTTGTAAAATTAGTGTCTGGTAGCTAAAACAATTACATATTTCATAGTGCCTTCTTTTCTAGAAAGTAAAGTGCGTTTTCAGTTTTTCTAACTACTTATTTATATTATTTTTTTGTATCGTTTCTCGAAACTTATGAACTCGTATATGTTGACTTTGCAAGAAAATAAATGTTTTTTAACCTGTTCGTTAAGCCACATTTTTTTCAAAGTTAGTAGTTTGCTCACTGGGCCATCGTGATTTACTTGGCAATTACTACTTCCCAACTTTTTCTTATTTAGAGTGGCAACAGAAATTTACTACTTCATGCCTCTTGAGGTAAACAAACTCCTGCTGCTTGCTGATGATACGAGAGTGATATGGTCTATAGTTTTTGTTAAATTAAAATTTTTTTTTAATAACATC
>QLNU02014802.1:17143469-17160828 GCA_006491805.2 Dysdera silvatica
TGAAACAACTCTGGATTCTAATTTCATTTCCTGTCAATATGTATGTCGGCACCATACCGTCAATAATACTCCTTTGACAGCGCCCTATCTATTGCCAAAACTAGCGTCTTTTTACCTGTACATTTTCTTTCAGTCTTTGTGAAACCATCGATCTTAAAGCTTGGTGCTCTGCGAAATCAGTAAAATTGTAAATCGTTCAAGTGGTTGTTGTTTTGTAATTCAGTTTATTTTAACTATTTAATTAACTAATTAACATCTAATTAACAATTAATTTATGTAATTAACATTTTATAATAACTGTTGGGGATTTGTGACAACAGATGGCGCCACAAGTTTATGGACATAAAAGATTCCCCCCCCCATCTCGAAACGTTGGCACGTCCCTGGTACATGTTCTACTGTATTATTAGAATGTAACCTTAGTAAATGGTACATTTAACGAACGTCTTACGTTACGTATTGCCATTGCAAGACATGAAGAATTTCACCAATTAAGTCCCTGCCAAAATGTTTTCATCACTGATACGAAAACTACTGCTTCAGAGTTTTCTTTTGTCATGAAAAAGGCTTGAATCTTGAAGCAAAAGAAAATGGCTTCTTTATGCATGCTGCCGCATCGTCTTATTAAACGTTTAGAGTAAATCCCATTAGGGATATTATCGATTTATAACTTACGGAGGAATGGTCTTATAACGCGTCTGTACAATAATTAAACGGCTTTCCTCTTAAGCCTATTAGAGACTGAATCTTAGTGAAAGGAACTGAATGGATGAGAGAGAAAATTAGAGAAATTTAAGCGAAAAAAAAGAGAAACAAGAATTCTCGGAGATTAGAGATAATTAAGTTTGGGAAAGCAAAGGTAAACAGAAAATGTTTTTTTCGTGAGTTAGGATAATAGAGATAACCTTTTTAGCAGAAAATTTTACAAAATTGAGTTGCAAGACGGATTACGAAACAAAAGACGGTGGTGGTTATTAAACATATTAATTCCGGAAACAATAATTAGGTATTAAAACGCGGGAGATTAGGCTTTCGACTTACAAACCTTACTCTGCCACCATATTGTCTTTGTGTCCATATAAATATTTGTTTAGTGTATGAAAATTTAATTACTTTAAATCCTCTTAGTGAAGATCACAATTTAGATAAATGACTGGATTTAAATATTGGCTTATAGATTAATAAATAAATTTACAAATACGGAAAGAAGTTAAAAATGAAGATAGTTTAAGCAATTTAAGTTCATTTCATTACGTTTAATACTAAATTAATGAAATTTTTCTATTGCTTTAAATTTACACACTGATGGTGGCGGATTAGATGTAAAAACATTCATTGCCAGGGTAAAAAGGGGGCTCACCCACAACTAGGACATAGTAAGGTTTTTAACACATTGTTTAATGGCCAAGGGCTCACTTCTTCAGGGGCTCAAGGGCCATTGGGCTCACTTACCATTGGGTAAGCTGACATCTAGCTAGTTCACTACCGAACTGCTAATATCTTCATCATTATATACGGAAAAAGAGAGAGTTGTTCCCATCCTTGTTCGTCTTGCTGTCAAGACACTCCGGGCTAAACGGAGGGACCCTGGTTCGAATCCAGGATTGAGACGGCGTCTATTCTTCTCCTAAACAGCAGAAGCTCTAGATTGAGCTTTTACCTGGGTGTCGAAAATTATTAAGTATATAAATTCCCCCACGAAAACTCACAAAAAACTCGCCCCGGTGGCTTTGTGTGTTGACCATTATTTGGCAATTGTGTTACCTCTGAGAAGGGTAATAATATCTCACATACAGATCTTGCTTCCAAATAAATGAGGCCATATACGCTCGTAGAAAGGCATCAAATCCTAACTTAAAATGTATTTCACAGTATCTTGCCAAACCAATTTTTTAATATTTATTTCTTAAATTTTAATTAATGTTCGTTAGCCTTGGATTGTTTCTATCTTATTTCCTACAATAGTCTGAATGTTTGATATCTTTTTATATATTTAAATTCATTTCATCGCGTAATTAAGATGCGTAATTAATTTTTAAACGTTAATTTAGTCAGTGGCAATTAAAATACCAACATTTTATCACCTGCATATCCCTTAGCTTTTTATTAAATAATTATAGCAAGAAATTGCCAAATTGAATTGCTTCTAATTTCAAGTTACTTTCAAGGAGTTAACGTAAAAATTAAAACATATATATCTATTTATTACTTAAATTCTTCATTTTGCACACACACACACACACACACACACACACACACACACACACACACACACACACACACATATATATATATATATATATATATATAGTGCAAAATAACAAATGCAAATGCAAATGCATTAAAAAAAAGAGGAGGGGGGGGGGCGAGTTAAATAAAAAAGGTTGAAAAGAATTAAGGTCGGAGAAAAGATTAATATAATTTACATAGTTCAAACATATATATATATACAAATATAAACATGCAAATATATATATACACACACATATAAATACGACGTAATATAAGCATACAGCCCCAGAACTGTCGTCAGGGGCCTTTTCTAGGACTACATGCTTGGCGCCTTTTCTGGAGGTATGTTGCAAAATACAAGTAAATCAGATAAGCCAGATGTATTCAGCGAGATCCCAAGGCCCAAAGGCGCCAAAAAACAGAACGTACAAATCCAAATAATATTACAATATACACAATAATATATACAATATAGGCACATAAACATATTGTTTGTTTGTTTTTTGGTTTTACGGCTCAAAGACTACAGTGGTCATGCTGCGCCGGGACCTACTGTTTTCCGAGGAATCCGAACCTCTTAAGGCCTGGGGAACCAAACCCCGGACTACAGTGAGCAGTGCGATCTTTATGAGATCTCTGAGTAAGCGTTCTTTTTGCACTGCTGGGAGTCGAACCCGGATTAGCCGCGCAATAGGAGAACGCGTTACCACACTGCGCCACCGCAGGGCACACACATAAACATAAAACCAATAGAATAGGAAATCATATGTAGATACATTTTTATACCTGCAAAATAGAAATATGTGGAGATGTAAAAAGAATATACATATACAAACGCTTTTAGAAAATGTCCCTATATATATATATATATATATATATATATATATATATATATATATCATCATCATATTCAACCATTATCTATCCACTGCTGGATGAAGGTCTCTCCAAATGCTTTCCACACAAGTCTATCCTGGGCCATTCGTTTCCACGTCACCCCAACCTGTTTTCTTATTTCATCCACCCATCTAGTTTGAGGACGTTTTCTAGGTCTTCGGTGGTCTCTTGGAATCCAGTTCAGAATTTCTGTTGTCCATCGTTGATCAGTTCTTCTTGCAATATGCCCAGCCCATCGCCATTTCAGCCCTTTTACTTTAACAATGATGTCCTCTACTCTAGTTTGCTCTCTCACCCAAGTGTTTCTTTTTCGATAATATAATTCGATAAGCAAATATTAATTTGCCACATAAATAGAAAGCTCAGCCTGCACCACTTGAAGGCGGGGTAGGACACTAGGTTACTGGCCTGGCCGGTTCCACACATCGTCACATACGTTCAGCGTGTGGGTCTCCTTCCAGTTAGATACCAGCAACCCTTTTGCAGGCCATATATATATATATATATAGGGAAATGAGAAGTAACAAAGCATGAAATTTGTTTAACCTTAAAACTTCTAAATTACTTTCATTAGCAATTTAAGATTCTTTGTATAAGTAAATTAAGTTTAATTCGTAGTTAAAGTAGGATAATTGTTCAGCTTATTTAAAAATTTAGCAATGTGCTATATTACATCTGTTTAAAACTAAATTGGATTTTAGTTTAATAACAATCCCAATATGTTTTTTAAAAAAGTATATTCATGTAGGTATTTATTTACTTGATCCAAATATTTTACCTTAATATAGAAAAGTTGTAGAATCCAAATTTGAACCACAGCTAAAAATAATTTTTTTTAAACATGTATGTAGATATTTCTTGCTTTAAACGCACCCCTCTTTAAATTACAAATTATAATCGTGGATTTCGATGAATGGCCTGACAAAGCAAATATAAGTTTACTAAATTTTCCTTCACATCACAGGTGTTGATTTGGCACCCTCCTGCTGTACGTCGAGACGAGCCCTTTCCAAACCACTATTCCCCACGCAGGATTTGAGATAAATTAAAAGACTTCTGTAGTCAGAAAACTTATCCAATATGTACTTACGTTGCATCCAATTGGTACTGTTTAGATGGGGTTTTATGCTGTATTGCTAGCATTGGCGTACGCAGGGGGTGTTGATGGGGGTTGTAACTCCCCATTGCAATGAAATTTTGTATATTTAACATAGGAATATATCAGTTTTAGCATTGCAAGCCCCCATTGAGCCTATAATTCCCTTACGAACATGCTGCGTACGCTGATGATTGATAGTTTGCTTTGCAAATCATAACCTAATCATCTACGACATGTCTGGATCGGTCTCTTCGTTAACAACCTTCAGCGTTTCACTTTAACGTGATTATTTGCTAGTAGTAACTCATTAATTGATTATTTTTATGTCCTCATTCCAAGGGAATCTCAATGTGATTTTCACATAATAAATTCGAAGATTAATAGTAAATTATGCGTAAAGGCTAACATATACTTAAAGCATTATACTCATGTTTGACGCAAACTTTACACTTAATACCAAATTACACCCTATACATATTTAATGCACTACTATCAATCCATATAGATGGCAAATAGTTAAAAAAAATCACTCATATTTATTTACTTCCTCACACGTAAAATTATATTGATATAAACATTATATACAAGATTTTCCCTTCCCTTATTTTTATAATGTAATTTGTTGGCTATTTAATTGTTGTCGGTGGCGAGATTTAAGTGAAGCAACGTGAAACTAATTCACCAAGACACATTAATTTGTTGTTTATACTCGCCAAGAAACTGGTTTTTACCTCATTCAGTAAATAAGAAAGAAATTTACAGTAACTTTGGGTTTTTGTGAATTGGCTTCACGCAGCTTCACTTAAATCTCGCTACGGGCCGCCACTGATAGTTGTCCCTACTTTTAGAGGACAGTTTGAAATGGTTATTGATTATAAATCTAATCTGTATATTATGGACGAGTTATTAAATTCACGCATTAAATTCGCTGTATGTCTCAATAACCATTTACCTACCTCATTATCGATTTAAGGGATCGCGTTAACATCGATAAATGCGATAAGAAATTGATATTCAGCATTTTCATCGCGTAGGTATCGTAAATGCTGACTATGAAATTCTAGAATGATTGCGTCAGATTTTGGGATCGTTTCAATTGTTGTTTAATAGTCGTAGCAATCGAGGAAATTCGTCTGTTGATATATCGCCTTTATTCAATTGATGAATAAGATTTATAGATTAATAATTATCAAATTAAACGACTATCGTTTTGAAATTTTGCGGCTTTTGTGTTCTCATTATAAGATCATATCATTGAAAAATAATAGCTTTACGATAATAAACAGAACAATACTTTTTTTTCGTCGGATATTTAAGATAAACATTACATTTGTTTAAAAGTATCGATTTGAATTTGTTTGAAAGGATTATCGATTCGAATAGATTTAGCATTGCAGATCTCTGTTTCTGCCTAACTCAAACTTTAAAAGAAGGCGTTGTCGACAATATGCTAAAATCTCATAATTTCATGCAAAAATACAGACCATAATTTCACTGAAAATATTTTAAACGTGGTCTGTAATACTGATCTTGGAGTGTCCTAGGGGCTACGTGTTTACAACAGACAACATTTTTGAAATATGCTACAGCCAAAACAACTGAAATGTAAGTTTAATAATTAAACATATTCTGTGTGTAATTATACAACGTACCGTACGTATTGTGAGGTTAATGACGTTTGGAATTATCCACTTTAGTATTGAAGCGGCATATATTACACTGGTGGCAGTTTTCGGAATTTATGTTTCATTTTGTGTTAAATAAAAGTAAATAGAATAGAATAGAAATAATTTTATTCAACTGATATACAATGGTTGTTGATACATCTGTTACGATATCACTCCGGTGACACAATTGAAATTTGATTAAATTTGGAGACTATTGACAACGAATAGGTTAGTGGGAGGAGAACAGAAAGCAAAAACTTATTGCAAGGCTCTCCACAAATTAGATAATGTATTTCAAAAATCGTAATTTTAGTAATTTAGGGTTCCCTAATGTGCATTATTTATATAGAATCATTGACCATGGCAGATATGTCGTGACCTGTTGTAGATATGTCGTGAAACGTCGCAGATATGCTCATGTTATATACACTCTTCGGAAAAAAATCGGTGACTTCTCAAGATGAAACGCGGGAAGATATGCTCATGTTATACACACTTTTCGAAAAAAATCGAACACATGTCAAAATGGCAATGATGTCATATTTTTTTTCCTGTCCTCTTTTAAGACCGCTTTCTTCATGATTTATTCGATTTGTTTGTAATTATTATACTATGTTCCTGGGAAATAATAGTAAAAATAAAAAATGCATATCTGTGTTTATTCCCATATGCTCAAAACTGCATATTCATTCATTAGGTCATGATTTACGGCTTATAACTCCGACTGTTTAACATACTAAGTCGGGTTCGAACCAAACGGTCTTGTATACGATTTCAGAGATTACATTATTAAGCCGTTTTTGCTACGGAAACTTCTCCCGCTACGGACATCACCATGCAGCCTTCAGAACGTTAGCATATAGTCTGAGGCTTATTTTAAAATATCAAATGGATAAGTCGACCACCATTCCACTGGTAATAATAATAACTTGCACATGCTGCATGTTATAAAAATGGCGAAACAACTAATTCTCAATGCGAAACAGGAAAAAAGATCGGAAAACATCAACCTCCGAGGAAATTGAGAAGAGAATTGATCAAAAGAATATTAGTGACATTCTTCGGGACATTTAGACAAATCATTCACTTTCGTACGTGTTTTCTACATCATCTTGTCATCGCTCTAGTATGGCAGAGCATTTTTTTTTTGAGGAAACGAATGGATAGAATAGAAAGCGCTGTTCTTTTTCGTAAAACGTCAATTCATTTTTTTTGTGGCGTCAGACTTTTTTTGCCGCATTTGGTTTTTTATGTAACGTTTCTTTTAAAACGGCTACGGTTTCGACAAGGTTAAAGCATTTAATTTTTTTTTATATTCACGGGTGTGAAATTTACGAGATCGCCATTTTCC
Organism: Dysdera silvatica; assembly: GCA_006491805.2. NCBI lineage: Eukaryota > Metazoa > Arthropoda > Arachnida > Araneae > Dysderidae > Dysdera > Dysdera silvatica. The sequence continues at coordinate 17,150,716 of QLNU02014802.1, forward strand.
GTTTCCTTAGATTCCAATTTATATGGCTATGGCATTTTTTCACCCCTCTTCAGTTTCCTTCCTAAAAAAAAAAGAATTTTAGCAAAAAATAAAACCTTGAATGTATAAATTATTTTGAAATATGGTTGAAATAAGCTGGGGGGGGGCAGTCGATGGCTGTCATAATCCATGGTACAATTTTGTATAGACCTATATGTATATATTGATTTGTAGCACTATAACCCTCCCGCCCCCACTATGAACTTCTCAGCAATTTCAGAAATATATTAAATATCGGTTATGTTAGTATTAATATATAGCGAGATGACTAGGGTTATCGAAAACCTACCTTAATATATATTCTGCTTCTCTTTTTATTTCTTCCTTTCTTTTTGATGAGGATGAACCATCGTTTAATGATGATGATCCCTTTTCTTATGATTGTTTTCTTCCATTTATTATTCAGTTACAGTATTCATATGAGAATCACTATTTATAGTTATCCATAGTTTGGTGGTTATCAGGCCTGTAGCCAGGATGAAGGGGAAACTGGGGCAAGGCAAATGGCTCATGGGGTACAGGGAATGATTGGATTGTTCTATATATTGAAATAGATAGATGGGGCAACTGCGGAGAAAGCATTGGGCAACTGGGATCATGCCCTGCTGGCTCCGGCTTGACTACAGGCCTGATGCTTATCCTTCCTCATGTCATACTGACTATATTTCAGAGTATCTAAACTGTGGTCAGCGGACACTTGGGGACCTCTGAAGATGTTTTAAAGGGACCCCGAAAAACCTTTAATACGTGTCAGCGGCTGCTCGTGGTTGGAAAATTAGGGAAAGAGCCTTACCGAATCAGATACTCCCCCCCCCCGAAATTAAATCCTGGCTCTGTTAGTGATATGAGAAGATAGCAGTTTCGAAAATTATTTAATGAGCATTTACCTATTTTTTGTAAATTAAATCAATTCCTCCGTACTTTAATGCTGTAAATCTGTCTGACACGTCATCGTAAAAGGGTTGTTTCTTAATAAGCGTCAGTAATACGTATTTTTGAATAGAAATATTTGCTAGATAAGAAAGCCTCTCTTGCGAAATAGTATTTCTTGAGTAAGTTTTTATTCTTTTAAGGCAAGAAAAACTCATTTCCACTGATACACTTGTAGATGGAATTGTTAAGACGAGAGAAAACGAATTATAAGCCTCTGTGAAAATTTTTTTATCATAAAGCATTTGAAGAACTTCTTGCATAGATATATTCCTAAATTTTATATCGGCATATATATAAAACATAGTTAATTTTTAAAGCGTTGGGTGTTTTTAAACACATCGCTGTATAACTCTTGCAGATTTTCAAGTACTTGGGATGGAAAATGGAAATTAAATTGTTCAAATTTCGTTGTATCGGCAAGACAAATTGCAGTTTTTCACAATCTTGAAATCTTGTGTTTATTGCCGTAAGCATGTGGTCTAAAATTTCAAAATATAGCTGTTTATAATTTTGAAAAATTATTTCAAGTGAAAGAGCGGCATATTTCCGTTTAGATTGAATTATTCCTGTGATTTTCAGCGTGTTTTCAAATATGGTTTTAAAAACACCATCCTCCCTTTTACGGCTTAATAGCTCATGAGTGTATTTTATTTGAGATACTCAATAGTTTAAATTAAGTGATTTTTTTAAAGAATTTCGAATAATATATCAGTAAGTCCAAAAATTTCATTGAATATTACTGACAAAAAACGTAAATTCAAAATCTTTCATATCATTTAAAATCCCCTTTGCAAGTTGAATTGTTGTTTTGTCTGAATGTTCGCTGTTTATCGTAAATTGGAATATTTCTTTCAATTAATCCCAATGTTCGACGACCACATTCACAAATTTCGAACTGCAGGACCATCGAGTTTGTGTTATGGTTGGTATGCGTCTTTCGGAATTTGATGTAAGAACATAAGATCGCTTCACCGAGTGATGAAGAAGCGAAGAAATGCCACTGAGTGAGGCTTGCAAAAAATATTTGACACTTAGAAATGTTAGAAAAACTTTGCTGCAAAACAAAATTGAAGCGATGTGCCAGACAATGGACAAAAATGGCTTGAGGAGCTTCATCTTTGACTTTTTTCTGGAGTTCATTCAAGTGTCCAGACATTACACTGGCTCCATCGTAACATTGTCCTATTAATTTGTGGTGATAATCAAAAGGATCCAAAATTTGGTCCAGCATTTTGTACAACATTTCTGACGTCCTGTCTTCGCTCACATCATGGAAACCCAAAAATCGCTCAACTAATATGGCTTCACAATTTACAAATCTTAATATCAAGGAGCACTGAGAAGTTTGATTTATGTCAGTGGTGTCGTCCACTTGAATAAAAAAAAAATTAGCCTCGTTTATTTCGTTTTCAGCGTGATCGTTTAAATAATCAGAAATACATTCCATTATTTCATTTCGAATAGTTTTGGAGTTACCAGCGAAAACTTTTTTAATCTTCTTGTAATGATTTTGATTTTCTAAAGGTCTTTTTGAGATCGACAATCTTATCAATCCTTTGAAATTTCCACGATTTATGGAGTCACTGTTTTCATCATGCCCTCGAAATGCATTTCTTGTTTGCTCAAATATATTACTGCATCAATCATTTTTTGTAGAAACAATCTATTCAAAAGAATGTTTTCAATGAACTGCACTTTAAAAAACCTAGCATTCTCCCTCAGAGCATCGACAATCGTGTTCTGATTTTTTAAAAATCTTTTTAGCATTAGTTCACACTTCAGATGTTCGGCAAAGCCATCGTGCCCATGGAGTGCTCGTGTTATGTTTAATAAGTCGGCGAATCCGTCTTTATTCCGAACAGAATGTTTATTACTAAAAAGCAAGCACTGCCAGCAGAATAATCTTTTTAAGGTTAGACTACTGCATAGTTATTTATTCTGAATAAACCAACACCCTTTAAAACTAATATTGTAGGCCTTACCGCTCGCCTTAATTTCTTTTTTGGCTATAGTCGTCAATGATTCCGTTGGACATGCTTGACGTAATACGTCCCTTTTGTCGTCGCCTTTCCACCGGCTAAACGGAGTTTCCAATAAATTACACACAATATCATTAATTGGATTCATTTCGTTGAAAAATCTAAAACAAAATGTTCAACAAAATCACTACACCACTTCATATATATTCGGCAGTTTCGGTGCGATTGGCTAGACGTTTTGGCGCTAAAGCTCTCTCTGTTAGTCTTCTGTGTTCGCTGCTTGCAACAGGAAGCCAGGGATATCTACTTTCTAGATTTAAACTGGCAACCCAATACAGGAAGAGGGAATTGCGTTTCTAGACTTTTTCTGTCTTCGGGCCGAGAGTCCAAATACTTTTCGGCTTCTAATGGCGGTGTTGTCATGGAAACCACCTTGATTATGGAATATGTGGGGATATTTTTCGCCAGAAACTTCCCTGTGTAGCTACCGCCATCTACAGTCGTAAATATTGTTAGATATTTCCCGTGTACTGAATAACGATCACTGCGAAATAATTTTTTTTTTATATTTGCAATTATTTTAGCAATTTATAAATCGTAAAAATAAAATAATAATAAGAAAATGAATTTTACGTAAAAATATCGAAATGTACGCATATGAAATACTAAAAAAGAAGACTAATATGAGAAATGAATTCGATGAAATATGTTGGGAAAGTGGCATTTCACTTCCTTCCCCTGAAAAACCGCTACTGATACGTATTAAGCATTTTTGAACGTTTAACCCACAAATGCATACAGAAATAAAAAGGATAGGACCAGGTCCTGTTCACCGCAAAAGCGTCCAAAGCCCGGGCTTTGGGTCTAGCAATTTTAGGGGCTCCAGAAAAGCCAAAATGTTACATCATTTTTATTTATAAATTTTTTATTTTTACCAAATCTTCCCAAAAATGCAGGGCAGTAGCATTGTACATTTGTTATTATAATATTACCTTCCAATAAGGGACACCCACGGGACAAGATATTTTGTCCCTTAAATGGAGGTGTCCCTTCTTCGGAGGTACATGTGTTGATATATACATATACTACAGATCAGAGTAATCGTCCCTTACTTGCATCCCTTTCAAGAGGTAACACTGTATTTACCTATCCAACTTATGATGGGACCAATTCTGCAATGTAACCCCCAAATGGGCTCAGCTGTCTACTGAGGGCATTTCCAAATTTCCGTGTGGACAAGGGGGCCCTAAATATATGCCTGGCCTAGGGCCCCGCAAAGGCAGGATAGGGGCCCTGGATAGGACTTACCTTTGACAAAAAGATTGAGAAAGGTTACATCAAAATACGACTTAGTATTGCAGTATGCACTTAAGCAGCTGGTGGTGATTGAAATGCTGTGATACTTTCTTTGTATTATCGCTGAATAAAAGCGCGTAATGGCAAAAGGGGAGAAATGTTGAGTATGTAACCTAAGACGAATTTAATACGAATGAATTTATTACGTCTGGCAGGGTCCAAAACTTGTGGAAGAGTCACTGCTTATTTTACATATTGCCTCCAGTTCCGTGCATTTATTCGGGAGTAATGGTGAAATTATACTCTGCGAGAAATTTGCAGCAACTTAAAATTCACATTTAAAGTCCTTAAAATAATTTAACGCGAGGACTTCTGACCGCTGAATTAACATTAAGCCAAATCAGAATATGTTTCGGATTGCATGGGAATTGGGAAGGAAGTTACGCCTACTTATTATTATGCCTTTAATCTTGTTCACTTAATTATCTTTCCATCATGCTTTTACTCTTGTTCATATAAATATATTTTGCCCTTGTTTTATCACGCTCAATCAAGAGTTTTCTTTATCTTGCCCCTATCACTCAGCTATTTCCATCATCAATCCATTTCTTACATTTGTTTCCTCAACTGTTTCGCTGCCATATTCGACTTTAATCTGTTTTTTTTGTAACTCTTCTCATCTGGCACCTTCGACGTAAGTTCTTGAAAAGTCAGGTATTAGATTAAGCTTGGAATAACGTGTATCGATTCTAGAGTCTGAACTGTGATTCTCAATATAATACAAGATTTGAGCTAACTTCCACTTAATAATAAAGATTGTACGACTCACTGGGTGTAAACATTATACAAAACACATAACCGAAGTTTTAATTAATAAACCGTTGATAGCTATTTTGAAACACTTTGAACCTTTAGAACCCTAGTTACTGGCCTTAGTCCCCATGCATAAAAAATCTATCGATGTAACATACTGGTTGGGTGCAAACCAGTTCAGCGGGCTCTCCGCAGCTGCGCGTCTTGCTATGTGGCGGGCGGCTATGACTCCTAAGTCAATTCAGATTAATTTATGACTAGCGATGATTAGCATCGATGAACTTTATATATTCGAGATTAGTGCAACTGGGTTCTGAAAAGAAAAAGAAACAAATAGCTATCAACCGTTTATTAATTAAAACTGCGGTTACATGTTTTATGTTATATAACCTCTATTTCCTAAAAAAATAACTTTGTAAGTATTTCATTCATTTATAATATTCATTTGCCCTTTATACTTTTAAACTTACTTGCCCTTTATACTTTTACACTTACCTGCCCTTTTAATATCGTTTTATTTAGTCTAAATTAGGGTTCGCCAAACTTAGTATACCCAAAAGCGCATGTGTATTTTAACGGGCTATAGGAGAGTGCCATTTTAATAATTTAATTCAATTATTTTAATCTTAGTAATGAAGTGTGCTTTAAAAATTTCTCTCATTTCTCAAGACGTTTAAATTACAAACTTTGCGAAGCAAATAGCATAGACCTCCACATCCGATAGCACCCATATCCCAGGGACGTAGCTGGATATTTCGCCTGGGGTCTAAGATTGACACATTGGTTTAGTTTTACAAGATTTGGGACTAAAGGTGTTTTAAATAATCTGTAAACATATTCTTTGGGAGGAGGAACCTCTCTAGCCTTCCTGGCTACGTGCTTGACACATACCATTACATAAGTGTTGAGTGGAAAAAATGTATAAAGACCTAAGTGCCATTTTGATTAAAAAAATGTTCTCTCCAATTATATCAACTGAAGATAAATGCGATGGCATACTAGGACGTAGCCAGATGCCTTTCACAGGGGTGAAAGGCATGTTGAAGTATATGAATTTGGTATGTGGGGTTTAGTGAGTTACTTAAAGGAAGTAACTCACGAAAGAATGGGAGTTAGGCAATTCCCTGAAAGAATTGTTAATTTGCGCATCTCTTTATTGAAAAGTCAGTGAGTTAGTGACTCAAGAGTGTCCAATTCAAAATATGAGTCGGAATTAAGCAGAAAATTCCCTAAAAAGAATTATTTTGGTCAGCCCTTCTTCTGACGTCATAAATACAAAGGCTAGACTGATGATATATATCGAGGATATTTTAATTATTTGGCCGTCCCCTTTCTTAAATTCAACCACAATTAGCAAATAACAAGACGGAAGAAGCAACCCGCAAATATTTGCAACGCGCGTGTATCTGAATTTTGATATCAGGAATATCAGATGCATTTTATGATTTTCCAATTATATTCATCTTGATTTCAAATTCCAGTTGTGCATCGAGACCTAATTGGAAAGACTAACGAAGCCATATTGTTGTAGCGACTCTATCCTGATAGCATATGCAAGTCGCAAACCTGATCGAAAACCTTCCAATTAATTTAATTAGTTTTAGTTACAGTCAAAGAAATTTACGGAAGCGTGTAACTGGGCGAAGAAGAGAAATTTGGGTCTCATTAAAATTTTTAAATTCAAGATATCCAATATCGGACACAAAATCCTTAGGAAATTATAATCCGCCACTGTGATCATGGGTGAGTTTCAAATTCACTCTATAAAAAAAAAATCGACATTCCAAGAAGGAGTTCTTATTGCGATAAAAATTGGTGGATGTGAAGAACATACATAGGAAAAGAAAGGATTAAAATTTCAGAATAATTGAATGATTTATTGAGGAGTTTGACCATTACAAATGGAGGAAGTCAATAAGGGTTGGTCCATTTCTGGCCTGGATGCAAGCTGTCACCAGGCGTGGCACAGATTGATAAAAATCCGGGATGATGTCCTGGGAATTTCTTGCCAAATTGTCTTCGACTGTCTGGCTAAATCGTCAACATTCCAGGATGGTTGCAATTGCCTTTCCGTAGGTCCCAAATGTGCTCTATAGGAGAGAGATCAGGAGACCTAGCTGGCTAAGGAAGTGTTGCGCAAGCTCGAAGACAATTCATTAGAACAGGTGCCGTGTGCGGCCGGGCATTGTCTTGTTGAAACGTAAGTCCAGGGTGTCGCAAAAGGAACGGTAACACAACAGGTCGTAGAATGTCGTCTACTAATCTCTGTGCTGCAAGTGCAGGGCCTGATCACCGTAAAGGCGTCCAAAGCCCGAGCTTTGCGACTAGACTCTAGCGGGAGTGGGAATTGCACGGTGAATAGTTCTCCTGGGCAGTGCGTGGTCCACGCACATGCACAGAATAGAATCTAGTCCCAAATCCCGGGCTTTGGACGCCTTTGAGGTGATAAGGCCCCGTGTATGTGTGCCAGAAATGACCACCAAATGAGTCCGGCCATCAAAGGAGGTATAATAATAATAATATATATGTATAAGAGACGAAAGGTAATATAAATTATACTTTACGGCGGTATGTAGCTTTAAAGCAGACAATTATCATAGTGAAAAGCTAAATTCTTGTTGTGCCATAAAGATTCTTACCATTTGTTTCTTACATTCCGTAGGCTTGAGTTTGAGTGATAACGTGAAAGTCCTTACTCTTAAATACATTTTTCGGTGGAACTATACTCTTTACAAGGCTTCCGTATGGATTGGCTTTTTAGTAGAAGTACACTGTTCGTGGGAATTCTCGTAGAGACGGGCTGTTACGTGACGGAGTCATACCACTCATGTGAGAACTTTTCACATAGATGTGTTTCTCTGGTGGTGATACATATCTTATGCGCAGAATTCTGTTGAGATGAGCTGCTCCTGTTGAGCTGTATGGTTCACGTAAGGACTTTTGTAGAGATGGGCTAATCTGGTGAAAGTATACGGCTCATGTGAGGAATATATTGTAGAAATGGTCTGCTTCGGTAGAACCATTCCACTCATGTGAGATTCTTGTAGTGATGGGCTAGTTTGGTGGAGCTAAGCTCTTGTTACGAAGGTTTATGTAGAGACGGTCTTCTCCGGTGCTGCCACATCGCTAATATTAAGATTCTTCAAGTGATGGGCTACCCAGGCGTGGCTACATTGTTTGTGTAAGTTTTTTCTTGTAGAAATGAGCTGTCTTGGAGTAGCTATATTGCTTAAAAGAATTCTTGTAGAGATGATATTTTTGGATGGCAGTTATTCGTATAAGGGTTCTTGTAGAAGATGGGGCGTTCTGGTGGCTGCCTAATGCTGTTCATGAATACCATGAATCTTCTGGAGACATGCTCTTCCAATACAATTAGCATGTTTACATAAAGAATAAAATTAACACAGGAAGAAGTTCAATGTGTCTCTGGCTTAAGTGTTTCGGGAGTCATCACGTCCCCCCTATTCTTGCATTCACATTCCATTAATTTAAAACACCAGCCGCATTATTAAAATATTTAATGGTGATAAAATTTCCGAAACGATTTTGAGATCTCCCGTTCAAATTTCTTGGTATTCCATTTTTGGAAGAAACACCAGTCAGCTTTATCCTACTGCATTTTTCAAACTTCGGTGAATATACAAGAAGTTTTCTAAAATTGCGTATCTGAATAAAACATTTTGCTGATGGAAGCATTTTCAGTGCGTTTTCCGGTATTTGTCTCTAGAGCTTCAGCAGGTTATTCACGCTTCCTCTTGAACTGATAAATGCGAATTTCATATCGCACAGTTCCTAAGAAAACGCGAAAGAGTTTTTTTTAAGGAATTTAAAATTCTTAAATCAGCTTTCAACACCATGCATTTTGTTTGCGCCTTAAGCGTTTGTTTACTTCCGCAGTTATGGTTCCTTTTGCTATGGACACAATACATAATTTAATATTCCATATTTGTTACGCAAGCATGCGTTATTCAGCAGGCGGATTTTCATAGACGTCAGTGGAGATTGAGAATTTAAAGTTTAATATTAATACCAGCAGCAAATGGGTCGATTTTTTGCACGAAGACGTAATAGTGATAAAAAGTTTCAAACATTCACGTGTGAAGCTCAAACCAGAGCTCAAACAACTCATAGTCTGCGACTAGAAACTAATCAGACACTATTTCGAATGGTGTAGAGCATCACATCAAATATTATGGAATGCATGTGGTAATTGTGTTATCTGTAAAACGGGCAAAAATATTTGGAAAAAATATAATATTTTTCTCTCTCACTGTAACTCAAATCAGCGGACCCTCTGTAATCTACTCGTGGATGAATAAAGCATTTTTGGACTTCAGGTTAAGAGCTTCGCTTCTATAATTTCGTTGGACATAAGAGTCGTTTGGAGATTAAGAAAATTTTGGTTGCTCTGAAAATTTTGGAATTTTCTTGATTTCTTAAATTATTGGCAAATTTCAAATTGGCTTTTCAAATTATATATGCTAATTTCTTCAAGATATTTTGACCTCATCAAAAATATTTATCTTTATTAAATTCTTTAAGATTATCGAATTCTTCAGATGTAAAATATTGTTTGATAGTGTGTGTTGGAGATCATAGGTTTCAGCTGCAATTATTAAAGCAATATAGAGGAGAAAGGTGGTCGTAACGCTTAATGTCCAGTGATCTGAGCTGCTACGTTATGGTTTCGTTTTATGCCGGTTTTATTTTGTTGTATTTCAAAATTCCTAAACATTTTTAAAAAGATCAAAACAAACCTCTTCGTTTAGGAACTACGCGAGAGAAGTCAATATGAGCTCGTATAGTGGACTCTATTACTTCTTTTTGGTCATCAAGACTACAGAGTTCAACGGCGCAGTACATCTGTAAGATAAAACAAATATTCTTGTACTTTTATTACTTGCACTAATATTTATTAATTACACTTACTAATATGTGGTTCTACAGAAATTAGAACAACTTAACGATCGCCATTCTCAGCTATATAAAGATTTTCTTCATTCTCTTGTACACATTTTCCAGAGTTAATCCTCCACTTCATTCAGCAATATTT
>QLNU02014802.1:17160928-17247599 GCA_006491805.2 Dysdera silvatica
TAAATACTTCACTGATTTAAGGCCTTGTGCGTTTGTGTCATGGACAATTTTTCTGTAAAGGAAAGATTGTGTGAAGACTTATTTCTGGGGATTATTTACATTATGGTACTTTTAACTTTTATTTTAAAAAGTTAGGTACACTAAATGTTTCCTATTATAATATTAAAATTGCAACATGGCCTATAATAGCAAAAGCGAGGTTAATATACCTACCCCTGCAGAGACAAGGAACAACGTATATATATATATAAGAGAGGGAGAGTGAATGGAGATAGAAATTTTCCTCTGCTGGATAGAACCCTGAGGGTGGACGAGTCGAAGCAGGCGTTCCCATATGAGATAGATCTTGAGACGAGGTGAAGGGATAGATGATGACGTATTTCATCATTGGTTTTTTGCGTGAAGCAACTTAATATATTCTGTGGACGAATTGCAACTCTCTAATCCGCAACTCTCTAATTTGCAACTCGCTAATTCGCAACCCTCTAATCCGCAACTCTCTAATTCGCCACTTGCTAATCCACAACTCGCTAATTCGCAACTCGCTAATCCGTAACTCCCTCATACGCAACTCTCTCATCCGTAACTCTCTAATCCGCAATTCTCTAAACCATAACTCTCTGATCCGCAACTCTCTTATCCGCAAATCTCTAATCCGCATTTCTCTAATCCACAACTTTCTAATCTGCAACTCCCTAATTCGCAACTCTCAGATCCACAATTATCTAATTCGCAACTCTCTAATCCACAACTCTCTAATCCGCAACTCTCTAATTCTCAAGTAACTCGGTAGGTTTCCAACGTTAACAATAGCCATCATTATTGCATTTATGGAAGACCTTTACCTTACCCTTTTTATTGGGTGCAGACAGACAGAAAAACAGACAGAAAAACCAAAAGCAATAGCGGGTTCAATATCTATTGAAACCCGCTAATAAAGATGATTTCGCATTCATATTCGGAGTGAATTTTTTTTCCTTATCATCAACGATTTCTTTTATCATGAAGTGAACGAGAATCTATGTCTTAAAGCCAGTCCGTCTGCCTTAAGGCGATTGCAACTTTGTAATAACTCTTGGATGCAGTAGGTAGTTTGGGTAGGTGTTGAGTGAAAGGTCTTCTCATCCTTTCTGCAAAGCAGTTGCCAGAGATGGTTTTGAAGGAAGCCATTGTGGTTGTAACGTCATAGCCATCACTCTAGTTCAGCATTTCTGAACATTTTTTCTCTCCAACACTCCTTGATTAGGCTATTATTGAAGGCTATAATTATTGAGGCTATAATTGATTATTTTAATTGTAAGTACCCTCTTCTCTCATAACTCTCATTCATCCCTTCACGTAAAAAATGCTGGTTTTTGTCGGGTAGTAACGTTCTTATGTTAGCTAAACAATCAAACGACCCAAATTAATGACATTTATAGGTTTTTATGTTTGATTCTATATTTTACAATTTTAAATTTTCTATTATATCGGCCTAACTTAGAAACAAATGAAAACAGAATTAAAATAATTTTTAACCACATCAACTTACAATGGAAGTTCTCATAACTATTATTTAGCTTGACATATTCACTTTCACACGTGGCTCTTAATAATTTCAACGCGATTCTTGAACTCGTTTCATGCAGCTAAGTTATTTTAGAGTACCTTTCTTCGTAAAATCCACCTCACTTCTGTGTGAAAAAATAAAGTAGTATAGAAGCTGTCCATCTCTTACAACAAAGATTTGAATAGCCTGGAGTTTGCTGAATTGGTCTTAATAAGAACAACAATTTTCACAGATTGATTGGGCGCTTCCTTCAATCAATGTATTCCTCATTTCGTGAGTAAGCCATTGGACTTTCACATCGGTGCTTCTTTGTAAACCAGAATTATTAAATTTTATTTCAATAATTATGTTTTAATAATTAATATAAATTATGTTCAATAGTATGTTTTAATAATTAATATAAATTATGTTCAATGATTATGTTTTAATAATTAATATAAGTATGTTCAACCAGTATGTTTTAATATTAATATAAATTATGTTCAATGATTATGTTTTAATAATTAATATAAATTATGTTCAATAATTAATATAAATTATGTTCAATAATTATGTTTTAATAATTAATATAAATTATGTTCAATGATTATGTTTTAATAATTAATATAGAATTATGTTCAATAATTATGTTTTAATAATAATATAAATTAGCATGTTCAATGATTATGTTTAATAATTAATATAGAGGTATGTTTCAATAATTATGTTTTAATAATTATATTTTCATGTTAATTCCGTATTTGTTGGTGTTTTCCGACATTGCCGGTATTATTCTCATGTATCCCCTAACCTATCGCGTACTCTAGTTTGGGAACCTCCGCTTTAGTTCACCCCAAAGTATTCAGTTGCGTTTAGATCTGGACTTTGAGCATAATGAGACAATATTTCGACTCCACTCTCAATAAACCACCCCCTTTGTATACCATACCGTACAGAAAAGAACTTGCCAAACTCTATTGCCATTGGCGACAATATTTTTGATGTTAATGAGCAGGAAATTTCCTTTTCTTACTAGGTTTTCTTTTTTTTAGGCGGGAGAGTGCCATTCTCGATTGGCGAATATAATTTGTCGAGCTCTGGCTATATGAAAGAATAGTAATGATAATTTAGGAACGATTTGTATGTTTTAGGCGAATATGTGGAAAGTTCCACGAGTATGCGTGATGCATGTGATAAATATACTAACAGAAATATAATTTTTTCATTCAAACAACTATCCAAGCTAATGTTTTAAATTGCTCTGGAAAATATGCTATACTCTACTTAGTTCGCGACACGTTGCCGGCTACTTCTTATGTATATAATATGCTATCTCTATACAATATAAAAAAGTATTTTACCAAAAATATGCCGTGATTAGAGGGTTGAAAATTGATAATACACGGCCAAAAGCCAAGCATATGAAAAAATGACAGCTTTCTGATTTTATGCATATAAAGATATCGCTTTTACTAATAAATCAATTACTCCCATTTAAATTCGTAGATATAATTTACCGTAGTTTATAGTACTCGAGGTCTTACATCTTGCAAACATACAAGACATTAAATCAAACAACAATATCAATCAACGTTTATTGGCGTAGTGATACTAACACCGATGTTATGGCGTGATTAGATGGTGAAACGTTCGAAAGAAAATAAATATTTCTGCTTTCGGTGGGACCTGAACCCACGACCTTCCACTTGCCGGGCTCAGTGGGTAGAGCCTCCGCCCGGCAAGTGGAAGGTCGTGGGTTCAGGTCCCACCGAAGGCAGAAATATTTATTTTCTTTCGAACGTTTCACCATCTAATCACGCCATACCATCGGCGTTGGTATCACTACGCCAATAAACGTTGATTGATTGACATTGTTGTTTGATTTAATCTGCGTAGTGTTCGATTTATATAAAATAAATACTAGACATTCTTTACATATGGAGTAAAGGCTTTGCATATACAGCAAAGCTTGACACATACATGTATCAACAACGATTTTCTACTGTTTGTGCCGTTCTGTTGGAGCGAATCGACCTCGATAGTATAGGAAAGTATAGGAAGCACACATCATGAATTTGGAGCTTATATCTATGTCTGAACATTCCTGTTACAATAAGTAACAATTAATTATAAACGGAACAGAATGATGCGGCGATAAATGGAGGAAGATCAGCCGGATTTGCTGAATGGACTATTGTTCTGTGCACGTATCTATATATGAGCTGCAAGAGTAACACATGAGAGATTGGCATGATTTAATTGCATATTTAAAATTTTTTCACTAGAGTTTATACAACACATATCCTGGGATGTTCATAGCTGCTTAATTGGATCTACATTTGGGACGGGACAAAGCATGCAAATTGATGAAATGTTAATTCGAATTTCATAATTTTGTTCCAGGCTATGATTTGTTAGAACATTATATTAGCTTTTAAGGAAACACCCTTTTCAATAGCTTGTTGATGAAGGTTAAATTCCATTTAGAAATTCTAAAGACTCCAAGTTTTGTTTGTTTGTTTGGCTTTTTTATGGCGCAAGAGCATCTGGGCTATACTGCGCCAATAAAGACGCCAAGTAAACTACGGATTCCAGGGACATAGAATTTAGCGGATATTTCTTTCTGTGCAGAGATTTTGTTGTGACATCACGTTGCCGAGAAGGAATCAAGTTATTTTACAGTTTAATATTTTTTATTAAAATATCACGTACCTTAAATGTGTTTCACGTTGTAATATTAAAATTATTAAAGTTAGTGTTATATTGTTGGCATTTTTCAGATTGTTATACTTGTGATTTTAAAGATGCGGTTATACATTCCACCATATGATATTCTTGATATTACGTTGACATTCTTGATGTTACGTTGCTATTCTTGACGTCACGTTGATATTTTTGATGTTACGTTGATATTTTTAACGTTGAGGTTAAAGATATTAATTGGTGATAAGGTTAGAAATGGAGGAGGGAAGAAAGCTATAGCTTGTTAGATGTCTCTCCTCCAAATGGGTAACATATGAGGCTTTGGAAATAGTAATGGTATGTCCATTTTTATTAAAGCAACAGTTTTTTCATATTAGCCGATGATGTGGCAACAAAAGATGTTAAATTACTCGTAAAGAAAAGAACGATTTCTCCGGCGCCTGGTGGGACCCGAACTCACGACCTCCTGATTGCCGGTCAGGTGCTCTACCTACTAAGCTACAGGCGCGACCACTCCTTCCGAGATCGTGGGTTCGGGTCCCACCAGGCGCCGGAAAATCATTCTTTTCTTTACGAGTAATTTAACATCTATAAGTACATTTTTACTTAAAATGATATACGAAAGGGTTTGTTTACAAAGATGCATCCAGTTTCGTTTTGGTCAAAGGTAACGTGGTGCCCTCCTTTAGCCAATTAATTACACTGTAGATATATACTATTGTTGCAAGCAACAAGGCAACGCTAGAGAGTGGACTTAACAGAGAGTGGACTTAATCTGGAATGAAGTCCATGGAACATGGACTTCAGTCCAAAATTTCATTTTTGTGGCTTATACCACTGTTGGTTTCAACGCCTAGTATTTCATAGATCGTTTTTTACAGACTTGCTGCTTTGATATTTTTGCTGCACATTTGTAAGGGTGCAATTAAGCCTCTTTAATTTGCCAAGTTCAGAATTTATTGCACATTAGAAGAATTATCAGTCTGTGATTGAAATTAAATGGCACAACTTACAGTGATTCATCTAAAATTATAGTTCATTTATTATAGTTTTCTTATTTGTGTCTAATGCCTTCACGATCAAATCATTGATTTTGATATTCAAGGAAGTCAGGTCCTATGGCTCGTGAGCTTAATGTAAATGCGCCGTGGTTTAAAAAGTATTTATCTAAAAGTATTTAACTGTTTTTTGTTTCAAATAATCCAAGTCCAAAAGTTATTATACCTTTATTTAGATATATGTGCTAGGTAGTTTGTTTCGTTGAAGATAATCTACTAGTGGAATTCGTAAATTGTAGGTCAACTGTTATATCATGTAAAGTAGAAACTCGATTATCCAGACTTCAGTCATCCGGATCTTCAATTATCCAGACGCGCGGAAATCAGTTTGCTTTTTGAACAAGCGCCCTTGTACGGAAGAGGAGAGGGAGAGAGTTGGAGGGTAAACGGCTCCCATAATAACGGAAACCCCTTCCAGGTGGCACGTGACGGCTGGTCGGAAGGTTCTTGTTATGTACACTCTATAACAAAAAAATCGATGCACCAAGAAGGAGTTGTCCGATTGTAATGAAATTTCGTATGCAAAGACATTTTGACCGAACATGCAAATGATTAAAATTTGGTGTCCAATGAATGAATAGCGGGAACTCCAGCGCATCGGAACTGCGCATTCAGCAGGTGTATATAAGGAGCGATTCTCAATATGTGGTCAAAATTTCTGTTGCATTTTGACTGCGGATATCTTACGTCGACTGTAACAATGCCTCGCCGAAAGATTCGTGCTCATTACGAGCATATGTCAGAGTTTGAAAGAGGGTGTGCTATCGGATTGAAAGAGGCTGGTTGGACGAATCGAAGAATCGCTGGACATGTGGGCAGAGGCTTACCCAGGATTCATAAACTGGGGGGTGTTCAAGACTTTTAGAGGGGTGTGGACTAGATTTCGTTAAGTAATTTTCATTAAGCACATTGTGTGTTCAAGATTTTTAGGGGGTTTATCAAAAAATCTGGAGGGGTGTGTATAAATCCTTGCATGTGGGTCGAAGCGATGCGGCGATTGGACGGTGCTGGCAAGAGTGGGTCAACAACGGCAGATGTCAGCGTCGGGACGGCAGCGGTCGACCTAGGGCCACAACAGAACGGGAAGACAGAGCGATTGTCAGAGCAGCTGTCACAGCACCGGATTCGTCGTTATCAACTATCCAACGTGTGGCCCGCACACATGTGTCCAACATGACCCTCTGCAGACGACTGAGAGAGCGGAATTTACGCTCGCGCCGACCGTTACGCCGCTTACCTCTCACGCCTTTACACCGTCAAGTCCGATTACAGTGGTGCCGGGCTCGATCAACTTGGAACTGCGCTGACTGGGGACGTATAGTCTTTAGTGACGAGTCCCGTTTCCAACTGTGTCCTGACGACAACCGCAGACGTGTCTGGAGACGTCCAGGGCAGCGTGGGGATCCTGCCCTTACTATCGCACGCCACACATGCCCACAACAGGGCGTTATGGTCCGGGGTGCCATCTCCTTTGATAGCCGGACCCCTTTGGTGGTCATTTCTGGCACACTTACAGCACAGCGGTACGTAGACGACATTCTACGACCGGTTGTGTTACCGTTCCTTTTGCGACACCCTGGACTTACGTTTCAACAAGACAATGCCCGGCCGCACACGGCACGTGTTGCTATGAATTGTCTTCAAGCTTGCCCAACACTTCCTTGGCAAGCTAGGTCTCCTGATCTCTCTCCCATAGAGCACATTTGGGACGCTATGGGAAGGCGATTGCAACCATCCAGGAACGTTGACGATTTAGCCCTATGGTTGGAGACAATTTGGCAAGAAATTCCGCAGGACACCATCCGGGATCTTTATCAGTCTATGCCACGCCGGGTGACAGCTTGCATCCAGGCCAGAGGTGGACCAACGCCTTATTGACTTCCTCCCTTTGTAACGGTCAAACTCTGCAATAAATCATTCAATTGTTCTGAAATTTTAATCGTTTCTTTTTCTATGTATGTTCTTCAAATCCACCAATTTTTATCCGACAATTCCCTCTTGGTGCGTCGATTTTTTTTGTTATAGGGTGTAGTTTAAAAATGTTTTCAGGCCTCATAATTTTTTCTACATACATACAATATGTTTATTGTACATCAGTAAAGTTGTCATGTCATTTTTAAACGTGTTTTTTTCTTCTATTTTCCTTGGTTTTCCAATATCCTATTTATTTTTAGTTAAATTCGATTATCCGGATTTTTGCTTATCCAAATGTCTCTGGTCCCAATTAGTCTGGATAATCAAATTTCTACTATAAATGCAAAGTAAGAAATCCAAACGGTAAATCTGTAAAAATATTAGGATCATTAAGATCACATATATTTCTGGTGAATGTATAGAGTGATCAGAAAGTCACATATTGTCTATATGTTAAAATTCGATTTTAAACTCTTATTTATTATGTACTTTATGTAAGCAGATGTACTATTTGATATAGTACGTGTTCATATATTATCTGGGGAGCTAAGTTAAAGAATATACTGAGGGGAGGACCTAAATGAAAAACATCCACGTATACAGTCAAATGGGCCAAATGGAATAAGGACAAATACAAACAATTGACGATTAACATATTTTATATTTTCTGCTTCTCATTCTAAACCATATTCTGCAATTCTTTATTTATTGTTCATAAATTTTGGGAGAGCCTGGCTCCCCAATTTGCTTTAGGGGGACCGAAGGGGACTAAAGGGGCCCTGGATTACGTAGAGTTGATGGCCCTGCTCACTTAGCAGACGTACTTAACAATAGCTTGCTTGTTGACTCTACAAACAACACAGAATTCGCGAAAAATAAGAGTCGCACTCTGTTAACCCTTTTAGCCATAATTACCAATACAATCGATTAAGAAACAAATTTATCAACGTTGTTTAGGCGTAGTAATGGTAACGCTGATGTTATGGCATGGTTAGATAGTGAACTTGTATAAATACAATTGATTGTCTGACGGCGATTGATCTATAGGTAGAATCTAGATAAATATTGGCAGTCGAGATCGCCATGTTATGAATCCTACCATGGTTATGTTTTTCGCGGTAGATGGTGGACACTTCTGGAATCCATACCCGCGAGAAAGAGTTGAACGGTGATTAGCATTGGCCATATTAGCAAGGACACGAGGAGGACGTAATCAGTTTATGGATTTCGTCCTCACTGGGTCCGTACATGCTCGCCAATGGGATTGAGGACGTTTAACCTCCTAGAACTCGTTCAACACTTTCATTGAAGTAATCTCTTCACTTGATGTCTTTTTGATGAGCTTATGGGCTCTGCTCATCATCACCTAGCCGAGCGGGTTCATTTTTGAATGATTGCTTTTTCACCAATGAGAGATCTCTCACTATTTCTGAAAGGAGTAAGAAAAATTAATATTTTCCTTCGACATGGGAAAAACCGGAACCACAGTACGAACGCATCATATAAACTGGGTGTGCAAAATTGCCCACTAACTGAATTATTATGTAATTCTTCTCATCCATAATAGGCGAGAAGAATTGTTTGCTGTGTCCGTCAGAGAACTATTTTGGACACTTCCAATATAAACATCCAAGATTACCATATAGTTCCAATACTTTTGTATGTAGCTAAGGGATCCATTAAAACTAGGAACGTTCAAGAGGACAATAGTAAATTATTTTTGTTCAAGACTAATTATAAACTCTGTACCGTCAGATGTGTTGTGCAAAACAAAACAAAGCAGGAAAAGAAGAACATGGGACGAACTTTTTTATAAAGAGAGCTGGAGAAGCGGTAGGATGCAGGAGAAGTTTTTAGTTGACGATTGGAAGAATATGAGAAAGAATGAAAATAATTAATGCTAAATCTATCTATTTAGATTAATACGTAATAATTCTACATTTATTTAAAGGTAGGTTTGCATGGAAAGGGACCTTGAGTGGTAGAAAACGAAAAGAGGAGGTTGCCATGTTTTCTTGCAGTTATAGAAACGCCGAGAACTAAACTTCTGTGGAAGAAAGGACCAGGAATGGCAGAGAGAGATTATGAATCCCTTTTCTTCTGAAATATCACTGCTCATAAGGAAATTGTAAATTTTTAAAGTACAGTGAATTCTCGATAAGTCGAATTCTTGGGGACCGGAATTTATTATTAAAATTTAAGTTGAATTTTAATAGACGGGACCGGGACTTAGTAAAAACTTCGACATACACACGAATATTCGATTTATCGGACTTCGACTTATCGTGAGTTCACTGTATTTACATTTTTCAAAATTTTTGCCGAATTTACAATAACCCAGCTACGTTTCCACCTCTCAATTTGTTTAACTTGCTTCTTTCTAGATATTTTTGTCTAAACACATCGGACAAGATTAGTTTCTAGTTCAAGGCTATTTACGGAAGTATGTTTATATAAATTCCAATGCTTTTTCTCAATCATTTAACTGATTTAAATTGTATATTTCTTAAACCATTGCATAAGGTTAAATTATTCATATAATATCTCGGAAATGATTTAATAAAAATTTATTGTGTGCCAGGCAGAGGCGTACACATTTAAAAATAATGGGGGTCCCAAGTAACTAAAAAAAAAATATTAAAAGATCCGGGGTTAAAGTGAGCAATGAACTTTACTACCCAATTCAGGGGCTTGACACCCCTTCGTTACGCCACTGGTGCCGTGTGAAAATATTTAAATTTTTGGTAAGTGACGCTCCTATGTAAAAGTTGAAATAAACTTATTGATTAATGAAGATAAGAAAAACGACATATTTATTAATATGAAAAGATTATGAGATCTGAATTTTTGGCTTATTATATTTTGATTATATTACTAATGTACTTGAATTTTTCATTTATTTTGCTGGAACTATATTTAAATTAGATAGTGACATTATTAAAATGATTCTGATTTTGACCGAAATGAAATTAGTTTTTAAACCAAATATTGCATTTCTGGTACTGTAATCGGTTTTTTTATTAATGGCTAAATTTACCGTATTTTATTCCAATAAACAACAGGGGGGAACCAAGGGGATTGGATACCCCCAGAGCATTAAATTAAAAAATAAAAATATTGATTAAAAAAAAATATATAATTTTTCTTATTTTTGGTATTTACCTTTTCTCGTACTTCGTTAAAACAAATTTCGTTCTGCTAAAATTTAATTTTTACTTGACACTTCGTTTTTGGTTTAAGGGAAGTTCCCTTCGAAAGACAAATTTCTTTGACGCTAGATAAGTTTAAAAAGAATTTCTTGATGCCATACGTCTTGTCTTGTTTTGGAAGCACGCGTTTAAAAATACAACCTCTGCGTTTTTCGATCCAGAGACATTTTATGTGTTTTCTTACGCTAGCAATTAATTTAATTGTACCGGGTGATCCAAATTAAACAGGAGGTGTTTAGACCTCTCTGTAGAGAAAACTATTTGATCAATTTCACCCAAATTTCATACACATGCTCCCCTGAGTATGCGGTTTCGATTTCTGAAAGAAAAAATTGAGTTCATATTTCGGCCGCTAGAGGAGGAAATGGCGCTGCGGAGCAGGCAATTGACATATTAACATGCGCAACATCCTCTGCCTATATAAGGAGTCGTGAAGCATTTTTCCACCATACGAGGACTCCGTCATGAAACTTACTTTACCAGATCGCGCGTTACTTGTTAAGCTCTTTTATCAACGAAATAGCAATGCTTCTGCTGCACTTAAAGCATTTCGGCAGGTAAAAGGTTTACGCAGACGCACTCTCACAATTACAAATCTTCGAAAAATGGTCTTGTATTTTGAAAAGAGCGGAACATTCACCGTTAAACCAGGACGAGGCCGCAAACCAACTCGAGTGCAGCAATTTGAAGAAGTTGCAACTGCAGTAGTGGAGCAGGGAGCAGCAAGTGCACATGGTAGCAGTAGTGCACGTGCGATATCACGGGAATTGGACATGCCATATACGACAGTGTGGAGAGTTATGAGAAATGTCCTGAAGTTTTATCCATATAAGATAGCCCACACTCAGCAATTGCTTTCTGGTGATAATGACGTGCGGAAAACATTTGCTTTGATGTTCATTGCTCGGATGACAGTGGATGATGAATGGCCTTGGCAGATACTGTGGAGTGATGAGGCCCATTTCCACTTGAATGGCGCTGTAAACACACATAACTGCCATATTTGGTCTGACACAAATCCCCACGTTCATCAACAAATTCCGTTGCATGCTCCAAAAGTGACAGTGTGGTGTGGCTTCACCTCATCTTTCGTCATTGGTCCTTACTTCTTTGAAGAAAATACGGCCTCGGGGCCAATGACATGTTCTGTTACTGGCTCTAGGTATGCATTTATGCTCTGGAACTTTGTCATTCCTTCGCTTCAACAGAGAAATTGTCTTGACACTACAATTTTCATGCAAGATGGTGAACCCTCCACACATCGCGTTGCCTGTTCAAACATTATTACGGCAAAACTTTTCGGATGACAGAGTGATTAGCAGGTCATTTTCAACATCTTGGCCGCCTCGGTCACCCGATCTTAACCCTTGTGACTTTTGGCTGTGGGGATATTTAAAGAGCTGCGTTTATAAAGGCAATGTTCCGAACTTAGCAGTCTTAAAAGACAGAATTTCGCAACATGTATCCCACCTCCAAGCGAATGAGTTACGTTCTGCCGTGGAATGTGTTGTGCATCGAATGCAATTTCTAGAGCAAAGAGACGGCGGACATACCGAGCCGTATCTGTGATGATAGTGTGGTTCCACATGTGATAGCAATAAAGTTATTGCACAAATCTTTTTTTAGTCATACCTACTGTCCTACGGTATACTGTAATTTGTAGTTAATTTCATGTGATTGCAATAAAGGTTATTGCATGTTAAAACACTTTTTCGTTGTTAATATTAATAAATTGCCTGCTCCGCAGCACCATTTCCTTCCCTAGCGGCCGAAATATGAACTCATTTTTTTTCTTTCAGAAATCAAAACCGCATACTCAGGAGAGCATGTGTACGATATTTAGGTGAAATTGGCCAAGTAGTTTTCCCAACAGAGAGGTATGAACACCTGTTTGATCTGGATCACCCTGTATATAAAACATTCTGCTTCCATTTATTTTTTATTAATTTCCATTTTATTTATATATTTATAATTTATACATAATTTTTTATTTTATGATTATTTATTATTATTATATATAATTTTTAATTATGAATTTTATTTTTATTTATTAAAATGGAATTTTGAGGAAGTTTGATGGTACATTTGGTATTACCCTGCAAGCTATAATTTGAAGGACATTTTTCCTATCATTTTCTTAAAAAGCATACTGTAGTAGAAATACAAAAAAAATGCATGTTTCAAATAATATATCGCCGTTTTCATATTACTTCTCTTAAACGTGAAAACCTTCTTTTGAATGTATAGAAACCAACTGAAAATTTTGCTTTTCCATTGACCAACTTTGGAAAGCAGCAACTGAAGTTTCAGTACAGTTGGTTAAAAAATTGTGAATGGCTTGTCTATTCAAAAAGATCGTTACGGCAAGCCTCTCGTGTTTCCTAATATCGCTAGCGCCCTCTATACACGTGTCGTCACTCTTTTTCGGTAACTCTACCGGTTACTCTTTTCGGTTACTCTCGGCGTAACACTCTAGAACCTGCCGACTTTGTGTTGAAATAAAGACCCTTTGTTTTTGTTAATGCAGCCCATTTACTTAGTGGTGGTTTCGTTAATCACAAAATCTCTAGTAAAAGACAGAGATGTGCCGGCGCATTTTGCAAATATTGGTTTATTTTCTCATCACCAGGAGCTGGAAAACAAGGCCTAAGTTTGAGAAAACTAGTGAGAGTACTGTACAGTAATTGGAGACATGCAATAGAAGATTTCAACAAACACCAACTTACTAATTATCATGCCAAATGCAAGCTTGATTCTGAAAACTACCTTTCACTCAAGTCAGGCAAGAAAAATGACATGATAGCTGATATAAATGAAAGTATAAATAGAAAAATTATTGAAAATCGACTTACGTTAACTTCTCTGATAAAAACTGATGTTCTGTGGTAGGTAAGGGACCTCTTAGGGGTCATAGGGATGGTGATTCAATTGACGTTGATTCTTCTGAAGAAATCGCGCAAAATGGAGGGACCTTTTGCCCTCTTTTAAGAATGCGACTTCAGAGGGAGGATGATATCTTAAAAAATCATTGAGAGAGTGCGGGTAAAAACGCGACTAAGTTGGTCTTCTCAAAATGACATCATTACAGGATGCAATGAAGAAGTAATTTTGTAAAAACTTATAAAAAAATCAGTAATGAGAAAAGTTTCAGCATCCTGGTCGATGAAGCAACTGATGTTTCATGTATGTTTATTATGCGCTCGATATGTTTATGGAAAACATAGCAGTACGCGAAGACTTTTAACAGTTTGCTCCGATTAGACATGACTGGAAAGGGCATAAGTGAAACTATTTTGAACAAATTAAGGTCAATTTGCATCGCAACAGAATTCTTGTGTGGTCAAGGATATGATGGTGCACCATCCATGGGTGGCGATTTCCGTGGAGTGCAATTACATATTAAGAACCATTTTCCAAATGCTCTGTATGTTTATTGTAGCAGCCAATCCTTAAACCTGGCTATATCTGATTTATGTTCTTCAACGTTCATCAGAAACCGTATTGAGACGATAGGTAAGGTGTATGCCTTTTTCCATGCACCTAAATGTCAAGCTGTACTAAATAAATTGATTGAAAATTATTCAAAGAATCTCAATCGACTCGATGGATGCAACAACATAACGCATTTTCGTTAAAAAATACGAATCAGTTGTGAAGGCCCTCACAGAAATATCATCTACATACACAGATAGGGATTCTTTAAGTGGTGAAAACATTTTGTACAATGCAATTAACAAGTGTGAATTCGTTATTTCCGTACATATTGTTAAAAACTATTTTTGTATATTTTACCTTTGTCGAAATATTTACAATCTGAAAAAATGATTTTTCCAAAGTCATTGATTATGCTGAAGATCGAAGTTTAATGGAAAATTCTGAAAAGTGTTCTCGGTGAGTTTTAAAGATGTTGAAAATTTTAGTGAAAATTCTGAAATCCTCATATTAGTACCAAGAACTGTAAGATATCAAGCTAAGCTAAATAACTTCGACTAGGAAACTCCTGAAAGCTGCTTTTGTATCTTTTGTAAATAATTTCTAATACAGCTTGATGAAGGATTTGTAAAACATAAAAATATATTAGCTTTTTTTTAATTCCTATTGACGAGCTAAACAGCTCAAGACCAAGATGCTACAAAGGAAAACAATGAAGCAATGAAGACGCCATGCTCTCTGTATTCAGAAGATATTGGTCATATCATATGAGAAAATTTGTATGGCGAGTTAAAAATATGGCATAGCAAACTCGAATTACTTCGGAAATATTCAAATAATGCTTTGGAAGCTTTTCGTGAATGAAATTCATCAAGTATACGAAAACTTCTGAAGATAATGATTACACTTCTAGTCACAACGTGTAGCACAGAGAGATCATTCTCCACCTTACGATATTTCAAAATTACTTAGGATTTTGAACAGGTGAGGACAGATTAAATGGATTAGTTATGCTAATCATCACAAGGACATTGAAGCAAACACTGAAAAGGTTTTAAACGAAATGGCTAAGAAGCCCAGACGACCATGATATTAAACTTTGAATATTGTGTACCTTCATTTACAGAAGTTACCAGTACTGTTCTTATTTAACAAGTGTGATGTTAAATAAATCAATCTGTTAGGCAACAAATTGATTTACAGTGAAACCTCTCTTAACGACCACCTCTATTCAGAGACCACCTCCCTTAAGAACCAATTATTTCTGGAAACGGATTTTCTCCCTCCACCCCATAGACCCAATGCTAAATTTACCTCCATTCAGTGATTTCTCTGAGAGACCGCTTTTTCATGGAAACGACGGTGGTCTCTTTAGGGAGGTTTTACTTTTTTTAGGAGACTGTATTTCTATATCTTGTCATTTGACATGCGTAATAAGATGCAATGAGGTTTGATCCGTCCCCACAGAAGGAATTCCTAGCTGCGCCACTGTCAAAGGGAATAAATGTTTGTTTCTGTATTGAACTTCGAAACGTGAAATACTTTTTATCCAAACAAACGGAAATTAGAAGAATAAACAAAGAAAGATTTCCCGAGTAAAATTATAATTCCGAAATAATTTTTTTAAAAATATAAAAAATACGAACAGATTTTCTCTTCTTCTGTAGATATAAAATCAATTAGGTATAAACATATTAAAATCTAGAATTTTAACGACTGACTCTGCAAGGATTTTAATATTTATTTATCAATTTTACTTTTCAAATCCTTGAATCTCTAATTTGCAAGAAAAAACTTTCATTTAAAAGTTATTCCGAACCTTAAAACAATATGGGCAATATATATATAATTTATGGTTTTTTTACTTAGGTATATATTTATCTGCCAGCAGATCTACTACTATGACTAGCATGAGATTATTTATGAGGTCTAAATTGCCCTTTTCTAAAAATTAAGTCTCCTTCTTCGAAATTACTTCAATCATTGTTGTTCTTTCTCTTCAACTTATATCCACTACACTTTCCTAAATATCTAAATATGCACTTCAGTTGCTGTTGCGCATTATTTATCCAATAGCTGCGATGGTACGGAAATGTTTTTTCTGAGAAAGCCATTAGTTTACGAACAATAAGGAATGCAACATCGATAAATCATTACGGAATAAATGGAAGTTACCATTGCCTGCTCACTCATGTGAAGTATTCAACGACTATAACTCGTAAACGTGCGGTACGTTTTATTCAGTTCCTTGTGTACTGAAAGCACAATTGCCTGCTTTTATCCGAAAGCCCCTTGCGAATGCTTAAGAAATGCAGTTTACGTGGATTTACTTGAAAAGGAAAAAGATCTATTGAAAGGAATAGTTGGAGAAAATGTGTTACTAGAAAAGTTTAACATATTCGATTTGTAATAAACACTGGACTTATAAATGAGAAATAAATCTTTGTAGAAGGGAAATAATATGTAAAAATCAATTTAGTGTACAAGTACGTAAGATGCAATCCAGCTCTTCGCAGATTTTATATTTACCTGTCCATGTTTCTGATTAAAAAAAAAAGAGTCTATTTTGAACCATAGGCCTTGGAAATGAAATAAATATTCATGCCATGTTCTCTTCTAACTCCCACACATTATGTGCTTGCACCATTACCAAAATTTTTTGCGTTTTCGACTGGCGTTGAGGTATGTCTGTATGGTCTTTATTCGACTTGTTCAAATTCTAGCTACTATTTGGCTTTCTATCGCAATTTGATGCATCCACTCATATACTTTCTTCGTTTCGACCATCTTCATGACCTTTATTATTTCAACAACACTAATTTAGAGGAGAATGGGCTTGCTATAATATCACAAAATGCCAGCCCTGTAGACACCATTTCATCATTACTTTGGTTCCATTTATACTCCTCTTTCCTTCTCTTTCGGTCTTTTCTTCTCATCTTCCTACCTCATCGCATCGTATCGCATCTGCTGTATATTCTTCTGCTACATCTGCTGTGTATTCTTCTGTCTCATCTGCTGTATATTCTTCTGTCTCATCTGCTGTGTATTCTTCTGCTACATCTGCTGTGTATTCTTCTGTCTCATCTGCTGTATATTCTTCTGTCTCATCTGCTGTGTATTCTTCTGTCTCATCTGCTGTGTATTCTTCTGTCTCATCTGCTGTGTATTCTTTTGCCTCACTATTTTTGTGACTTTGGCTCTAAACTTAACTAAAAATACAGAACTCTCTAGATGCAGTCCATCATTTCAACACTCCCATTGTAAAAGAAATATTCTCTTTCGATTCAACACTTTCAAACTTATTCTGATGAAATGTTTTAACAACGACCACTGAGGTAAAGAAGTCCAGTTTTAATAAATGACTGGGAAAAACATTTCTTTTTTCAGATGTAAATTTTTGACAGATCGTTTCTGAAGAGCCATACATCACCTCATGTTTTATTGATGGAAAACTTCAACGACTTTAAATATAATGAAAGATTGACTGAGTAATAATAAAGGGCATAAATATATCTTCGTCAAACTGATAATGTCTAAGTTTTATAGAAATGAAACCTCGGCATCCAGGTTCCCTGTCGCACTTTATATTATTATGTAGATTCAAACGTTTATTTTAAACATAAATTTTCTTCAGGAAGAATTGATAACTTTTAGTTTTTCCATTTTATCGGCATTTGAATGCACTTTGCTGATAGAAGAATATACATAATATTTATGTGTCCATATATATTTACGCACTTCCATTCCAGTGAATGCCAAAGCACTCAAAAACTCAGCAGTTCTCCCTACACTTTTTTGTTCCTACTTCTTAGAGATCTGCTTTTATGCTCTGTATCACTTCTAAGACGCGAAGAAGATAAAATGGAGTAAAATAAATAAAAGAAAAATTGCTGCGAGATGCTATTTTTCTCTGGAATCTTTTCCGAGGGATGAGGAGAGAGGTGTAGCTGTAAAGATAAGGCGTCTGTGTAAGAACATTGCAGATAAGGACACCCCATACACCTGAGTGCAAAAAGAACCCGAGGCCCAAATCTTGAGTTTTTCCTTCCACTTTCTTTGTATTCAGAACTTTCGCAATCTGATTGTTTGCCATATTAGGGGCAACGGAGTTTCAATTCTTGTTCGTTGTAAATACTGCATCGAATGAGGCCATTACTTAAGAGTGAAGTTCCCCAAAAAATGAGTCGTTGGAATTGAATCACTTTTAAAGAGCATATGTTGTTTTATAAAATTTATTAATGAACGAATTTAAAAGATAAAATTCAAGAGATTGATCAAACATGGCGCGTAGATGACATATTATCAAAAAAAGATTTTCAAGTATAGTCGAACCTGGTAAAGTGACCACCTGTATAAAATGACCACTTTTTATGATATTAAACTGGTAATCATGCCTATACAGTGACTACCTCCCTATGATGGCCATGCAGTCCACTCCTAGAGGTCGTCACTTTAGACAGGTTTTACTGTAATTCACACACTTTATAATTTGCATCTTTAGAACGGCTTTAAAGATCTATTATACTATTATGTGAAACAAGAAGGATGATTAATTTCTACGTTAGTTTTTCAAAATCAAAGGAAGGATCAGGAGCGCAGCTAAGGGGGGTGAGTGAGCTCGAGCCCCCAAGGTCTATAGAAGTGTCTTTTCAAACCTCCAATCTTGAAATTCCCCTCCTACGAACAAACGAAAAATTTCCGTAAATCCCAATAACACAGGGATTTCTCATAATAGTTTAAGAAAAATTCAAGGTGTTTCATGCTTTTTACATGTTTTAAATATATATACATACGTTTTTCATACGTACGTGCGATAATCGAACTCAAGGAAAAGTGTACTACGCCCTTCTGTCAGTAAGGCGCCTCCAAGCCTAAAACCCTAGCTGCGCCTCTGGGCAGGATATATCACTTGTAATGTACTCAGTGTATATAGATATTATTTATACGGTGTACGTTATATTTCGCACGTTTTATATGACGATAAACACAATCTATAATTTTTATCAAAATTACTTATAGTTTTCGATTTGCAAAACGTCAGAAATTTTGACCAATGGGGATCCCTTGTGGTGGTTTAACCCATTCGTCTGCTCCCAATTGTGCCCCCCAAAAAATAAAGAACTGCTGACCGCAGTCCTGGGATCGGTTACCTAGGCTAGAGTTTCTAAACCGCCGGCCCGGGGCCCGGTACCGGGCCATCGCATCAATTATTCCGGGCCGCGAAAGATTCTCCGGGAATTTTTCATTTTAGTTTTCTAAGAATTTTTTTTTTATGAATAAATATTTTATCGTGGGAATATTTTGAGGAGAATGCTAATCGCGAATGCGTCAGAGAGCTCAGACCCAGAAAGCCTAACTAACATCTGTGCAGCAACTGCTAATGACCTAACCATGTATTTTTAAATGTGTGAGTATTCATGAATGATCTAAAGTTTTAAGACATCGAACTCTTTAGCATTCAAGAAAGGTTATACTGCTCATTATGACCTCTCTTTAAAAGTGCCTGCAATCGATTGCAATGGTGTGTGTCACATCCTCTATTCTTAAAATTGAATAAAATGACACGTGTTGTAAATAGCAGCGACCAATCAGCAAGGTAGTGTAACAGAAAAGCGTGTATTAGTAGAAGGAATATACTAATACTTTTTATGTTCATGCTATAATTAATTATTCATATTTATAGTTTAATGTGTGACTTTTGAAAAATGGAAGACATTTACGAGTAAATTTGTCGGGACAGGGTCTTCGTCTTATAAAAAAGAATTTCCCGAACCCCCGTTTTATAAAAGGAGAATTTTCCGGGCCCTCGTCTTATAAAAGCGAATTTTCTGGGCCCTCGTCTTATAAAAGCAAATTTTCTGGGCCCTCGTCTTATAAAAAGATAATCTAATGGGCCCTCGTCATATAAAACGAGAATTTTCCGGGCCCTCGTCTTATAAAAGGCGAATTTCCCGGGCCCTCGTCTTATAAAAAGAAAATTTCACGGGCCCTCGTCTTATAAAAAGCGAATTTAATGGGCCCTCGTCTTATAAAAAACAAATTTACAGTCTTCTTATAAAAAAATAATTAACCTAGTCGCGGCCTGATAAATGTTGAGAAACACTATCACAAGAGGTTAGGATTCTTAAAAAAAACTGTAGATCCCGAGGCAGGATGACATTTGCTGTCCTCGCGCCGTAAAACTCAAACAAAAACAAATTGACAAAAAGGAGAACTCCATAAAAATAGCCGAGGGGTTATTTATATACGATTATGTTTTTAACTCTCCACTTCTATACGGTTGAAGCTATAACGTAGAGAAAAGAAAATGAACTACGTTCTTAGGTTGGAGTTGAATCAGCGATCTTTGGGTTGCCATCCCAATGCCTTCACTGTTGGACAACAGAGTACAGTAGAGTGTCGAAAACTTAATTGTAGTCAATAGCATTAAATGCAACGTATAGTCAGATGAGTGATTTCAGGTTGTAATTTCAATTTCAGTTTTCTTAGTGACTATTTCTTGATTTATGTAGTATTTTCGCATTACAGTTTTATAATTTTGAGATCCGGCGGTGATGCAGTTGTAACACGATCGCCAAGAGCGCCGCCTTGCGGTGGCGCAGTGTGGTAACGCGTTCTCCTAGTGCGCCGCTAATCCGGGTTCGACTCCCAGCAGTGCAAAGAACGCTTACTCAGAGATCTCATAAAGATCGCACTGCTCACTGTAGTCCGGGGTTTGGTTCCCTAGGCCTTAAGAGGTTTGGATTCCTCGGAAAACTGTAGATCAGAGAGGTTCGGATTCCTCGGAAAACAGTAGGTCCCGGCGCAGCATGACCACTGTAGTCTTTGAGCCGTAAAACCACAAACCAGCCAAGAGCGCCGTTATCCCGAGCTCGACTCCCAACGGTGCCAAAAAACGGATTATTGACTAACTACACACTGTAGTCCGGGGGCTGGTTCCCTAGGCTATGAGAGTTTCAGATTCCTCGTATGATTGTAGGTTCGGGCGCAACAAGGCCTCTGACGTCCTTGCACCGTAAAAATCACAACACATTTTATAATTTTGCTTGTGTATATACATATCCATGTGTGCTCGATGACCGACATACCTCCCTAATGCTACTCTTTTTTTTTTTTCGAAGGATAACCGCAGCAACGAAGAGGCGTGAATTCAATGAGCTCTTCGAAGTACAATGT
This sequence comes from Dysdera silvatica, assembly GCA_006491805.2. Classification (NCBI taxonomy): domain Eukaryota; kingdom Metazoa; phylum Arthropoda; class Arachnida; order Araneae; family Dysderidae; genus Dysdera; species Dysdera silvatica. The sequence goes on from QLNU02014802.1 coordinate 17,181,952, forward strand.
AGATGAAATATACCATGCTTCTTAAAATATGGTCCTCAGTTCCCTGATATTTGTCGGTAGTGGAACATTATCATAGATTGTACATTGATTATTGCATCTTAGATGTGTTCTGTAGAGTTTAAATCCAGATAACGGTGGGGCTAAGCTCGGAAAAATGTTTCACTAACCATACTTTGTTATCTGTGAAACAAATATATATATATATATATATCATTGGCGGCTCGTGGCGAGATTTTAGGGTATGTGCATGAAGCCAATTCACCAAAACCCAAAGTTACCATAAATTTCTTTCTTATTTACTGAATGAGGTAAAAACCAGTTTCTTGACGAGTATAGGCCATAAATTGATGCGTTTTGGTGAATTAGCCTTCATGCGCACACCCTAAAATCTTGCCACGAGCAGCCACTGTTATATATACACACAATATCTTGTGTGCATGTGATGACGTATTATCCTGCTGGAAGCGCCCTCTCCCTTTCGGGGTAATAAATTTGGATAAGAACATAAAGGGTATATAATACTGGTGCAAGTTATCCATAAGGATGGTGGCATATAGTCTTCTTGGTTAGTGATGTCTGCAGATGTACCAGGAGGTCTTAATGTGTGCCAGCAGAAAACAGCTCGAAACTACAGCAGAGCTATCGGAGCGCTGGACCATGATCTATTGACATGTGAGATCCATTATAAGGTGGGGTTTCTCCATACCACAACTGGCCCATCCGCTCAAAGCTATTGGAACACCCACTTATTGAACCAGGAGGTGTGTTTCTAGCCAATGATCGGTCTAGTAATGGTATTCGCGAATCTGGGCGAGAAGCGAAAACTTGGGCTGCAATGTCAACAATGGAACTTTCGTAAACCGTCGGCTCTGGAATACATATAAGAAGGAAAGCGCTGCACTATACCAACGCTGTTAATTGTGGAAATTTGAAAACCATTGTACTGTGTGCCGCTGAGGAGAAGATCCCTAGAAGTTGACTAGTTAAACTTGAAACAGTTGACTAACCAAAATAGGGCAAGGGTAGGATCCGGGGACCTTTGTTTATCAGGTTCGTACAAAACCTACCATTGCTGCTTACATTTAGTAAGCAATCACCCAAACCGATTATCCATCTTAGCTTCCCCAACTCCCCCGCAAAAAAATCGATCTGTTTTGATTGACAGTTTCGCTAGGAACCTTTTCCGCAGCGGTGCGCAGTAGAAAGGCTTGAAATTTGCTGTTATCCGGAATAATGTGGCTCGCCGGTTGGATGTAACAATGCATATTGGGCTACACTATTCACGACGAAGGTTCAGAGTGCTCCATCAGCTTCAGTGGCGTTTCATGCTGGTTGTCATCCCTGATACTGTGGAGCCATGGTAGACCTTTGAAATTGCTGTGTGTGGAAATTAGAATTTTCTGTTAATTTTGGAGATGGTGGAATGACCTACTTCTTTTGCACCGACTATCAATATCCGTTCAAAGTCGCTTAAATCGTTTTATTCTGTCATTTTTACCGTGAATTCTATGACAGCGTATTTTACAGATACCTGTCTTTAGTGTCACTCACTTCAATTACAAATGAGCCAATTTAATTCGGTGCGCGTGATAGCGCCTGTTAGAAATGGAAGCGACTGTTACATATTTTCTGGCACTTGAGTGTATATTATACTTAATTATTTCCCTCAATAGCGACAATATATGTAAAAAACTATTTATTTCTATTTAAAGACGATATTTTGCGGTGTCAGCAAAGAACTTCATAGTATTTCACACACATGGGCGCCGGCAAGGGGTGCAAGGAGGTGCACTTGCACCCCCTTGGTTTCTGGAAAAAGGAAAAAAAAAAAAAAAGACCGAATCCACAAAAAAAAAGAAGTCGCGTACTGTTTACTTGTATTGTTTTCCGTGTACATTTTACTCAATTATTTCCTTTTCACCAAATAAACAGAATACAGCACACGAGAATACATTTACAATCAGCGAAAACAACTTATATTCAACGCGAACAAACACGCTCTTAAGTAACTATGCAATCAGCCAGCATCGGTCGAACAGCCCAATGAATGCAGGAAGACTGGAACGATGTTGCCAACCTGTGGGAAATTTCCCATGAAATTTCTCTGGACGAGGGAAATTTTGATAAAATTTCAACATTGTGGGAAAAAGGGAAAAATAACAAACTACCAAACTGCGGGAAATTCCAGTGTCTGGGATACGACAGAAAAAATTTCCCACACTGTTTTTTAAATAAATGCATGCACACGTATAATTAGGAAATCTCCTAAAGAAGTAGTAAACTACTCTAAATTTAACTCAGTTTATTTTGCTTTATTTTTTATAGTGATGATTAACCACTAATGAGGTGGTGGTGTACGCAAAAAAAGTAATTTTGTGTTAAAAAAATGGTTTGTTTGTTTGGTTATATTAAATTTTACTTTGAATAGTTGTGCGTCACTGCATAATAATATCATCAATGGCGCTAACTTCGTTCCTACTTATCGCAATGTTTTTAAAGCTGTAAAAACAATCTTTTCTCCGCAAAATAGCCGACAGGGATTAAGGCCAGAGTATTTTTTAAAATCATAATATTTTTTCATCTCCACTAATGCAAGCTTATCCCATTCAACAGGTCGCTTTGAATATGGTAGCAGTAATTCGCTCGTTATTCCAATCAAAAGCAATCATTTGAAGCTACACAAAAAGGTAAATTTGTGTTGGGCATAATTGTAGAAGCAATTTTTTTAAATGATATGTACCTTGTTAATTTGCTCAATAAAGCAAATACACATATATTGAAATAGCCGTTGTTAAAAGGGGATATGTTGCAAAATCAATATTTTTGGGGAAAAAAAAAATCTTCCAAATTTAAAGAACATTTTTTTTCACATTTATCAGTCGCAATATACAGCTGTAGGAATTGTACGCTATAATTTTCGTACCGTTTTGCATCGAAAGATGCGTGTAGGCATCTAAATATGAGAACACATAATAGCTAATTTTTTCATTTAAAAAAAAAAAAAAAAGGGAATTTTACCTTCCTTTCAGGGAAATTTTCTTCGGACAGGATGGCAACACTGGATTGGAGTCCCAATCATCGTTCTGCCCGTACAAAAGCTGCCCGATTTACCGACGTCTAACAGCGCCATGTGTTGAACGTTCTATTGACCGAGTGCAACATCATTATTCAATTGGAATTTTGCTGGATGCACCCCCTTGCATATGATCCTGTGGGCGCCGATGTTCACACATATCACACACGCGCGCGCGTGCATACAGACACATAAGCACGCAAACACACATTATGAAAATCTTTTCTTGTTTAAAAACGGTTTTCCTCCTTCCTTTGAAAGTTGTTAATGTGAAAAATTATTGTATGCAAAATTATTTGCAGAGTTTTGTGTTTACAATTCCAGTTTTCAGACCTAGCAAATGCTTTTACATTTTCTATTTTACTTTTAAATGAAACCAGGCGTTTTTAAATAAATGATTTTTCCATTTATCTTCAGAGATGCAAATCCTTGAGGCTCTGAGAATATTCCTTATTTTCCTTCTGTCTGTTACTTATCCCTTTCATGAATAAAGATCGCTTGTTAAAGTGAAAATAAAAATTTAAAAAATGAAAATCCAGTTCAGGCGGTGATGAATGCCCTTTGGTAAATCAAATCAAACAAAAAATATTTCAGTTAGAAATTATCAAACGACATCGATTGCAATTTAAATGGCGAATTGTAAACAAGAGTTCCGATACCTGGATTCCTTTGCGGATTCATCCACGATTGCGATTTGATGTGATCTATACTCTCTCTCTCTCTCTCTGCTAGGCTAATTAATCATTCCTTACTTGTATGACAATAGCCATCTTGTAATGACGTTTCGGTTGCCTGGCGTTCCTGGAGAAGTCCTGGTGTAGGCCATTCTCTACTCAGCTGAGACAGCTCACGGATTTGAGGCTTTGATAAATGCAATTGAATGAACAGGCTGTCAATATTGAAAGGTGATTAGAGAAAGCTGACTTCGGCCATCCTTCCGTCATAAATTATAAACCCATAAACAAACAGTCAGTCAGTCTGTTTGTTTAAATATTTAAACTGTTTGTACGCTTCAAAATTTAATATCAGTAGACATTTCTGGTCGACAATATTATTTGTTTCATGTTGCTTTTGTTCGTAAGTATTTAGGGAATTATGGGAACGAAGACGGAAAAGGTTAGAAGTATACCGAATTGAAAAATCGATGAAGATACCAGCGATGATTAATTATCTAAAGATGATGATTATCTACAATTAAATGTAGTTATTAGCAGGTTTCAATAGATATTGAACCCACTATTGCTTTTGGCTTTCCTGTCTGCCTGTCTGTACGCAATAAAAAGGACAAGGCAAAGGTCTTCCGTAAATGCAATAATGATGGTTGTTGTTAATGCTGAAAACCTACCGAGTTACTTGAGAATTAGAGAGTTGCGGATTAGAGAGTTACGAATTAGGGAGTTGGGGATCAGAGAGTTTTGGATCAGGTAGTTGCAAACTAGAGTGTTTCGAATTAGAGAGTTGCGAATTAATGTTAATTGAAACCCGCTAAATTTAAATATCGACCTTAGGCGATTTTCTTTCACTTGTTCGTTTTGTATTGCGAGCGTTCTTATTGTTGGGTTTTTATGATATATTTATTCACTATATACTTGTTACCTACATAGTGTAATGCACTGGACCTGGGCGCGACGCATGCGCGCTGCGCCTTGTAACATGCGACTAGAAACCTGTTCTCCGGTGTCGAACCCTTGCTTGTAATACGCCTGGCTATGACGACTCTCCTGGTCGCCTGTGCTGTACATACGTATGTATGGAATGTGGACGACCTAGCTCGCGGAGCTAATGCTGTATCACGATCTCGCTATGTTAATAAAGCGTTACGATTCTCTCTCTCTCCATCTCCATGGACTTCTACGTAACCCAATAGGTTATGGGACTAACCACCCTTCCACTGCGCGAAATGAGGATTGAAAGACTGAAAATTATCGGATAATCTTTTCTGGGAAATTAAACGCAAGGGGATAGAAAATAGTGTCCCATGGAACAATGCGAATCGAAAGATTGGACAAAGAGAACTACGAAACGTGGCGTATCCAAATGAAAGCAATTCTCGTCAAGAATGGTATGTGGGAATATACTGAAAATGGGTCGAAACCCGAACCCGTGGATGGAGATGAAAATTCGATTGAAAATCCACGTAAGTGTAAAAAGTTGGACGGGAAAGCGAAGGCCGGGATTGTATTATGCATTTTCCCATCGGAGTTGAAGCAAGTAAAGAATTGTATAACGTCGCACGATATTTGGAGGAAATTAGAAGAGACATATTAGTCGAAAGGACCAGTTCGAAAAGCCATTCTGTTGAAGGCGCTGATACGCCACAAGATGGTGGACCCTCTTCCCTAATGGCGATATACGTGATCACGTGCGAGAATTCTTCGATATTGTGGATAAGCTGTCTGATATGGCGTGCTCGTCAGCCATATTGAATTACGTTGTTCTTTAAATCATTTTGTGTGGATATTAACGTATTATTACAGGAGAATATTAGTTTGCCAAATATATTCTGTGTATTTGTACAAAGTAAGCATGGGTAGAGAAAAAAAAAGCTAGAGGACGTTTTATGGGTTTAGGCGCCAGAGCCAGGCTAAAATAAACCATGGAAATCCCATAAAATGTCAACTTTGATTAGGGGCTTGTTTGTCAATTCTACTATCGTAAACTCAGGGCGTAGTTAAACTCAAAAACAGTAGACCGCCCCGCGAAAGGAAACCTATCAGAGATCAGCAGTATGGTTTGCATAGATAGCAACAGCCAATGTACTGTCAAAACGAATAATCCTGTGAGTGGATTGGGTAATTTAATTTGATTGACTTGAGGGTCGTGCTGGGGATAGTAAGAGAAGAAAATAGAAGAGAAGAGCGGGAGCAGCGTACGAGAAGAGGACGTCTCAATTTGACGTTGAACTTGGAGTTCGGTCGGAGACTTCAAGGCAAGCAAAGTTGCAGGTGGGAAGACTCACAACCTTCCTACTTGAAAGTATCGCACGGGCTCCACTTGGAAAGTTTTTATTAAAGCTCCAAAAATTCTCGATTCGCTCACGAGCTACAAAATCATACGCATCAGCTGCGTAGAGTTATATTCATCGCCACTGCAGAGTGAAGAATTCCGGCTGACTATAATTATTCATCGTTGATTTTCGCATCAGCAAATCCCGATGTTTGTCCAAAAAATACGTAGAGTCCCACTGAACTGATGCAGCAGCATCCTGTCTGTTCATCGTTGCTTTTCGCATCAGCAGAGCTGACGTTTATTAATAAATACGCCGAGTCCTACGGAACTGTCGCCACAGTATCCCGGCTATTCATCGTTGCCTTCGCAACAGCAAAACCTGACGCTTGTCCATAAAATACGCCGAGTCCTGCTGAACTGACGCCGAAGAATCCCGGCTGTTCATCGTTGTTTTCAGCACCAGCAGAGCCTGACGTTTGTCCATAAAATACACCTAGTCCTACTGAACCGACGCAGCACCATGCCAACTATTCATCGTTGTTTTCCCGCACCTGCAGAGCTTGACGTTTGTCCGTAAAATACGCCGAGTCCTACTGAACTGACGCAGGGGCATCCCGGCTGTTCATTGTTATTTTTCCGCACTAGCAGAGCCTGATGTTTGTCCGTAACATACGTCGAGTCCTACTAAACCGACGCAGCGGCATCCCGGCAGCCCGTAAACGTTTTTTCATCAGAAATTGACTTTGACACACGACAAGCCACAGCGTAGTACTCCCGCAAGGCAACAGAACTATGGTTACGTGACTGCAACACAACAGCATAATATCTGCACGTGAGTCAATATCCATTTATTCTAATTTATACGAGGTATACCATCATTTAGGTTTAATTTGAAAATTAGGTTATGAAATTTATTCAATTTTTCCCATTTGCCCTTGCTTACTCAGGCAGTATTTCTTGCATTGTTTTAATTTAATATCTGGCATACGTTCTCAGTATTGGTGTAATTTATTGTATTGTCATATTGCAATTTAGACAGATATTGTTGCTGAGCCGTTGATTTGATAACAACCTGTATTGACGAACCACAGCACGGCAAGTGTATTAGCTAGTCATTTATATTATCTCGCTACGAAGCAGAGAAGTAGACAGAAACATCACAAGTCATGAGTCATACCATATTAATATTGATTGCTTCGGAGACGAGATACACATTCAGAGTGCGCTGAAAGCCCCCGAGTATTCAGAATGGTATATGGCGCTAGTCAGAGAAGTGAATAGTGTTTTAAACAATAACATCTTTGTGTTATTTATTTATTTTTTATTTTTTTGTAGTTTTGTGTGTTAGTTGATAGGTCCCGTTCTAGAAAATGATTAGGGAGTCGATTCATATTGACAAAAAAGTTTAATCCGGAAGGATCTCTTTGCAAACGTAAGGCGAGATTCGTCGCGAAGGGTTTTAACCAAAACCCGGGTATTGATTTTAGTGGAACCTTTGCCCCCGTAGCACGACAGGAATCCATCCGACTAAGGGGGCACTGACGGTTAAGCTTGAAATTAAAATCCACCAGTTCGACGTAACGGCGGCGTATTTGAATAGAAATTTCAAAGAGAAGTTATTCATGGAATGTCTTGAATATTTTGAAGACGTCCTCAGTAAAATAACAATGAGTAGCAAATTGGATAGCGATATTGAAAAAAAGGCGTCCAAAAATTTTAGAGTTTCTAAATGGAGAGAAAATATTGCTGTTGCAGAGGTCGTTATATGGCCTCAAACATGCTGGACGTTGTTTAAATAAGAGATTAAATGATATCATAGAGGCATTTGGGGCGATACGAACCCATGCTTACCCATACATGTATTATGTCAGAGAGGAAGGGCAACTAACTGCCATACTGGCATATGTTGATGACATATTATTTATCTTACAAAATTCCCATAAATTAAGGAAATTTGGAAATCACCTCAAAGAGGAACTTGAGGTAAAGTATAGTGGCGCAGGCAAATATTGTTTAAGAATAAATTTTCGCCAAGAAAAGGGTGTGATATCCATGAGCCAACAAAGTTACGTAAGAGAGTTACTGAAACGTTTTAACATGTTGGAAACAAAACCAGTTGCAAGCCCCATGGATGTGAGTGTTAGATTGAGAAGGGCAGAGAAATGTGAGGAAAGCGCGTTCCCGTATCGAGAGCTAGTTGGAGGGTTAATGTATTTGGCGACTTCCACTCGACCGGATGTCGCCAATGCTGTTAGTCAATTGAGCCAGTTACAATAACTTATGATACACAGCCAACTTATAATAACGATGAATGTGCCCAAGTCCTAACTAAACTCATGTTTGTAAAAATTGCAACACCATGAAGGAATCACTTGATTGAGCTGAAACTTTCAGGAAATGCAAATTAGGGTATGCTATTCAAATGATTAGAATTTCAGAGTCATCACGCATGCGTGGGCTGAGCAGCGCCCTCTGAACTGCTGATGGATCCGTATAAATAGAGGGCTGTAGCGGGGCGTGTATGGTTATCTGCTAGTGGTAAACGTTACATGAGACGTCACTATGCCTCTACGACGAAAGAGGGCGACATTTCAGCAAGTTACGGAGTTTGAACGGGGACGAATGATCGGCCTTCGTGAAGGAGGGTTTTCTTATCGTGCAATAGCAGCTCGTATGGGGCGTAACAGCAGCACAGTGATGCGAGTGTGGAAGCAGTGGGTTCAAGAGAACCAGACAACTCAGAAATCCGGGAGTGGACGCCGAAAGGTGACGTCAGCACGGGATGATAGACACCTGGTCCGCATGGCGGTGACGGACCGTTTTGCTTCATCTGGACAGTTGGCAGAACGTTGGTGCACTGCTACAGGTGTATCATTGTGTGCTTCATCAATTCGTCGGCGTCTACTGCACCGTGGACTGCGTGCAAGAGTTCCTTTATACAGGATCCCCCTGACGCAAAACCATCGGCGCCTGCGGTTACAATGGGCTCATGGACATAGAGATTGGCGTGCTGATTGGCAACAAGTGGTGTTTTCTGATGAATCCCGACTTAATTTGGGGTACAGTGATGGCCGCATCCGTGTTAGACGCTATACCGGTGAACGCCACCTTCCGGAGTGCATTATCCAACGTCATAGTGGACGAACCCCCAGCGTTATAGTCTGGGGTGCGATTGCGTATCATGGACGATCTCAGCTGCTACGAATTGTGGGTAATCTTAACAGCAACCGGTACATCAATGAAGTTCTGGAGCCCGAAGTTGTTCCCTTCCTTCAAGGCATTCCCGGAGCTGTATTTCAACAGGACAATGCCCGCCCACATATTGCCAGGAATGTTCAAGACTTCTTTTCATCACAACAGATACAGCTTCTTCCTTGGCCTGCCTATTCGCCGGATATGTCGCCGATTGAACATGTGTGGGATTTCGTTGGTCGGCGTCTCGCTCGTGATCCTCGTCCCATAGCTACTACAGATGAACTTTGGGGTCGCATACAAGCAATCTGGAATGCTCTTCCTCAGGCACACATTCGACGTCTGTTTGATTCCATGCCACGTCGTATAGTAAAAGTATGGCCTAAAAATAATAGCGAGTACTTCTAGGGGGATGAGAAAAATTTTTACCCTCTTCTCAAGACTGTCAAAAATTTTAGTGAATGTACAAGATACCAAAACGCTACAAAAATAATTGATACTACCTGACAATTAGTAATGAGCTAAAAAGTACCTTATTTTAAAATGTGACTGTAAAACTTTTGAAAGTAAATGCATAGCAGGTTCGGGCAAATCAAATTTTTAAACGGCTAGGGGGGGCCCGAGCCCAACCTGTCCCCATATGGGCGCCCATGGTGGCGAGTGATTATATTCAATTACCATGTAAATTTCAGATAAGTGTTACAAGGATTAATAATTTGGAAACTCTCATTTACCTTGTAAATTATTAATATTAATTTAATTAATGGAAATTAAATTTCCAATATAGGGGTAAAATTGCTTTGATAATTAACATGTTTCTAATTATTATATTTGGATGTATATAAGTCTTGTAAACAAGTAATTAATTTGTGGATGTGAAATCCACCAGGTGCCCAGAAATCATTCTTTTCTTGGCGAGTAATTTACCACCTAAGTAATGAGTAGTTAATTGTTTTCAGTTTGATGTATTTTCTAATTGGCTTACAATGCTAATGGTAGTTAACTGTTTGCGATATCACAGCTAATAAAAGCCATTTGGTCTAGCTATTTTGAATATCATGTTTTTAGTAATTAAAAGAATTTAACTTATATTGTAACCTCTTTAATTAAAAGCGACGAGAGAATATCTTTTGCATAACCATAGCTCCTAATTAAGGACAACTTGTGACGCATCCGAAGATTTGAAAACCTCACGCTTCCGTCTTTTTTACAAGCGTCTTAAATGTTATATATAAATATATGAAATCGCTATTATAAACAATAATATACTATAGGGTAAGTCGGCGAATAGTAGTAGTTACAGTTTAAGTAGTATTAGTAGTCATAGTTTTATGAAAACGGAACCTGGAGAAAAGCTATTAAAAAAATCAATAGACATTGTGATTAAAAAATAATTTAATCATGAATCTTAGCAAATCTTTACAAAATATCCCAAATAAACCCACATTTGAAAGAAATTTAACGAAACAAAATATTTTGGGCAAAATCTAATTTTTTAAAATATAAAACCGAAATATTTTTATACATGGTAATAAGATTTAATCATTCTTAATTAGTTGCAACACTGCAACACTGAAACATATACTTGGCGACAACGTAAAAACTTTTGGAAACTAAATAAAAATACAGCATTAAATGTAAATTGCTTCAATTAGTAACGTTATTTCTGTATTATATTTAATAATTTTCGACATCTACGTAGAAGCTCAAGTTAGAGATTTTTTGTTTAGGAGAAAACCAGACTCCGTTTCCATCCTGGATTCGAATCAGGGTCCCTCCGTTTAGCCCGGAGTGTCTTGGACCGCTAGACGAACGAGGACAGGAAACAACGCTCTCTTTCTCCGTATGTAAAGATGTAAGGTATTATTACCCTCCGCAGGGATAACACAATTGCCAAATATGGTCAACACACAAAGCTACTGGAGCGAGTATAATAAATTCCCCCACGAAAACTCACAAAAAACTCGCCCCGGTGGCTTTGTGTGTTGACCATTATTTGGCAATTGTGACATCTCTGAGAAATGTCATAATATCTTATGTCGTTATTCTTCACACATTGAAATGTATGTTTACATTTTGTATCAAGTTAGCACAACGTTTCAAGTCATAACAATGTTTAAAAAAATCCTCTTCCCGTTCATTTGCTTTCGCCTTTTCGACTACTAATAACGTATTATTTTTTATTTATTCACGACTTAATATGTTCTCTGCATTTTAAACCTCTTTCCACAGATGTTTAATTTTATTTCTAAATTTCAGCGACATACTGGATGCTAAAGTCTGGTTATATATTTTATTTTGAAAATCACTTTTTAGTGTCTATATTGAGGTAACTGAAAATTCTGAAAATAAAGATTTTGTGCACTGTTTTTTAATTTATATTAACGACAACTTCTGAAAAATAATTGAAATAGTTATTAAAGTAATAGAAATAAAATTTATAAATTATAAATATTTTATAAATTTATAAAATAAAATATTTATTAAAGTAATAGTAATGAAATAAAGTAATAGAATTCAAGAAGGAATACTATCACAATTATTTTTTGTTAAGTATTAAATATATAGACAAATATCAAATAAAATTAACAGTTTCGACAAAACAATCATCTTTAATTCTATCCACCAACAATTAATATCATTGAAGCCATTAAACTGCAATATATGCCCAAATAAATTCAAATAAATTTTAACGCTACCTAATTGAAAAACGAGTGATTAAGTTAATCAGTCTTAATTAATTTTAAGCCAAGGTAGTGAACAGCTCAATTATAACAGATCAGAGTAAGCAAAGCCCATATACATCGCCCTCTGTATAAAATGTTACTCACGACACAGTCTTAAATAATATTGTTCAAAGCCATTTTCTTTGGAAGTTCATAAATATCTTTTCCGTAGTCCATAAAAGTAAATATTTCAGGTGTTATGCGCGTAAAAAGATGGGAGAAATATCAACGTATTCTGTGAAATTTTAGTTCCTACTTTTGGATACAAGGAGGGTGAAGAGAATGCTTTATACTTTCCTCGTTGAAAACAACTGTCATTTTAATGTATGTTCTCATAACTCATTATTAGAGAATCGCATTTTTATTCCCATAAGTATCTAAACTACGTAAGTATAAATCTTAAAGGTGTTTCAGCTATTCAAAGCTTTGAAACCTACACATCGTAAATTTGCTTTTAAATTTATAACTGTAACATTACGTGAAAGTTTTCCTTCTACCTTCGATATGTTATCGAATAGAAATAAAATTTTTGTTCAATTATAAATTTCACATATTTCATCACTTTATCGTCTTTTAATATATTTAATCTTTCCTCAAGCAACAAACATTGTATATAACAGAATCACAAGTAATCTACTAGAAAAATATGTAATAATATTATATGTATATGTAATAATATTATATGTATATGTAATAATATTATATGTATATATAATAATATCATATGTATATGTAATAATATCATATGTATATGTAATAATATTATATGCATATGTAATAATATTATATGTATATAATAATATTCGACACCCACGTATAAGAAGCTGAATCTAGGGTATTTTATTTAGGAGAAAAACAGACGCCGTCTACATCCTGGATTTGAATTAATGTCCCTCCGTTTATCCAGGAGTGTCTTTACCACCGGACGAACGAGGACATGGAACCACTTAAGAAAACCTCCCAAAAAAACTCTCTCCAATTATTTTGCGTGTTCTCCATTATTTGGTAGTTGTGTTATCCTTGAGAAGGGTAATAATATCTTACAATAATGTGTAATTATAAGAAAAATATGTAATTTATACGAAAATATGTAATTTATAAAAAATATGTAATTTACAAGTAATATGTGCAAATGATAAGAAATACTTGCAAATTATATAAAAGTGCGTGAATTATTAGAAAATGTGTAAACTACAAAAGAGATTGGTGTAAATTTCAAGGAAAATATCTAAATTCTAATAACAAATTGTAAATGTACGGCCGAGAACTGTTCCTAATTGGTATTTGCCAGGAGTCCGGAAATGGAACATCTGGTGACGAACAGAAATTCAGAGACGATAGTGCTCGAGCATAAAACAGAGGGACAACGTGGCTGCGGGTGGTTGCAGCTCAAAGACTCGTAGTTACCTTGCACATGCTCGACCGTAATAAATAATATATAGAGGGAAATCAATACTATGGTCGTATTTGTGTGATTGCGAACGTACGTGATCTAATATAAGCGGAGTTTTAGTTGCCACGCGCTGTTGATTTGGTTCAGCGTCTCTTCAAGCGTGGCCTGTTCCATCAAGTAACAGTGTCATTCAACAAAATAGGAAAACGACGAATCGCGCGTCTGAAATATATCAGAGCAGAAGGAGAAAGATATACATAATAAGCGATCGTTCCTCCCGCGATATAACGTTGGATTAGAGTAGATGACAAAAAAGGCATGCACAAATCAAGCAAAGTTTAAAAATCGCATGAAAATAAAAGAATAATTTATAAAAATTACAAACAGATTGAAAAATACAAAGAAAATTTACAAATTGCAAGAAAATTTAATAAGGCTATTTTCTTTCCAAAAGATCTATATCACGGGAGAAACCCCAAGGTTTAATCCATGACAAAGTTTTTAATTATAAACTGAAAATATAAAAAAATTCCTATAAATTGTGTTGTCGTTGAACTTTCGCCCAGAAATTTTTAATCTAGATATTAGTGAATCTTACATATGCTTTCATCTACCTGTGTTAAGGAATATTGGTGATACATGTTTAGATCTCTGTTTTCTAGAAACTAGAATTTTGTATATTCGTGAAGATAACATGGTATCCAGCAGGGGGCGTAAACTTGAAGAAAATATGAGGACTCAAGTTTAACTTCTTCATTCTAGAAGTACACATATGTGTACCTTGGGTTTCAATGCTTTTTCTACTAAACCAATAAACACTGCGAACGCAGACCGAAAGTTACCATTTGTGCACCTTTAAACTTTCTTTTGGTATCACTATATGTCGCTGGAAAGTTTAGAAAATCGAAGGACGAGAATTTGCTTTTGCGGAAGTTGCATCATGTCGACAAAAGCTCGTGTCTTAAAAAGATAAGCTTGCAAATTTCTGTTAGAATTGTAATGGTCTTTATTTTCATAGATTATATTTTCGTTATATAATATTGTGATGCTCCTTTACTATTGTGTATATTTAAATATTGTTACTGTCTTTTCTTTAATCGGGAAGCATGGATTTCATCAGACTTGATAGTCTCTACCTAATGCTTCTTAGGCGAATATCATTTGGTAATTTGCAAAATTTATATTTGTGTTAAAAACTTCTTGTTAACCTTGCAATGTAACATGCTTCCGTCTAAATAAATTTGTATTGCATTGACAGCTCCAAACTCATTTACTGTTTTAGGCTTGGTTTTCTGTCTCAGCGGAGGACGTTTACCCTTACACTCCGAAAGTTTATTAAAAAACAATTTTAAGTGACGACAAACAAAAAATTTTCATTACTTTTTATCATTTGATAATTATAAAATTGTGCAGGCATAATTTGGTAGAATGAAGTATAGGTCTGTCCCCTCTTCTAAACGAATTTCAGTCGCGTTGTTACAGCAACAGGAAACTGAAGAAACACATTAGCAATAACAAATGTATTTCATATATTATATCTTTCACCTTCAGCAAAGTTCTTGTTTCTTTATTTATTGTCAGCAAATTTTGTAGGACTTGGAACCAAAAATTTGTTTGGGGGTAGAAGGACTTGTTGGCGCCCCTGGTCTTGGCGATATGTTTACAGGCGAGAGTTTTATTTTAGTAATTAAGATTGGAAAAAGGAAGTTCAACTAAAATGACCTTTTCTTTAAATTTGTTGCCTGGCCTAATAATTAAATTTTCATTTCGAAATCCTTCTATAGCTATTTTGCTTTAAAAATTGCCAACTTTTCCTCCTCTTTTAGGTATTACTTATTTATTTCATCTATTTTATTGTCACCTTCCTCCTTTTTTTCATTTTCTATTCTCTCTCTAGTCTTATTGCTTTCTTCGTTATATATAATATTATTATCCCTTCCTCTCTTTAACCTTCACTTTATTTATCTTAATCTTATTGTTCCATTTTCTCCTTCTATTTTTTTATTTAATGAATTTTGCTACACATAAGTTTGTTTATATATGCGAATGTTCGGCTCTGCCAGCTATGATCATAAATGAAAGACTTCATACAGATAGCTAAGACAGAGTTGACTTTTCTGTAAGTTTTATGTCCTGTTTGATAAATAAATCAGAATTTATTAACAAAGATACAGCACAATAATTTTTCTTGAAAAATTTCCATCTTCAGTGGGAAGAGGTTTCTTTTTACAAATGCATTTTCTTGATGTGTTCCCCTTAAAAAAAGATGCTAAGGGGACAGTATACTTTCAAAATGATGAAAAATTATAAAAATTTAATTTTTTTGTAATTTCTTAAAAATAAATATGAAATGTTTTCTTTTGTAATCCGTTGAAAATTTTCAATTCTGATGATTTTTTAAAAGTGTGAGAAACATTTAAAATTTGTGGGTGTGTCTATATAAATGCTCCCTGTTCTATATTTTCCACGTTTGAAAGATTTTTTGAGCTACCCTCTAGAAATATTTCTTTCATAGGTATTACATATTTTGCTGAATAGCAGCATAGCTAATAATCCCGAGAAGAAGGAGGTATAACGTTGTTTATTTTTGCAAACAAACCGCTACTCTTCGTGATCGATCCTTCCACACTTTTGAAATTTCAATTCAACTTGTTTTTTGTAGCTTCTGTTGTCATATTATTCATTCTGTGTACCTTTTTTGGCAAGAATGGATGCCATAAGTAATAGCTAGATGGCAGCATCCTAAAAGCAGGTCATTAAAACTGAAAAAGAGAGCTCAAAAACTAGCTAATAAACGTTGGGCAAAGGCAAATATGCCGTTAGAATCAACAGAGCTGTCATTCGCGTCCGTTACAAGCAATGATGTTACACCTTGTACAAGTGAAAGAAAAATCAATTACTTCCCAATTGTGCATGAGAAAGTTGATAGCCCTGAACCTAAGTTATACATTAGTAAATCAATATGTGTGGTATAATTCGTTGAAAGAACTACTGAATGTGGTGTACAAAATCTAAATGTAAATATTGCAGGGAAGTTTTGTTTTTCATCCAAACTTGAAATCGCATGCAGATTGATGAGAAAAAAAACATACAGCAGTGCATTTTCAAATCAACGCGCTGAGCATAGGAAATCTTTGATATAAATAAACAGATGGTAGAAGCATTTCTAAATCTTGGTAAAGACCATGAAAGCATGGAAATCTTTTCGATGATTTTAGGAATCAATGCTATGCATAAAAACACATTCTCGAAATGTATCTCAGATTTAGTGAAAGAAGCGAAAGATGTTAAAGAATGTATCCTTGCGGGAGCTCAGAAAATTGTAAGCTTAGCTCATGAAGCCTCAATACAAGAATGTATTGACATTGGTATTTCCTTTGATGCCACATGGAAAAAACGAGGTTGTACGTCGTTGTACAGTATAGCGACAGTAATTGACCTTATAGCAGGACTTGTAATAGATTATGAAGTTATTTCAAAATACTGTCGTGAATGTTTACTTGCTGAAAAAGATTTGAATGCTAATCCTCCAGAATTTCGCATTTGGTTCGAAGGCCACAAAAGTCAACATGAGGAAAATTACAACGTATCCTCAAGTGGAATGGGGGTGCATGCTGCGAAACTTCTGTGGGATCGGTCCATTGATAAATGATACATGTGTTATACAACGATTTTATTTGATGGTGACTCTAAAACGTATAATTACTTATGTAAAGAAAAGGTTTAAGGCGATGTAAAAATTATCAAAGAAGAAAGTCTGAACCATGTGGCAAAGCGTCTTGGAACAGGGCTACGGAATAAAGTAGCAGAATGCAGAGCCAAGAGCATCTGCCTCGATGGGCGAAAAGAAGGAAATCTAAAAGATGCTACCGTCATGAAATTAACAAACTTCTATCGGAAAGCTATTCGGGAAAATATCCCTGATGTTGATAAAATCAAGGTAGCTGTACTTGCATCATTATATCATGCGTCTTCGATTGATGAAAAGCCCCTGCGTTCCAGGTGTCCTGGAGGTGAAGCTTCCTTGTGCTTCTTCAACCGGTCATTGATGAAAGGTGAAACTCCTGGAACCCATGCACGAATGAAGACCAAACTTTCCGAGACTATCCTGTGTAAAATAATTCCTGTATATCAGCGATTGGCCTCGGACGAACAGCTTATGCGATGCATAAGAGGAAAAACCCAGAATTCAAATAAAAGCATTCATCAGTCAATCTGGTATCACCGTTCCAAGGAAATGTTTGCGTCAAAAAGAAGAAGAATTGAATTGGCAGCTGTATCAGGTATAAGCCAATTCAATACGGGATGTGCCGGGGGTAATATCCGTGGTTTTCCGGAGTATCTTAGTCGTTGTGACGGCATAATCTGACTATAATTCTCAGAAGGTATTTTAAGGTATTTTTACATGATGATGAATGCAGGTAGACGAGAGAGAGAGAGAGGATGCACGTTAAACATAACATTTATTGGAAAGTTGAAGATGGTGAATGACTGAAAGCATGTACAATTCACAGCATGATGCCGGGCGTTCGTTAGGTTGCGTGAGTTGCGTATTTGGGATCGTACTTAAGGCTAGCAGCGAACATCCTTTCAGGTCGAAAGTTAAGGAGCAAGAGAGTATTTATTGATCGGTCCAAAACTTTACTTCGAATGATTTTTGTGGACCGTGATTGGACAATTGAGTACTGACGCAATAGTTTATATATATTTCTATTGGTCAGTTTGACCCCACAGAGGGGAGAACTTGCTGTGAGTTATGTTAATTTTAACTGTCTTTCTTGACAGTTTTTGCCCATTAAATGAAAATATATGGGAGAGGGTTCGAAGTTGGATAATGCCTGTATCCTTCGTTTTTGGTGGAAATTCCAAGGAGTTGGTTGTACGTGTGACTCATTGCCAAATGTCCATGAGAATGGAATTTTGGCGCGAAATGGAGGTGCAATGAGGCTGTGGAGGAATCGCCTCAGATGTATGGCAAGTATGAATGCAAAATCATCTGTCAAGATGAATGAAGCTACAGCTCAAATTGCTATCAAGTGAGATCAACGGCGAATTTCGCAAAGTAATCGTCGCAATTGCAGACAATTTAAAACTGCTCACAATGTTAAAAAATTTCAAAAAGTTAAAGTTCCCAGACAACAGAAGAAAGGTGAAAGACCCACATATGGTGCCGGGCAATTTTAAGGTATTTGATGAGGAGAATGTTATTTTTTTTTCGTAAATATCTGTTACAAACTTTGCTCAATTCAAAGTACCTTCGGTCGCGTCCACACTTGCAACAGAACACCGTATCGTAACACCGTCGCGTATAAAGTCTGGACCGCACTCCGTGACAGAATATCGCAACATTTCCGCGTCCCACCAGTTGCCGGTTTTTCCCCGTCGCTTCAAAGGAATGTCATGGGGCAATGTTGCACCCCCATATTCGTGTATTTAAACTGGTTTACAACAGCGTTTTGTCAGTGTAGATTGGATATCGGCGTGAACTGATATGACGCAGTGATATTACGCACTGGTGATACGCGACGATGTTCGCCCCGTAACATCATCACGTAACACGGGATGTTACGAGCAGATGTTCTATTGCTTGTCTGTATGTACCCTCATACTACAAATCATAAAATGAATCACATTATAAAATATTACTAATAAGTTTGATACCCACATATTATTAGCTCAATCTAGCGCTCTTTTTTTTTTGTTCAGAAGAAAAAACGACGCCGTCCCTATCCTGGATTCGAACCAGGGTCCCTCCGTTTAGCCCGGAGTGTCTTGGACCGCTAGACGAACGAGGACAGGTAATAACGCTCTTTTTCTCCGTATGTAAAGATGTAAGATATTATTACCCTCCGCAGGGATAACACAATTGCCAAATAATGGTCAACACACAAAGCCACGGGGCGAGTTTGTTGAGGCCATTGCGTTATCCTTATGAAGGGTAATAATATCTTGCATCCTTATATACGGAGAAAACACGCGTTGTTCCTCGTTTGTCTAGCGGTCAAGGCACTCCGCGCTAAATGGAGGGAAACGCAAATATGGCGGAAAAGACAAATTTGAAATAACAGCCAAAGGCGTCGAATTAAGGATTTTCTGTCAAAATAAGAAAGTGCTAAAATATCTGTTATACTTCTAGTTATGTTTAAGATTAGGCGGCAAGATACATCGGCCTACAGGCGGCAAATGGTAAATGGTTATGACCATGTCAAGTGTTGCTAAAATTTTATGTCTGTGATCCGAACGTAATGTTTTTGACCACCATATGTGACTTGAGGATCAAGGATGCAAATAAGGTAAGTTTTAATTACCAATTGAATGTAAATACAACATTAGAGGTAAATTTGTTCTTTAGTTCAATTTTCCTCCATATTTGGTTTTTCGTTCATTATGCTTATTTAAAACACCCCTCTCTACATTTTTGTTTGATTTTCTTGAAACTGTACAAAAACATTAGTAGTGTTGTACTAAATAAAACTGTGCATGCATTTGTATATTGAATAATAAGTAAGTGTAAAAAAGTAATATATACATGCTATCGGAAAAGAATATGGAAGAAATTTGTATAAATTTCAATAAAAAATTTATTTTTTGTTGATATTATCATAATATTTGGAAATAAATACACAGTTTTATTTTTAATGATAATGAGAAGCACCATAATTATGATTGAGGTTCTGCAGTTGAAATTAATGCGCGAGGAGCTGTTTTCGTACTTAAATATATCATATAGTTAAAAATGGAAAATATTTAATATTCATAGAAATATCAGATAGTTCAGATAAGTTAATAATTTAGAGATGTAAATATGTGCCAAATTTCGAATGAATTACATAGTAATTCTAAATTTTGGTTCTGGAAGTAGACTGTCACCTGAAAGTAGATTTTTGAAAAAGCTTTCAACAAATAAAACTTTTCCCCCCCGAGAAACCAACCAAGCACAAAAATAAATATTAGATTTTCTTCGGGGAGGAAAAAATGAATTTATAATGCACTGAAATGAATATTTGCACACATTTTCGACATTGTATATTCTAAAAAATAATTCACCTCTTAATAAGCTGGTAAGAAGTTAGGTAATGTATGTTTAATATTAAATTCTATTTTCGGGCAGGAAAACCGATACAGTAGAAAATTGCTATTATGGAATACATTATTTTAAATTATGACAGATTATTTGAACACAAAACACGTTTTCAAATTGTTCTCGCAATAAATTACTATTTCCTGAATTTACAAAGAGAATGGAAATGATCTAAAATCGCTTTGCCTTAAAGAAAATGACAACCGCATTTGTTTTTCGCCGAAAATATAGTTACATTATATATTTGAAATACATTTTTTTACACTTAGGCAATCACAAGTTTTTCTCTATAATAGACAATTCTTTCCTTTTTCGATTTCAATTCCCTTCTCTTATCCCCATGCAATCTTTTTTATCTTGAATGCATAAATAAGAGAAAATATAACTTAAC
Source organism: Dysdera silvatica (assembly GCA_006491805.2). Taxonomy (NCBI): domain Eukaryota; kingdom Metazoa; phylum Arthropoda; class Arachnida; order Araneae; family Dysderidae; genus Dysdera; species Dysdera silvatica. The sequence continues at coordinate 17,202,757 of QLNU02014802.1, forward strand.
CTCGATAATTCGAAAGGAAAAGAAATGGGGTTTTAATTTGAAACTATCGAGGTTCAAGGAAGGTTTAGTTGGAATGAAAATTGCTTCGACTTTTCGATTTCGGGATATCATGATTCGGGTTATCAAGGTACTATTTTAAACTGTATATTATATATTGTAGGTTATATACTATTTAATATTTTATATTATTTATTGTATACTATTTTATATTGTATTTTTAGTACGTATTTTTCAGAGTACACGGATATAATGGATCAAGTATGTTCATTAAGAAAAGGGGACCTTAAGAAAATACCGAATTGTCGCCGATGAAGTAAAAATCAATATCGATATCCGATAGCAAGAGAAGATAATATGGAATCAAAAATGAACAAGAAAAAATATAAGTTTACAGGTAAGTAGATATATTCAATTGAAGTTGATAAATCACGCAATTACAAAGAAATGGATGTCAAATTGAAAATCGATGTGCAATATCGAACGGATGGAAAAGATGTAATTTGAATAGAATATGGAGACCATATTAGCAGTTACAGGCCATTATTGGAGAAATAAACGCTATTTATTATTATACAGTCAAACACCGCTGTAGCGAATCTGGCTTCTAACGTATCTCTGTATATATAAAAACGAATTTTTTGGTTCCGCCAATCACCCGTTATTGTTATTGAATGGGATATAACGAACCAAAAGTCCGTCCTTTAAAGTTCGCTATAGCGGGGTTCGACTTACTATTACTCAATTTTATATCATTCATTATGTACTAAGTTATACATATTTTCAATAGATCATCATAATATGAAATTTTCTTGAAGTCATTACTACGCCGCTACACTGCTAATTACAATTACACTGCTGTGGCGTTGTTGGTTGTAGCGTAGTCACTGCTACACTGCTCATTACTATTAAACTTCTGTGGTGGTCTTAGAGCGAATTCTCACTGCAGTAATGAAACACTTTCAAACACAGAAACAAAACACATACACACGGCACTTAAAAATAATGGATACCCTAAACGATTCATTCTCAGAAACTGTAGACCCAATAGTACATCTTTAAACAATACATCTCACACCCGCATATCTATTCCATATATTCACGGCATTTCCGAAACAATCTCTCGCATCCTCAAGGAAGCAAATATCCATACATTCTATTCCCCTGTCACAACACTTCGCAAACAACTTACAAAAGTTAAAGACCCAGTTCCACCAGAAGATCTCACAGGCGCCATATACCAAATACCATGCAAAGACTGCAACAAACATTACATAGGACAAACAAAAAGAATGATCAAAACAAGAAAAAAAGAACACAAACAAGCACTCGCGAAAGGAGACATAGCCTCACGTCTGGCAGAACACGCTTTACAACACGGACACGAACCCGACTGGGACTCAACAAAAATACTACACCGTCACATCACAAACAAGAATAGTAGACTCTTCTTAGAATCTTGGGAAACTTACAAACTACACGGGAAAGCCATTAATACATCACAACCACTTCCAGAAACTTATAAACAACTCTTACTCTGAAATGTATGAGACATCCCCAAATTAGGTAACCCGCAGTGTGGGTTTCTCATTGGTCCCTATTGGGGTTCTTCCATGATTCTATTGGAGGCCTCCCATTGGTTCTCATTGGGTTTTCCCATTCTGCGGGACTACTCTGATGAAGGGTTTTCCAGAAATTTCAAGTATAAAAAAGAGACAGAAACATAACATCGTCATTACTCCTGATGAAGGACTGCTGCTGATGCGTCCGAAAGCTTGAGTGATCTTTTTCATTGCTATTTTACCAGTGTTTAACCTTTTTATGTAATTTCCTCCCTGGTACCCTGTATTTTATTTCTATTCTGTGGTGTAGTTACAACACAGTGTACCATGCAAAATTCGAGGATTTGAATCGTAATGGTGTGCGCCTTTTTCTTGTTTTTAAATCAATTTCCGATCCGGGCTATGATTCTTTATGTGAACGGAGTTCGGATTCCACAAAAAACTTTAGATTTAGGTTTAGTATGATTTCAGCTGTCCTTGCCCCATAAAACGGAATTTTTATATTTTATGAAGCAAGGCATAAAGGAGATCACTCGCCGAGACTCATAGTGTTTCCAGGAATCAGAATTTCCATTTTACTTAGTGAATCAGACCTCGGCTTGCAGTGAGAAGATGAGCACGTTCTACGGTAACATTGGAATTGAATCAAGAGTATCGATACGAAAGCCTAACATGTCACCTCTATGTTAATGTGTGGCTGAAGCATATTCCAGAGGAGGCCATCCAAGTGCTTTCATGCTGTTTACCTGTCATGTTTATGTATGCTTTTAGAGATTTTGGGTTGCAATAAGAGATGGTGATTATGCCGAAATGTGCTTCCTCTTTTGTGCAAGCAGGAACGGCATGACTTTCAGAATTACTACAGTACAATTTCGGTAATTTGTATCCCGTTATTTCGTAAATCCCGCTTATTCGTAATAAACTCCAGGTCCCACTAGCGTTAATTCGTAAAATAACAATGCATTTCGGTCCCTTCGCTTATTCGTAAGTGTTTTCTCACTCAAGAAGAACAAAAACGTCTTACAAATCGTAATATTTCATGTCAACAATCCCGTTTATTCGAAATGAAACTTTTCCCCTTCCCTACAGCTCTGAAGGGAAGGCCTAAGTATCATGGCGGCAAAAATAGTGAGGACAGAGCCACCCCTTTGCTTGTTGCGAACCTGGATGGCTCACATAAATTAAAACTATTAATGATTGGCAAACTAGCAAACCTAGATGTTTCAAAGACAAAATCATTCCCAATAGTTTATAGTTCCAATAAAAAAGCATGGATGACTTGTTGTTTATTCCATGAATGGCTGAAGTTGTTAAATGGCAACATGGAGAGACAGTGGCGTAAAATTCTGCTATTCATTGATAATTGCATGGCCCACAATGGCGCTCTGATTCTTAGTTATGTAAAAGTTGAGTTTTGCCAGGTATTGTGACTCTAGGCAAAGCCATTGATCAAATGAGTAAACGTTATCTTCATCAGGCAAAAATAATCGATTTTTTTTCGACTTTACTTTTTTTTACATACGTGCTTTATTTATGTCCTTATGGCGCAGTATAGCCCAGATGCTCTTGCGCCATAAAAAAGCCAAACAATCAATCATTATTTATGTCCTTTTATTTCAAGTTCAAGTTGTGGGTGTTCAGGATATAGGCATGTGCGCCCGTATGAGTATTTATAGGTAGGGAGAGCTGAGAAAAATTACCTTCTTCTCAAGGCTGTCAAACATTTTAGTGAATGTACAAGATACTAAAATGCTACAAAAATAATTGATACTGCTTGACAATTAGTAATGAGCTAAAAAGTACCTTATTTTAAAATGTGACTGTAAAACTTTTGAAAGTAAATGTATAGCAGTTTCGGGAAAATAGAATTTTTAAACGGGGGGGGGGGGGGTTGAGCTCCCCTCTGCCCTCTCCCATGCATACACTAACGTACTTTGCATAATATTTATTATTTGTGTGTCCATGGATATATATTATTTTATCTAGGGTAATTCCGGGAGAGATGGACCACTCATTAATTTTTTTAATCGGCCGCCAGAGGGCACGTGGCGGCAGTGTCATCCTGTAATAGCGGGTGTGAATCTTACGGTGCTTTGTTTTTATCGCCTTTGTTCAAGTGGTTGAGCGAAAAAAGCTGCATAGTAAAAAACAGGTGAGTCAAATGTTTTTTGTGTTATTTAGACCGTAAGGTGTATATAAGTTATCTGATAATATTTTTAACCAGCATCTCACATGAGGTGTAAGTCACGCAAATCAATAGTTGTAATGAGCCGTAGTGGTAATGGTGCCAAAGTGGGCGCAATGGCTGCCTGGTCTATCTCTTCCTGGTAATCGGGAGAGATGGACCAGGGCGAAAAGGGAGAGACGGACCATGTTTTATATGATTGAAAATTTATTTTTCTTCGACAAGTGATTAATAATTTTGTATTTATAACAATGATTTCTCTCTATGTGTGCTTATAATTCGACCTTCTGTATATTTGATATTGAGAAACGCACTGCTAGCACAAAATAACCTATATGACCTATATTTTTTCCAGAGAAATGCTAACAACATATAAAAGGAAAGTGGAGTCTACTAAAGAAATTAGGAATGGAGACGATTTGCGGAAGGCTGTTGACGCAATAACAAATATCATGGGGATCAATGAAGCTGCAAAGTATTTTAAAATCTCCAAATTAAATGCAAAAATCAATACAACCGGGATCCAAGGCACATCTTGACAATGAAAAGTCGGGAGAATGAAATAAACAGGATAAAAGCCCAAAGCAAGGACACTGCCTCTAGAGCTGCCAGAATAGAACATTCTAGATCCCCCCGACTGTAGAAAAGAAGATTGCCAGAAACCGCCAAAAGAGGACCTATACTACATCTGTACCGAAAAAACTAGCGTAGGCAATAAAGGTGATGAAGCGACACAAACTAATCTACTGAACACTATTTTTTCAATTCCGATTTTGAAAAAAAAAAAAAAAGCTACTTTGCTGGATAAGGCAGCAAGTATTTCAGAAATGTTGAATTCGGAAGAGAATATAAATAACCAAAAAGTCAAGAAGGCAAAACTGAGTGGGCCAAGTCGAAAGATTAATTTGCCTAAACCTAAGATACCGAAAACCAAACGAAGAAAGAACAACAACTCATTAGTTTTGGACGGATGCTCGAATAGTGGTGTTGTATACGATGATAGGCCTAGGGATGATGACACAGACGACTGGAATGAAAATGAATGTGCAGGGTGTAATGAGAACTACAATGCAACTACTAGCAGTGAAGTCTGGATACGACATACTATATGTTGCCGTTGTTTACATGAGAACTGCACCAAATATGCCAATAAATGCGATCTGTGTAGATCCAGCGAGGGGCGGAGAGGGCAATGGCCTGCCCCCGTCAGAGTTAACTAGGAAAAAAATAAAGTTGATGAAGAATATCTTATGTTATTTGTTACGACTGTAATAAACAAAAGTATTACATTGGCGTCCAAAGTCTCTAAGTCTTGGAAAAATGCGATCAAGACGTTTTTCCACGAATCTACAAGTTTCTCGCCCTTCAAACTACGTTTTCAGTAGGTGTTGCTTCAGCAGAACGTAGTTTTTTATCCTTGAAGCGCCGTCAAACTTGGCTTCGAACGCGGATGACAGAAGAGACTTTTAATACACACCCATAGAGACATTCATATTGATGTAAATAAAGTAATTGACAAATTTTCAAAGAAACCAAGATGGCTCGACTTTGCACTATAAACTTCAAGTTTTTTAAAAAGTTGCTTGTTATAAAAAAAGTAAAATAATTACGATGTTTTTGTAGTTTAAATTTAAACTTGTTCTATTAATTACATTGTAAATTATCGTTTTTGGTTATTGTATATGTCTCCTTTACTAGGTTATCCTTCTGTCATACTTGACTATAATCTACCCTAAACCATATAGTTTAATTAAAGAAAAGCCCAACTTTAATTCATTGACGTAAATTAAATATTTTGGTGAATATAAAGGAAGGCTTGTAATATAACGACAGTAACCTAAACTATTTAACAGTCCAAAACTAAGCATTTTCCCCCCGGGGGCTCTCGAAACCGCCCCCATGATATCCTGAATCCGCCCTTGCCTGTGTGGGTGGAGAAAATCTGAAACTAACGAATCTAAATAATAAAGTTAAAAAAAGTTGTGATTATAATATTCAATTATCAATTTTTATTACTAATGTTTAGTCTCATTCCTGTTTCAATTTTAAGTAGGTCCATCTCTCCCGTAGCACATGGCTCATCTCATTCGAAGTGATATGGGATAGATGGACTACTTGCAATTTTTTTGTAAATTAATAATACATTACATTTGTTTATATGTCTGTACATGTACATTTACATTACATACACACGTACATTTGTTTATATGTCTCGGGCATTTATACTGATAGACATTTTTAGAAAATAGTTTCAGGATACTATGGTGCCATTTTTTCACCAATATTGCTATAAATAACGAAATTATAGCAATTCTTAAAAGGGGGGGGTCTATCACTCCCGGAATTACCCTATACTAATTTTATTATTTAAACCCTGGTAAATTCCAAATTTTTCTTTTTTAACGATTTGATAGATCATAATCCCGCATAATCGAAAATCTAAATAATCCGTAATGAGGCCTTAGTCCCGTGGCATTACGAATTATCGGGGTATTACTCTACATGCAGAAGAATCTCGTCAATCCGAACCACGCTGATTCGAAAATCCGGTTAATCCGATATTATATTTTTAATCGGCTACAATGTCAGCCAACTCAAAAGCACAGTGAGTATTGCCAACTCATTAAATTTCTCCAGAAAGCAGTAGTTCCCAACCTGGGGTCGCCGCAACTATTTTTAGTTGCAATTATTTTTATAAGGAATTTCATACCAAATGTTTCCAACGATTTTATATTTCAATATGGCTACACACATTGCAATATTCTACTAATTAATGACTTTATTATTATATACATTAATATCTGTTGTATTCACTATTATAATATACATTAGCCCAATATGTAAAATTGATGTAATATATATAATTAATATATATAATTTATATAACATATATAATTAATATGATATATATATAATTAATATAATATACATAATTAATGTAATATATATATAATTAATATAATTTTGTATTTAATGTGTTTTTTTTACTCTGTTAAAAAAAAATTTTTATGCAAATGTGGCGGCGGCGGATCTTTTGGTTACTATAAAAGGGGGTCGCGGATTACTTGGCGTGTATAAAAGTAGGTTGAGGTTTGAAAAAGGTTGAGAACCACTACTATAAGGAAAGGGGGAAGTTTCAGTTGTCAGTTATGCTTGCACACCAAATTTACACACACTAAGCATTTATAGCTTACAGTAAATTTTAGAGTAAAGATTTCGGTTAAGATAAAAATTTGTTAATCCGAACAGCTCTCGGTGCAAATTCGTTCGGATTAGCGAGACTTTACTATGCTTGTGGACTGATTCATCATTCTCTCAATTAGAACAAGCATACTGGGTCGACTTGTAGCTCCAATTTTAACAAAATACAGTTATTTTTGTGATTTGTTCACTATTGTACTTAGACGGTTAAGCATAAGATAAATTCACAAATATCCATTGGATTGAAGGTTTACTGGATGAATTAAGCTCCGTAGACTTAATCAGCTTAATCTCTCTTAAAATTTTACTTAAATCAATTAAAATTTATTTATATTGTTTACATTTCAGTTGCAGGTTGTAAACCGACCTTCGACGTAACACAAGATCTTACTGTATGCCCAAATCATCAATAGAAACAATGCAGCACTATTTAAAAGACTGGTTTAAAACTGCCAGACTAAATAAATGGAAGCAGAATGTTTTATAAATATTGAATTTCTAAACGTGAAAAAGAGATAGTGACAAAATTGACATTGAACTTTTCTTTCACAGAAAGTTGCGGGTTACTCATACATTGCTTGGAGCCTTTATGGATTTGTACGATACATTCTGTGCGTAATCAGCTTTCATGAAAAAGATTCCCGCAACCATTCACCAGAAACTTGCTCCGGTGGCTTTGTGTGTTGACCATTATTTGGCAATTGTGTTATCCCTGAGAAGGATAATAATACCCTAAAATATGTTTTACACTATAATGCGAAAATCAAGCCAGTAGTTTTCGAGCAGAACTTAAAAGCCACTGCAGCAGTGAAATTTCGAGGGAATCAAGTCTCGAATTCGTAACTAATTCTTGAATCAATTCAAAATGCAGCAATTCGACTAGCAGAAGCTGCATTTAATTCCTTTTATCGACTTTTAACTCCAGCATAGGATCAGTGGAATATTCCTCGAGTAGAACTCGGTGAATTTTAGTAGTAATCTAACCGTGAAATTTTCAAATGAGGCTATTTTAGATGATCAGACTTTCAACTGCAATGGAGTGAGTGTGTTCGCATCAAGTGCTTTGGGTTAGTTTCAAAAGGCTTGGGGAATTTTCGATTCAATAATCCTCAAGCAAGTATCTGAGTTTTAACATTTCGTAGTGGAACTTCTGGTCGTGCATTAATCGATGAACAAACGTATTAAGTACAATTGTGGGATTCGGATAATTTCTCACAGTACAGATAACGATAATAATAAGTAGTAACGATAATAAATAGTAATAAATGGCCGTGTAATCCGTGACGTTATTGAACCTTGTGATAGGAGGTTATAAATATAAGTATTAATTACGGCATGACCGATAAAAATTAATTGTTATCTAATTTACTCTTATAATTATTTTTTTTTAATTTGTTATAATTGAGGAAAAAGAACCTGAAATGAGTGGAAAAGTTGGACTAAAATTATTATAGGAAAAATTATATATATATATCGATGCGCCGTATTGCCCCGGATTACTTTCTGTTCCTAGAACGCATCAAGGAAAGATTTTGACGGCGATAAACGACAAATACCGATATGTTACTCATTACTCACTACTCAAGCAACGGTAGCTGGATTACAAATCAAAAGAATAAATCCTGGGGTAAGTTTCTCCCAAAAGATTAGTTGCAATCCTACACCCAGTAAAATACTGAGAAAAAAAAATTGGCTGAAACTGATTTTGACTAAGACTTCTATAAGCTTATGAATAACTCTGTATTTGGAAAAACGATGGAGAACGTAAGAAGTAGAATAAAAGTTGAATTGGCGTCTGACGGAAAAAAATTGGAAAAGTCGATTCCCAAACTAAACTTTAGGGATCGAACGATTTTGAAGAACGGAGATGATGGTACATTTTTAGTACAAGCTCATATGAATATAACGAAATTACTTATTAATAAACCAATATATGTAGGCGTATTTATCTTAGATATTTCAAAAATTCCAATGTATAGTTTCCACTACGATATAATTACACCTGATATAAGGAAGATGTTAAAATATTGTATATGGACACCGATAATTTCTTTTATGAGACTAAAACTTTAGATTTATATAAAGATATGGCAGATTTTTTATCGTTTTTGGATACAAGTGATTATCCGAAAGAGCATGGTCTTTACAGTCAAATAAATAAAAATTCATTGGGAAAATTCAAAGATGAAATGAAAGGAGAAATCATTAGAGAATTTGTATCTTTAAGACCAAAAATGTATGCTTTTCATGGTGAAAGTGGAGAAGTAAAGAAAGCTAAAGGTGTAAACAAGATTGTTGTTAAAATCTGCCTTAATTTTCATTTCTATAAAAAATCACTTTTTGAAAACATTGAAATGAGAAATGTAATGAAAACGATGTTGAGTAAAAAACACATCATGTACAACATGGAAACAAATAAAATATCCTTATGTCTTTATGATAATAAAAGAATGGCATTAGATGATAATATAAACACTGTTCCCTACGGATTCAAAAACGAAGATGAAAGCCTTCCACCATCGAAGCGTTTAAAATCTGAATAATGGTGAAATAATCTAAAAATTATACTTTACGCCTGTAATATTAAATACTTATTGTTTTATTGTTGATAATGTATAATATGATAAAAAGATGAGAAATGTTAGTGATCGATGTTAATCGATAATATAATATATATAATCATAAATATATAATATATATAATTATAATATATATAATCATAAATATATATATATAATAAATATATAATATATATAATCATAAATATATAATATATATAATCATAAATATATAATATATATAATCATAAACATATAATATATATATTATCATATATCGATATAATTATAATATATATAATCATAAAATCGATAATATAATATATATAATCATAATAGAATTTATGTATGGAAATAAATAAAATGTATTAATGTATTGTTTGAAGTAAATAAAGAACGGAGTAAGAAAAAAAAATTCTGTCACTTGGTTTGTTTGCTTGTTTGTATGGGTTTACGACGCAAAGGCTACAATGATCATACAGCGTCGAGACCTACTGTTTCTCGAGGAATTCGAACCTCTTAAGGTCTATAGAACCAAACCTCCGACTACAGTGAGCAGTACGATCTTTGAGATCGCCCCTTGATTATATGAGAGAGAAGTCATATTTTTAAGTCAAACTATTTTAGATTTAAAGAAATGATAATAATATATATATATAAAAAAATGGACGATTAATGTTTTCGTGGAAACATTATTATATAAATCACATGATAAAAAAAATAGTTTTATAAAAATGTAAAAAAATATTAATGAATTACTAAAAATTATTGAATTAGTACATAAATTATTAAATTAAAAAATTATTGGCAAAAATATTAAAAGAAACTAATAAAATATCAATATGGGCAAAATCCTAGACTGAAAGAAACCCTTAAACCTAAAAAATTCAACTAATTTCAGAATAACTTTAAAATTTTCTTGAGGGTGACCCTAAAATCTAGAAGGGATTAAAAATCACATGATTTTAAAATCGGTAAAACACTTGGCAAGTAGGGTTGTGGGATGGACGAAGGACACCTTTCTGATCGGAGTATGGGTTTTTAGGCCACGCCTCAAAAGTGGTTTGAGAGGTTGAGCTCGAACCGGCCCTTTATTACTATTAGTAGTAATAAAGGGCCGGTTCTGGCTCAACCTGTCAAACCACTTTTGGGGCGTGGCCAAAACCCATAGTCCCATTAGAAAGGTCTCCTTCACCCACCCCCACACCCCTTCTACACGGTTCCTGTTACCAGGTACTTTCCAATTTTAAGGTCACATGATTTTTTTTATACCCTTCTGGATATTAACTCTCACCTTTAAAATTTTTTTTGTTAATCTGGATTTAGGTGATTTTTCAGGTATAAGGATTTTAGTTTCGAGTTTTGTCCATATTGATTTTTTGTTAGCTTTTTAATATTTTTATTATTAATGTTTATTATTTTCTTAATTTAATATTTCAATCATTTTTAGTACTTTATTATTTTTTTTATATTTTTGTAAACTAATTTTATATCATATTATAATATTTCACCAAAAAAAATTTATCGGTCATTATTTTTTTTCTTCTTTTTATATTATTAGAATTTCTTAAAATCTAAATAGTTAGTTTGACTTAAAAAATACGATTCCTTTCTCTCATCATCAAGAGGCAGAAGCCCTGCCATGGCGCAGTGTGGTAACGCGTTCGCCTAGTGCGCCGTTATTCCGGGTTTTACTCCCAACAATACCAAGAACGCTTACTCAGAGATCTCATAAAGATCGCACTGCTCACTGTAGTCCGGGGTTTGGTTTCGTAGGCCTAAACAGGTTTGGATTCTTTCGAAAACCGTAGGACGTAGGTCCTGCAACAGCACGATCACTGTAGTCCTGGAGTCGTAAAAGCAACAAACAAACAATCAAAACAAGCAACAACAAAAAAACAAGAGGCATGATTTTTTTTCGATCCTGGTCAGCGATGTTAAAGTATACAGGAATCACTTTGGAACTTATATCTGATTACTATATGTTTTTAATGTTGGAAAATGGAAAACGGGGTTTATTATGTCAAAGTATAAAGAGATATGCATCTGGAAATAATAAATATCTCAACGACTATGATCCAACAAAGTTTTCAACTTTCATCACCTATCTTGATGTGAATAACCTATATGGTTGGGCTATGATGATAAATCGTCCATATGGAAACTTTAAGTGGATGTCTTCTCGAAAAATTGATGCGTTAAATATTGCAAACGTAGCAGACGATGGGAAGATAGGGTATATTTTAGAAGTTGACATTAGCTATCCCCAGTGTCTGCATAACAACACATCGATTTACCTTATTGTTCTGAACTACTTTTTGTTCCTAGAGCGCATCAAGCCAAACTTTTGATAACGTTAAATGACAATGACCGATATGTCGCTCATTACTCACTGCTCAAGCAGGCAATGGCAGCGGGATTACAAATCAAAAGGATAAACTGAGGAATAAGTTTCTCCCAAAAGGGATGGTAGGAATCCTACATCCAATTAAATACTGAGAAACGAAAATTGGCGGAAACTGATTTTGACAAGGACTTTTATAAACTAATGAATAATTCTGTATTTGAAAAAAAAAATGGAGAACGTAAGAAATAGAACAAAAGTTGAAATGGTATCTGACAGTAAGAAATTAGAAAAGTTGATTTCCAAACCAAACTTTAAAGATCGAATCGATTCTGAAGAACAAAGATGATGGAGCATTTTTAGTGCAGGTTCATATGAATATAATGAAATTACTCTTTAATAAACCAATAAGTGTAGGTGTATCTATCTTAGATACTTCTAAAACTTTAATTTACAGTTTCCACGACGATATAATTAAACCATGATATCAAGAAGATATTAAAATATTGTACATGGATACAGATAGTTTCTTTTATGAGACTAAAACTGCAGATTTGTATAAAGATATGGAAGATTTTTTATCGTTTTTCGATACAAGTGATTATCCGAAAGAGCATAGTCGTTACAGCCCCATAAATAAGAAGGTGCTGGGAAAATTCAAAGATGAAATTGAAGGAGAAATCATTAGAGAATTTGTAGCTCTAAGGCCAAAAAATGTATGCTTTTCATGCTGAAAGTGGAGGTGTTCTTTTCATGAAGAAAGTTAAAGGTGTGAACAAGATTGTTTTTTAAAACCACTTTAATTTTCAGTTGTATAAAAAATTACTTTTTGAAAACATTGAAATGAGAAATGCGAAGAAAACAATGCTGAATAAAAAATACGTCATGTGCAGCACGGAAACAAATAAAATATCTTTATGTCCTCATGATGTTAAAAGTATGGTATTGGATGATAATATAAACACTGTTCCCCACGGATTCGAAAACGACGATGAAATCCGTCCACTATCAAAACGTTTAAAAATTGAATAATGTTGAAATAATCTATAGATTATACTTTACCTATATACAGTAGAGTCTCCATATAACGAACTTCCATTTAACAAAGTTTTCTATTTAATGAAATTTTCGGCGGAACCTTGACTTTGAATGGCACTAACATGTAAATTTGTCTCCATATTACGAAAAACAATTTCTATATAACGAAGTTCTTTTTATAAAGAATTTGATTTTTTTTTTAATTTACCTTTTACAATTTTTCAGCGGGATGGTTAGGTAGAATAGATAGTTGGATTTTTATCAAGGACGGACGGAGTTGAGGTAGCCTTCTGTACTGTGGACATAGGGTCAGTTGTGATAAATAATTCTATTGTTCTAAACTGGGAACTTCGAAGCAGCGGGGATGTATCACTCTGCAGGTGTGGCTAAGCCACGAAATTTGCTTCTCGCACATACGTGTTGCATTGTTGAAGAAAATGTTATAGATGACGTGTTCCGATATTTACAAAAGTGTGAGAATTTCTATGAACAAAACGTTTTTTATAAGAAACCTGTACAAAGCAAAATTAGTGATTATTTCTCTGTTTCAAATATGTTGTATGAGGATCATACAGATATAAAGTAATCCTCAGTCTTTACTTTTGTTATTAATTTGTACGTACTTGTATACGAAAAATATTTAAATTCGTAAGAAAAGAAGAGTCTACTGAATTTAGTCTTTACTGTCCAAATTTAACCTTTTTCATTTTATCGAAATTAAGTTTCAACATTTATGTTAATTTCTATTTAACGAATTTTCCTTATAACGAAGTTTTTCAGAGGAACGATGGCACTTCGTTAAATAGAAACTCGACTGTATATATATATATATAATCTACAGATTATATTATACATATAATATTAAATACGCTTGGGAAATATAACTTATGTATGGGAAATAAATAAAATGTATTGTTTGAAATAAATAAAGAATGTAAATAGCAAAAAAAACAAAAACATGCCGTTTTTTTATGTTTGTGGTTTTTACGACTCCATGACTACAGTGATCATGCTGCAACAGTACCTATGGTTTTCCGAAGAATCCAAAAAAAAAAAAAGGAAATGTTTGACAGGGAGTTTGACGAAATACGATCAAGTTATCCTTGCACCGTACCGTGTTGTACACTAAACTCAATCGTCGCCTGCAGCCAATGTCTTTTCCGTGGCCGGGAACACAGCGAACCGCTGATGAGTCGGTCCATCTGGATTCTGGATGGGAAAAGCGTATATGCGAGGAAACAAAATGGTGAACATTAAATCATGATAAAACCTTTTGGAAATGTGGGTTCATGTATCAATGATCGTTGATTAATGAGTCCTTAAAACAGAGTAATTTTTAAATTTTTCTGAAGGTGGGGTTAAAATCCAGAAGGGTGTAAAAAAATTCGTGGACCTTAAAATCGAGAAGCACCTAACAGGAACCGTGTAGAAGGGGTGTGAGGGTGGGTGAAGGACACCTTTCTGATGGGAGTATAGGTTTTAGGCCATGCCCCAAAAGTGGTTTGACAGGCTAAGCCAGAACCGGCCCATTATTACTACTGACAACATATTCAAGAGGGAACTGAGCAATATCAATGGACAACTACGAAACAGGACCCACCTTCCCCAGATTTGGAGAAGAAGAAGAGAGAAGTAAATGGATTTGGATTTTGACAAATGAAAAATAGGAGAGGAAAACATAAAGAGAAATGAAGGAACGTGTAGGAAGCTAAAAATATTTTGTTAAGCGCCACATCATATTAACGAACAAAAGACAAAGGAAAAGAGAAAGAAAATAAGTGGATAACTACTATGTAATAATAGCATTAGAAAGAGAGAGAGAAATAGGGAGAAACGAGTAAAATTTGAGTAATTTTGCAATTAGAAAAAGTGTTCGAATTCAATTTTTATTGCATTTTTATAGTATTTTATATTCTTTTAGTTCTAACTTTGAGTCGACATTTATTATGTTTTGAAGGATTACCTCGTTGCGTGCTTTATATATATTCAGACGTTTCGTTCGAACTTGTCAAACATTACTTCGCCAAATTGAGCGAAGCATCAAATTGGAAACTCCCAATAGAAAACAGTCGCTTCGATTAGGATAATCGACTTACAGAAATATGACACATAACGTCAACACTGGGTTAATGCAAGGAAATTATTTTATAACCATTATTAGATAATGGAAATAGATTGCAGTAGCTACGATAATTATAATTGGATAAATTGTTAACTTTCTTCGCAATGATTACTTTCAACAGAAATGCAAAAATTGCATTTCTGCGCTCGAAAACGCATAAAAAATAGCAATAAAATGAAAATAAAACGTATTCTCAGCCGTTTTTAAATAAAGCAGCTCCAAATTAAGATTGCTTTTTAAAAGTTACATTGATTAGAAAAATTAATGCAATCTCGTAATTGCATTACTAAATTTTAATTAGTGTTTATTTTGTATTAATACCTTGCGTAATGAGAATATAATGTTGTTTTAAAACTTATATTCCGCATCAAAATATTTTAGATATTTGCGAAATTTCTTCTCATTTTAGATTTTCTAGGTGTCACGGAATGTAAACAAATTAATATAAAATTATTCCAAAAAGATCATTGTTTCTTTGGTGTAGAATTAATATTTCAGACCCCAGTTTGTTGATATTTTTAAAGACATTTGCTCTGTCTTTTGCCGTTTTTCGCAACGTTTTGCATAAAGGGGAAAATTTCTAGTTCTCGTTGAATTGAAGTTTCATTTTTAAATAACACTTTCCCAATTTGATAATAAATGGTCGCCCATTAGTTTTAGATAGGAAAACAAACACGCATATAAAGCTCATTATCATTTAGAAACAATGCTATTTATAAGGAAAACCTTTGATGCGACGAAAAGGATTATTTTGTTATGAATGGAGAAGGAATTTTAACGGTAAGTTCGTGGAATGTTTAATTAGGAGCTAATTAACAAATCAGTCGCTTTTCCTGCCTACACAAGAATTTAAGTTCATTTGTCTTAGTTGGTTGTGGAGCAAGATAAGTTTCCATGCCACTGAAAACAATCCACCACAAACACTCGAATTCACTTCTTCTTTTCTCCTTTGTCTCGAAAGTTCGCTTTTGAAACAGGTTAATTGAAAATTGAACTAAATTCTGGGTTTGCAGTGATTAAGACACATAACAAAAGAATCAAAGTTTATTCTAATTAATAATAATATTTTGTTTACGGTAACGATGGAAGATTTTTGAGCAATTATGACAGCAAAACACGAGAAATTATGAAAGCTAAATATGCGCAATTATGGTATCAAAGTAGGATTAATTAAATACCGAAACACACGTAATTATGATACTAAAATTTAAGCAGTAACATGGCAAATAAACATGATTAATTGTAATAGCGAAATATGAGTAATTATGGTAACGAAATATGAGTAATTATGATACCGAAGTATGAGTCATTATGATAGCGACATATGAGTAATTATGATAACGAAATATGAGTCATTATGCTAGCGAAATATGAATAATTATGATAACGAAATATGAGTCATTATGGTAGCGAAATATGAGTCATTATGATACCGAAATATGAATCATTATGGTAGCGAAATATGAGTAATTGTGATAACGAAATATGAGTAATTATGATAGCGAAATATGAGTCATTATGGTAGCGAAATATGAGTAATTATGATAACGAAATATGAGCCATTATGGTAATGAAATATGAGTAATTATGATAACGAAATATGAGTCATTATGGTAGCGAAATATGAGTCATTATGATAGCGAAATATGAGTAATTATGATAGCGAAATATGAGTCATTATGGTAGCGAAATATGAGTAATTACGATAGCCAACTTGCTATAATTTTTGTACAAAGTTTGATTTATTTGAACGGTTGCCTTTCATTTGTATACTGAAACCAACGTGAATAATCTAAATTAATAAGTATAAATACAGTAAGAATAAAAAATTAAACAGGAGTATAAAGAGAAAAAAGTTAGGAAAATGAAAAAGTTTCAAAAAATTGAACGTTTCGGATGTTGCTCATCGTTAATAAAAAAGAAACATAATTTATTATATATAGAAAATCACGCAAGAAAGTATAGCAGTTAAAATATTTTTAATACGTTAATAGTTATTTTGGAAAACACGTGTTACCTCCTTTAGAAACGAATTCTGTTTCATCTTGGATAATGGAGTCCGATTCTGAAGAAGGTAGCAGTGGCCACCGAAAAGGGAATATGCATATTAAAACCGTTTTAACTGTGCTTATTTTTTACATACCATTTGCTGCGTAATGTATTGTGAATTTCATTCAATTTCAAGCGAATTTCATTCAATTACGAATCGTCCCAACTATTGATTTGCACACGAATTTTACGATCTGCGCATGACAGATATTTCCTAAGTAAATTTCATTAAGCCTTGGATCCCCCTTTTCAATCGAGTAAGCAATCTATTTCTTACACCACGGCGTATTTTTATTATCACTTATTCTTTTCAAATCGAAGCTGATCAGTCAATTTCTGTAAATTCCCTACCATGCCGTTAAAAGAACTTGAGCAGGAAATATATGCATGAGATACAAATCAATTTCGAGTTTTGTTGCCCCAGAGGATATTGATATGCTATTACGATAAATTTGATATTACTATGTAAATTGCGAAGTGCGACGGAAAGAAGTTTTCCAGATAGATCATTTCGTCCATCGACAACTTCAAAAAACTTTGATAGAAGCTGGAATAAAATTCTTTTACCTTTGATTATTCCCATTCGAAAAACGACTACGATGGGGTTTTGACAGTAAATCTGGTAAAATTGAACTATTTGCGTCCGTTAATGGACGCTGAAATCACTTTTATATACAGTACTTGATATTTTTTTGAGAACTGCAAAGGCAAGCTTCTCCATTATAAAACACGCTTTTTCATCACGTCATATTATAGATGTCGGTTTATATTATAAAAGCTTTAACATAAACTGATTTACTCAGTCTAAGGTCTGTTTATATTTGTATCCATAAAAATAGGTTTAGTGTCTTAACCCCTTTAAAAATCAATCAATTTCATATCTGTCTGTCTGTCTGTTATCGTATTACATTATACATGTCGGTTTATGTTATACAAGCTGTAACATAAACTGATTTACTCAGTCCAAGGTCTTCAGTCAGTTCATATTTGTATCCATAAAAATAGGTTGGGTGGCTTGTCCATTTTTATAAATCAATCAATCGATCAATTTTCTGTCCATTTTACGCGAGGTTGTTTCATGTGAGTGTTGGTTCTGCATAATGGCGGGAGGTGGCGGCAGATGGCGGTCCTTAGCCAGACGGGGTTGCACGGATGTGGGCTCCTCTAGTGGCAAAATTTGGAATCTATTTCGATTTTTATTGTTTTCAGGGATATTTTTCTTGATCGTTGTTCATACGCATATGATGGTCACGTGGTCCATTCTGGGCGATCCTAGCTACCTCTAGCGGCAAAATTCTGAATTTTAATGTCTCTAACTTAGCTCGTAATTTTCTTCAAGTGTTATCAATAAACGCTGTCTTTGTAAGCCATATGCCTCTCACCTGTTTTGTATCAGAAAGTATGTTGTTTAATATTAATATCTTGGGAAGAGTTGAGACTATGTGTGAAAAATTACCCTCTCTCTCTCGCTTGAAAATGTTGGTATATATCATTCTAAGTCTTCGATAGTTGATTCATATCGAGAAAGTTATAGCATCATTACTATAAATTTAGGTCTGTTTTTTAGTATAGAAAACTTTATGTGAAAATCTCATTTCATGTGCTTATAAGGTTTATTTCCTATGTGTATAAAAATGCTCATTTGATCTTAATCCCATTTTTTGATGGGGAAAAAAAAGATGTACACATAAATTACGTGTATTACATTTGTGAAAAATACCAGCTTTATCTAATTGGTGACAAAATCGTATTTTGTCACGAAAATAATGCATGCCATGCACTTTGTAGATTTATACAATTTATTTACTATGTGAAAAACCGTTTGTAAAATCTCGTTTTTGTTTAGTATTTCTTAGTATTATGTATAAAATTATGTATAAAATTATGTATAAAATTATTTCTTTAGTATTATGTATAAAATAGCAATCGAATTAATAATGTGTATTATGTTTCTGAAAACATCAGGTTTATTCAATAGATGGAGAAATGTCAAATATACTTAACTACTGAAAATATTCTTGTTTGCAATATGTGATCTTTTTTCTTTGTATGTCTTCCCATGTTATAAGATCTCAATAAACAAAGAAAGCCTTGTTTTAAAAATCTTTTCCATGTCTTATTTCATCGTTATACACCCATCCGAAGGTTTATTTCTGATTTTAATCTTGAAAATTTTGTTAAAAAATTTTCATCACTTTAGTTTATCGTTAAGAAAATTTTCCATTACCCAGTTTTTTGTCAAGAATCGGAAATTTTTTTTTATTCATTTTCTCAAAATAAGATTATTTATTACTCGTTATTTAAAAATAAAATTATGGAATTCATTTTTCAAAAAATTTTTTTACTAAGATTACAAAATCTACGCACATTGTTTTATCAAGATTTTTAAATAAATTCATCATCAGCGCACTGATTGGTTGCTAAATTCGTAACATTATTTCGAATTATACCCAATTGTCGACGGTTTCAACGTTGAACGATATGGAACCCTCCAAAAAAGTGTATGAGAAGTGTTAGAATCACATTTTCGACTCCAAAATTCTCTCT
Organism: Dysdera silvatica; assembly: GCA_006491805.2. Classification (NCBI taxonomy): domain Eukaryota; kingdom Metazoa; phylum Arthropoda; class Arachnida; order Araneae; family Dysderidae; genus Dysdera; species Dysdera silvatica. Next base: position 17,222,360 of record QLNU02014802.1, read on the forward strand.
ATAATAAGATAACCCAGCTGGTAAAACTCAAAAGCGATTGATGTCAGTTCTTCTCTTGCCTAGTCTAATCCTGTGACAAAATAAAAATCTTACCTCGATATTAAGTGTTATACTAAGAGAGAGAGAGAGGTCCATACAATTTCGAGTTTAGTGGGGAGACTTGTAAAAATACAGTACGTATAACGTCAAGCCACCGAAAGAAAAAAAAAGTGGAAATCGTTAATTTGAAAAACCCGTCTTGTTCGGTATAGAAGGTGGTAGGCTTTGTAAATAATCCATGCCTCCATTTTATGGTAGATCAGGAAAAAGCAACGAATCAACTGCGGGTTGCACCCAGTCAAGACCGAACATATGTAAAATGCATACAACACCGCCTGTAATTAAATAATTTATAGGGAGAAAAATCATATTCTATTTTAAAAGTACGATATAAAAACATGATCGAAAAAATTTTCACATGGGGGAAATATTTCAGAAATCAGAGAAATAAAATGAAACAAAAGCAGAAAGCGAAAAAAAAAAGAAAAACATGAAACTGCATGCTCTGAATCTATAATATATTTACATAAACATGTTTCAGTAAGTGCATGATTAAAAATCCACCTTCTCCTCCAAAGAAAGGTTTAAATGAGCTAGAGGTTCAGTTAAAATATCAAGAAATTCTGTCTTATTTTCACACATTGTATTTCTTTCATGGTTAATTTATTATGAAATGTTCACATTAGCCAGAAAACTGGATGCAACGCATGATTTCAGCGAGTATTTGTCAGCATATACCAGCGATTCGTCTAAGATATCAAGAAAGTTATGAATCAGCTCCCGGAAACCGGACTTCACGGCTGAAGAGGATATGGAGGATTTTCTTAATTTTATTCTCTCCTTTACATAGAGGAAATTTGGAATAAACCATTGCTTTCATGGAATTTAAAAACATCTAATTAAAAAGTATTATAATTTCACATTCTAAATCGCCATCGTAGTGTACTTCTACCGACTTCGACGAAAACACAGAATCCTCAATCTCTCTGTATAGGGTGGCGAAAGAGATCCTTCCAAATTCCACATCCACTATGCAGGAGGAAATCTCATCCTTCTCCTCCAAACGTCCCCCCCCCCATTTGGAAATTGAAATCTCTACCCTCTTCTTATTTGATCCACACTCATCAATAAACTTTTTACGCGAGAGCTTTATACATTCGGTAGTGGTCTTGAGGGTGATGTCGCAATCGTAATACCGAGACATGATAGGGAATCCATAATCAAAGTTCTTCAGCTTTTTCTCATCGTACAGCACACGCAAGGAGGTACCGGATTGGAGTACTACTCCTTGATGAGTTGGGTAGAACTACATATCCTCGAAATCATAGTGTTTTACATACACAAAACCTCTCCTAGATAGGTCACTGACAGTAACAACCCTTGGACTAAGTGAAAAACATTGCTTGGGAGCATGTCCAAATGGAGGAATCCTCTACGGATCTGTAAAGGAAAAGAGAGAGAATATAAATATAGATAGATTGGGGAAGGAAAAGTTAGTGAATGGGATGCAGATATTAGGAAAAATACTATTTTAAAATAAAAAACAGCTATACGTCTTGGTTAGAAAAGATACACTACAGGATTAACTTTTAAAATTTTTAATTAGAAAAAAGCAGATATTAGGAAAACTACTATTTTAAAATATAGAATAGATCTTGTTTAAAAAAATAATCAAAAGCAATAACTTTAAAAATTTTAATTTTAAACCTGAATAATAGATGATCCAAAAAATTCACATTTTTAAAAACGAATCAGGTATTCTGTGTTTAATACATTTTTCCTTTGTAATACTTTCTGTAGTTTCGTTATCAGGAAATCACTTTATTTTTTAATGACTGTTAAATTAATTAAAGATGTATATCTCTCTCTCTGAATGACATTAAAAATTGATATGCGATTCAACATAGATACATTAGAACCTGCCTCAAGTACCCACCTTAGGGACCTGACAGCAATGGTCACCATAAACAGGTGGTCACTACACACGAGGGACTTCGGTATAAGCATGATTAAGTCTCTACCATTGGTTCTTATAAAAAGTGGTCGCTTTATACAGAAGGATAATTTACCAACGTGGTCACTTGACCAGGCCTTGTAAATGCTGCATAGAATTGGACGTATCCCAATTGACGTCTTTTTCTGCATCTAAAAGCGAATTGTTTAGGATAGACTTGCGTAGAAAGTTTAGGAAGCGAAGAAAAAAAAAGGGAAAATGCATAGAAAGCTAAAAAAGTTAAGGGTGAAAAAAAGGAAAATGCGTAGAAAGTTAAGGAAGCAAAGAAAAAAGAGGAAAACTATTAAATTAATTAATTAAATGAAAAGGAAAAGCAAAAAAGCAAATAACGTTTGGTTTCTTTGACTTGTCACTTTCGTTGAAAAGGTAATCAAAGCGCTGTACCATTCTTTCTGAACGTGTGCGTAGTGAAGGCTTTAGTATATGGGCAAAGCCAGGATCACCTATATGACAATTGAACTCAAAATTATCAATATTAAATTGCTTTATAGAAGTTATATAATTATTCGGAGAATATTTTTCATTTAGAGCTATAATAGGGATTCGAGGAACAGTATATAAATATTTTTTATTAAAGAAGGTCTTTGTTTCTTTCTGTAACCTTTTACAATTGTATCACTTGTGTGACCCTTTTTGCCACTTTTTACTGGCTTCGAACATATACACTCACAGAGAGGAGAGAGATCCTCGTCTGTGGCTTAATGGGTAGAGCTCTTAACTAGAAATTAAGGAGATGTGGGTTCGACTCCCACCAGGCGTGGAAACATAATTATTTCCTCTGTGGGCATTCAATCATCTATTATTGAAATATTTCAATACTTTAAATATGAAAACGGATAAAAATGAAAAACATTCCAGTGGCCAACAAAAAACCAAAATAATATATTTGAATAGCATATGCAAAAGAGGGGACTTCTTCATGGGAGACTCCCTCCATGGCGTGTCTCTGTTGGCACCCGAATTTAAACAAAATGCTCACTAGTCTCTGAACACATCAGGAGTGAAGAAAAGAACTTTCGAAAGTGAAACCCCATCCGATTGTTTTTTTGGAGAAAGCCAATATATTCAAAATAGGAAAGAAATACAGCAAATTATAAATCAACAATACAACTCTGTAATAGACTGTAAAATAGAATAAATTAAGTACCTTGAACAGGGCTGTTCTGAAGAAAATTGTTGAGAGTATGCGGTGATGTCTTAATTAAAGAGTATTGTAATTGAATTGTTACTGGACGGTGACGTCACCATGCCGCGCTGACTGGCATTTGACTGGTCGTCTATCGTCTATCCAAGCCCAAGGTGGCAGTTGCCACTTTCATCAGTTTTCCTTTCCTCTCCTGCTCGTACGCAGGATATCGTTGAAAGTTGCCCCAAAACCAGCAAATACAAAAACTTTCTTGAGACTTTGAGAGTATGCGGCGCGTACTCCGTATTTTTCAAAATTTCTTGAGAGTATACGGCGCACGCAGCGCGTACACTTTGGAGATAACCCTGGCCTTAAAACGTCAAGAACTTACAACGTTTTTAGAATCATTCGTTAACCTTGCAATAATGTGAAGTAAGAAATGAAGAAAATAAATCGTCGCCATTTCTTACAAAAGTAATCTTATTTAAATTGGTTAGCCGTACAAAAGCACTCTGTATTCCAAATTTACTTAAAACAAATTGTTTTATTTTTTCGAATCTACTAAAAATGCTATAAATCAATGCTTTTGGAACTGAATTACGTTCTAGTACTTTCTCCAAATTCTCGATGGCCTTCCTGAAACTTTATTTATTAGAACACGCTTTTTTAATTCTCTTAATCCGTGTAAAGATATCGTTCAATATATACCAAGACTTACGGTAGAAGTAACATTTGATAAAGTTATGACTTTAAAAACAAAATATTTTCTCTTGTCAAAAATATCAATTTCCGTTTGTAAATCATTTTTTAAAACTAAATGTAAATCCAGAAAATCAATTAAACTATCTGAATTAGATTAATTTGATCTGCGCAGTGTTCGATTTATTTTAATAAATGTCTGAAGTGGTTTTTTCAAATTTAGATTTTTTTGATAAATATACTTTATTATATTACTAAATTCAGGCTAATTAAAAACAATTATGTCGTCTACGTATTCAAGTGTTAAATTTCTCTAAATCTACTTTTTATTCATCAAAATGCAAATGTAGATTTGCCACTGAACCGCTAAAGCTAGATCCCATAGGAATTCTTTTAATCTATTTATAATACTTACTTCTATTATGCAGAAAATTGCCATAGATACAAAAATCGAGAAGGTTATTCTAATATTTCTGATCTTTACGAATTATATATTTGTTTTTAAAGTAAAGGAATTCTCTACATGCATGCATATATTCAATTAAATATTTGTAAATAAATTTTCGAAATAACATGTTCCTATATAATGAATCCTGTTGGAATTTCAATTGTATTTAATCATTTTTATATTATTGTAAATAATAAACTAATTTCCTTCTGAACTAATTTTATTAAGAATATCTTAAGAATTATTTGAAATTCATCTCCAACTATTTTATTGTAAGTTGATATTCCACGTGTAATATACCTAAATCCCTGTGGATTTTTATAATATTATAGTACAATATATAAGCATAGAAATGTAAAATCCGCAATAGGCTATTTAAGTTTTTTTATGAATAAAAATTATTTTTTAAATATCAATTTTAAATATTTTGTTTCAAAATATAATGAATAGCAATAATATTTTTTTAATTAACAATATTACCTTCAAATATTTCATATATAGAGCTTGAATTGCATTCCATAATTAATTTGTCTTTATCAAATTTCCTACAGGCCAAATAAGAATTTTTACATGCTTTGTCAGTGGTAGATATAAAGAATTTCTTCTTGATTTTATGAACTACTTCTTTAAGACGATATGCAATTTCGTTCTTATTGCAAGTAGTACATTTACTTAGGCTAATTCCAATATTTTTATAATTCTATGAAACCACATTCTAAATCTTCCTATGAGGCAACCATATTTATATGCTACATGTGGAATATATAATTTAATATTTTCACCAAAAATTTAATGATAATTTTTTATTTTGGTATTCACAACTGAATAAACTCGAAAACTGTTTACAATTCAAAATGCTCCATGAAACTCTTGCAAAACTTTTCAACAAAATAACTAATACACAAAACTAAACACATAATATAATAACACATAAGATAACTAATACAGATATATAACACATAATATAACTAATACAGAATATAACACATAATATAACTAATACATAATATAACAATACGTAAGATAACTAATATATAATATAAAACATATAAGATAACTAATACATAATAACTAAACACGTATTTAATAATTTAAGTTATGATGGAAATGTAAGTAAAACTCCTGAATAACTGATACCTCAGGGAATGAATATCTGTCCGCGATTAGGAGGTGTCCGCTACTCAGGAGGATAAGAGAATAACGGGCATTGGAGTTGGGAATTGAAAAAGTGCACATGAAATAAAAGTATCCTCTATTTTCGAGAGTATCCGCTAGGTAGTTTTTACTGCATAACGTAGTAGTTTTCACTGCAATATTAATAGGAAAACTTATTAATATTGTAACTTGGCACGTGTTAAAACTTCTATTTGCTAGACTACTTCGTTGAAAGAACTAGGTCTGCTTCGAAAACATCACAAATAGCTTAGAATAAATTTGGATCAACCATAATTGAGCTACAATTATCTGCCACCGAAATACCATTTCTTCGAAATTTAAGTTGATCTAATTCTCAACCTTGTATTAGCTTGTGCAGAACGACATACTTTTGAAGATTGACAAATTCAATATCATTTAAATATGCCGGAGACATTGTGAACACTACTTAAATTTGCTAAAATTCAATTATGGTAATCTGCCACGAAGCACTACTGCTCAAACATACCTTACTGGCGATAACATTGGAAATCAGCTGCATTTTGTGTGTGTCCCCTGATTGTAATTCTGGTTGCATCGGTTGTTCTATGTAAGAAAAAATTGAAAACAAATAGTAACATTTGAAGTTGTTGTAAATTTAGCCCACAATTGCTTCACAGTATTTAAAGCATATTTTCCGAAACCGGATATTTCGCCGAATGAGGCAGTACATGGACTGCTTTTTAAACCTAATTGCGAAGAGATCGGTATTAAATTAACCGAAAAGCCCGTTGCAGCAGATATATTTATACAAGTCGAACACTACGCAGATTAAATTAAGAAATAATTTTTATAAACTTTTTAGGCATAGTAATAGTAAAGCCGATGTTATAGCCGGGTTAGATGGTGAAGTATTCGCAAAGAAAATAAATGTTTTGTGCGTCTGGTGGAGCACGATCCCACGACCTTTTACTATCCAGGCAAGTGCTCTTACTCTATCGTACTTAAACTACGCAAATTGCTATATTCCATTAACAGATTTTTCTTCTCGGGTATGAAATATGTACATTAAATGTTAAAATCATTGCTGTGTTGTAATATCTTAACACAAAACTCGTGAAATGCGTTGGGAAAATCGTTTGGAGCTATGCCTAAACAAATTACTAAATGTGACTTATTGACATAATGGTTGCCGTAATTACTGAGAGGTTTCATTACCCAGTCATTGCATTCACCCCGCGGCCCTATTGGCATTCCCTTGTGAGCTGAATTCGACAGCTTCGTCATCGATTCTAGCAGTCATCTTTGATGTCCGATTTTCCGAAGCTATTGACAACACCGAACATAGGACAAATGCCATTGTTGTCCGCTGCAGTTTCAGCCCCGTAAGGAAACCCATATTCCATGTATTAATGCGGTCAATTACCGTGTAAATTTTATGCCCAAATGCACTAAACTCTTCACTTATAAAGAATTTTTGTTGAATTTAATGTTCTACAAATCTTTTCGAAGTTTTCGGTATACCTGATATAATTTTATATGATAAAAGCTGGAGTATCTCTTCACCATTTTCAAATCTTGGCATAGTTTTGCTCATTTTTTAATATCTTGAGTTTTCATCTTGAGCTTCCTGACAACTTTTACGTTTTCATCTTGAGTTTTCTGACAATTTACTTTGGCCTTGCTTTCGTTGTATAATCTTCCTCCTTATTTTTTTGCGCTTATCCGCAATATTGTTATTTAACCAGCCTGCTGAATATTGCCATGGTTTCTATAATTATTTCTGCAACTTTCTTCTGTTGTTTGATGTTCGAATCTGTTTCTTTGATGAATGCTATTTTTTTTGTTCCTTGAATTTATGTTTTCTAAACTTAGTTGTTAATTTAATGTTCCTTTTTTCTGTGCAGAATATTTTCTGCTTGTTTTGCAAAACTTTTCTTTCCAGTAAAATAGCCCTGGAATATTCAATTTACCCATTAGAAGTTTGCCGTAATGTGGCGGTTCCCAAGCTGTTGTACATACATAGCATGGAGTTACAACATGTTGGAAGCAAAATCATAATGATTTGGTTTATAAAGAGACACTTATGTGAAATTCCCTACTTGTGAAATTCCCTACTTGTGAAATTCCCTACTTGTGAAATTCCCTACTTGTGAAATGAGAAATACTTTCATTTAAGGAGGTACTGAATCAATCTGTAAAGTTGTTAATTTTATTGAAGTTAATTCAACAAACTGCAGACTATTCAAATCTTTTTGTGAGGAGATGGGTATCCTCCATGCTGCGTTACTTTTGCACGCAGAAGTGAGGTGGCTTTTACGAAGAAAAGTACTCTAAAAAACTTAACACCATGAATCAGTGATTTCATTAAAATTATTAACAGCTACGTTTGAAGACTCGTATATCAAGATGAATAAATTGCATGCATTTTCATAATAAGTTAATGTGGTTAAAAATATTTTAGTGCTGCTTTTATTTGTTTTATGTTAGACTGCTATAATAAAATATTTAAATAAATTGTCAAATGTGAAATTAAATATAAAATCCTATAAATATCAATAAAGCTAAGTGGTTTGAATTTTTAGCTAATCTAAGAATATTATTATCATCTAACAAAAACTATTTTTTTTGCGTGAAGGGGTGGGTGGGGATTATGAGAGGAGGGATACTTATAATTAAAAAGCCCAATCAACGTGTATGGCAGAAAAAAAAGTTGGAAAATGCTGCTCTATTGCGCAGAATTAAACAATATTCCACAAAATTGAAAATCATAAACTTTTTCGGAATTTACGCTTTTCACTTTGTATCAGGCTATTTGACTGCAAACTAAATGAAACTTAATTTAATCCCATGTCCCCAGCAATGGGTTAAAATTTTTGGGGCCCCCAGTAAAATATTTTAAAAGGAGGGGGGGAAAAAAGCTGCAGGGGAAACTTCTGAAAATGACAATAAGAAAATCAGTTGTAACATCGTTTAAGTAAAATCAAATTTATTTTTAGAAAGTTAAAAACAAATTTCAAATATTTGCTCTGTGCAATTTGGTAACAATAATAGTGTGTAGAAGATCGCTACAAGAGAACACGTAGCATTCATTAAAACAAATCACACTAATCCCTGGAGGCCTTCTAGCTGGCGGAGGCACCTGAGCTCCAGCCCTTAAAGCCCATGCTTCAATCCGGCACTGTATGTCCCATAACTTACGTAAGATTTATGAAATATCACACATACAATCGACGAGATTTGAAGACTTGTATATAGTTGAATCAGGAAATGAAGGAAAATTTATGATATTATTAAGAAGGTAGATAGTTTGAAAGAGAAATTGGCAAGCTATAGGCTAGGCTATTGGTTGGTCACATAGCTAGAAGAACTGACAACAGATGGAACAAAATGGTACTGAAATGTATTCCACTGGGCATTAAACGTCAGAGGCAAGGCTAGAGATAAGATTGATTGATGAAATTATCAAATATATTGGATTAAATTGGTAGCAAAAAGCACAAGATCGACTTAGAAACAGGCTGTGGAGGCCTTCATCCTGCAGTAGATCGAAAATAGCTGAAATGGTAATATAAAGTATGTATCATCATCATTTTGATATATATATATATACTCTCTTCTATTCCGTCACGTTTGATTATTTCAATGTGATTTATGTTATTCAACATTTATTCCAAGTACAACTACAGGCAGTATAAAAGCAAGCACAACTAAGATTAAAATACTGTTTTCTGTCAATTTTACCCAATATTATGTTATTTCTTCTTCGATTCTTTGTAAGTGTATGTAGATTCCGAAATAAGTCCTATTTTCAATGTCAGTGGTAGTATAAAATCTTTTACCTAGTCTATTTCATCAGGTATGTTCAATTTTGTAGTTCTAAAATTTTCACGAACACATTTTTGGATATCTGATATCTATTTAGTCGGTGTCTATATATTTTATTTAATCAATACGATCGTTTTTATGTTACTGTGTACAATTTTATGTGTTTTCTATTCGCAATTTTTAATCATTATATATGAAATAATTTTCTAGACATAAACGATTTCGTCTTTTAGTTTTAGACATACATACATTTTCCTAGAATTTTTTTATACTTAAAAACCTGCTGTCGATTTTGTGTACTTAAATATTAAAATTTGTCTAATATTTATTATTTCTATTATTTTCCAAATTCTTATTTGTTATTCTTATTCGTTTTATATTATTTTCGTACATTATTTAGATACGTTTGTATTTTATATTTCAGTAATATTATCTTATATATTGCATTTTATTTATTCTATTTCCTTTCATGTATTTTTCACATACTGTTCTTTACATTATTTATTATTGCTTCTTTCTTTCTACTGTTTCATGATTTGCATTGCAATTATAATCATACCTTTTAATTGTGTACTCTCATAACTTTCCCAAGCTCAAGTGCAGTAGAACCTTGTTGAAATGAACATGTTTAACGCGAATTACTTTTAACATAATCTGTTTACTGAATCCCCGTCAAAGTGTATAAGTATATAATACTGAATAAGTATATAATATGTATAAGTATATAAAGAAATATGATCCGATCCTTGCCGGATAAAGCGAATTAATCAATTTTAACACGAAAAAATTTGCTGCCATTGTAAACTTTCGTTTTAAAGAGTTCATGTTTTCATGTCTTTGCCTCTATTCAGGGCCGGCGCAAGCAAATTTACCGCCCTATGCGAACAACGTATGCGCCCCCGTAAAAAATCAACACCCTAATACCTCTTGCAACAATCAAAAAGTGAAAAAATACGACACATTCCACCCTCTCACATTAGTTCCAGTTAAAACGAAGTACAGTATGGCAATCACAACTATAACAAATAAATGATCGGGAAAAAAAGAAAAAAAAATGATCTGGTATTTTGCTGTCGAGGAAGAAAATTGTAAATCGCAATGCCTTGTAATAATGCACGAAGATATCAAAAAGGCAGCGGTATTGCTGTTGTGGGCTGTTGAACACAATAGCAAGATCGAGAAGGTCTTGATGCCTCTTAATCAGTTTGAAGCATGTAGCTTTTCCTTTTTTTTGTAAGAAGAAGGAGTAGCTTCACAGCTACTGATGGCGTGGAGGAAAAGGATGCTGTTATTTAGTCCCGATTCTTGTAACTGTTGTGAGGAGATCTTATTTCTCATTTTACCATGGCTTGGCTTCACGAACAGTATTTTTCGATCTGTTGGAGTTAGCCCAGTTACAATACCATAAGATTGACATTCTCTCCAACTATTGCCACATTGCTACTTGATAACGATTTATCTATGGCAGTTTTAACGACCAAGATGACTGCGTTACCTGGACTTTCATGGCATTCTATACTACTTTCTCTAAGTTTGGCTGTCCTCATTGATATTAGCCGTGATTTGTTGTTGTCATTTGACAGAAAGAGGTCTTGTTTAACCATTATCTTTATGTTTCCATCAAAAAGGATGGCAACTGATCTCTTCACTTTATACCTTCGATGGTAATCAGCTTCTTTTGTGCTGCTGACGACAACATTTGAATGCCCATCAAAAACTACTGCACAACTTTTCCCAGGGTAATGTTTCAATATGTAATTTACATAGCTTTGGAAAATGGATGAAGCAGTACCACTTGTCAGCCACATAACTTTTTGTAGTAGGAAACCGCCATCAACAACGAAGTCATAGTTCTCACAGTCCAAGTTCCCCTTTGTCGCCTCAAACATGTCGTACAGGACTGCTTTCTTGGTTTTGCGCATCCCAGTTTCGTCGAAGCGAGCTAAGGGCCAACTTACACTGCATATAGTTGATCAAATATTTCTCTGTTTTTTACTTGTAGATATCCTCTGGAAAAGTAACAAAAGGTCAATAACTGCATAATTACCATCGATAATAATGGTGCAGCTCATGCTCGACAGAGGAAGAGCTCGATCTTTTCATGACAACGAGATGCTTGAAAAGGAATTTTCAACAATTTTCTGTATTGATTGTTTGCCAATTGCTGCAGCATTGAAACAGTTAACTGTTGCGTCTCCTACTAGTCCAATTGCCATAGACATAATTTTCTGTAGTTCTGGGTGATTATCAAGCCAAGCAGAGGGTTTATTAATTTCTGTGGTATCCTTACTTTTTCTAGATTTTCGGATATCTTCATGTTATTCAGCAGATGAAAAGAGAACACCGCAAAACTCTTCAAGTGATGAGCAGATGTCGTGAGCTGCAGTTATCCTCAAGGTCCACTTGCTCAAGACACTATCAGTGATTCCCCGTCCTCGTGTGAGGCCCTCTACACTTTTCATGCTATACATTAAAGTCTGTTCTATGGTCATATCTAACCATTCCCCTGTCCAAAAGCTATGGGTTCTTCGCATTGTGAAGTACCCTTGATCTGCAAAGTTTTTTAATTCTTCTGAGGGCTTCATGGACTCCAGCTGCAACATGTCGTGTAAGTATAGGTGACAGCATTTGGCGTATGAGGAATGACCGGCCGTATGAAAGATGGGGATCACACACTTGAGATGCGTATTCCAATCACCCGACCGTTCAGCTTCGACGCAATCTTTCATCAACGTTATCATGTTGAAATACTGGATCCAAAGGGCCGCTATCTGTCCATTTCTCTGCAGTTGTTCCAACTTTTCCCTAATTTTTGCAGTAAGAGTAATTAGATGTTGATTTTGGTTAAGTAAATCCATTGTAGGACTGTCATCTAGGAAATTGCTCAAAACCTGATTAGCAGTGATTCGCTCATCAGGAGTAATTTCGAGTTGTTCCAGCATAATTTGATAGAGCTGTCTGGATCAGTAAATGAGCTCGTGCTGCCCTACCAAATGTATGCTCCAGAAGCATCTTCTCGACTGACACTCTAGCGAAGATGGTGCTCATCAATTCCTTTAATCCACTTCCGGCCATAAGATATCCCACATATATCAAATAAAACATCAATAGGTGGGATCCATCAAGCCTCACAACACACTTAGACAACATTGAGTCACTTTGGGCTGCAGCTACTATTTCTCTACATTTTATGTACAATGACTGGTTAAATATGGCTGATTACTGTACGATTATTACGGTTTGACGACACAGGACTCAGACGCGAACTATATAGCTGTGTAAATGGTGTAATAATTGGACTGTGAGGTATTAATGAATGGGAAAGGAACTACCCTGGTCTTTTCACTGTATACGCCTCTTATCAGACAGTGCATAAATCCTTTCCATTCAGGGTTTTTGGAGGGCTGACCCATTTTGCATACATCCAAACGATGTCATGTGCCTTCAGATGAGGCAGGTCTTTTTCGATGGGAGGCAGGTCATGGATATATATGCATTTTGCAAACCACTGTCAATCTTTTGATATACTTCCAATTATACATTTCCCAATTGTCCACATATTACTGCACTAGGGAGACTCGTCAGTTTTGGTATACGTGTCCCCCTTTCAACAGAACATGCAGGGGTCATGCACTTTATACTACCCACGGAACGAAATGTGTTCAAATCATCAATAGTGCGAACATTGAAGACAGCATTATCAAAAACGAATTGGCTAAATGATCCTTGCGTTTCAGTTGTTGTATTTGATATGGCTGACATATCAAGCAGTTGGGCTTCGTAGTATGAAGAACAGAAACCCAAAATCGCAACCAGATTGACCAAATTTTTAGAAGCATACTTACTGTATAACATTAGACTAAGAATATTCAACACACTGGAGTTGAAAGACCACGGTCTTATAGCCGAGACAATAACCTGATCAATTGAAACACATTTCCTGTTCGGTTTTTCATTGATATTCGTCTTGTTCATTGTCAGTTCCTGCAAGAGAGTGAGTAAAATATGGGGGAGAAAATTTTTGGCGTCCTCCTGGAAGTCATAACCGGGGAGATACGAAGGTTTTTCAAAAACCTGTTTGTGAACAGCCCTGATTGCAGCTGCAGGAACTTTCACAATCCGGGTCAACTCCTGTTCTTCATTATTCTTTCTGTTTTCATACCATGCACTATCTAGAATTTTCATCCATACATCGGTAAAATATACTGTAGAGACCGTATTACTGTCTGTTGTAATAATTATTCTGTCACCATGAGTCTCCTTCAGTTTCTTTTTGATAGTCAAAGCAGTAGGAGTAGGCCAATAACTTGTGGTAGTAATTCAGAAAGCGAAAATTGGCAGTCATCATCGTTTTCGAAGAAAAAAACAATTACTTTCATGGAATTTTCTACATAATCAGCTGAAGGACGCCCTCGTGTATTATCTCCTATTGATGTTCTTTACTTGACAAAGTTCATGTAACAATTATAATGGTAAATCCTGTCAGCAGTAACTAAATCCTTCACATTACTGAGGCGAGTTTTCATCTCTGATCCCGACGTATCATTTCTTTTGTCGGCGGCGAGTCTGACTGCATCTATAAATGGAATGCTGCTCACCTGAAATACAACCCTACGCCTATCCACTGGTTTCTGTCCCTCTCTTTCGTTGTATTGTTCGTCAATCGTTTCAGAACAGAAAAGCAGTTTGTTCGGAAAGTGAAACTCGGTGTTGCGGAGGATTTTAAGCTTTTCCTCTTAGTTGAGCGTTCAGGATCATCAGGCTGTCTCTTGACAGCAGCTGCTATACTATCTTTCCTAGTATAGCTTTTCCTGCAGATAGTGTGAACCAATAAGGATTGGATTGCCAGAAGGCTGGAGGCTTTTCCATCATTCCTCGCTTCACTCGCTGCTTTCGAAGTGGCGATAGCCTTTTCACCAAGGTTCAGAATCCTCAGGCTGTCTCTTGACAGCAGCTGCTATACTATCTTTCCTAGTATAGCTTTTCCTGCAGATAGTGTGAACCAATAAGGATTGGATTGCCATAAGGCTGGAGGCTTTTCCATCATTCCTCGCTTCACTCGCTGCTTTCGAAGTGGTGATACCCTTTTCACCAACACTAAATACATCAAGCTCTGATTCTCAAAGATCACTTTTACAAATGAAACACTTATTAGACATAGCGTAAGTCCGTCACGAAAATAAAATATCGTCTAGCTTGCTATATACCCCGAATAGGAACTTTAACTACTCACGTTCGTTATGGAGTTTCATAAAGATCACTTTCACAAATGCAGTTATTAGCCATAGCGTAAGCACTTCACAAAAATAAAACACCATCTAGCTTAGCACGAATAGAAATTTTAACTAACGTTCGTTAGGCGAGCTGAAGGAGGCACACTGAAGAGACCGGAAGTGGTGAGGGGGGGAAATAAAGATGGAAAATCAAAGATAAAAAAAAAAAAAAGTTTAGGAAGGGAGGGGACACCTGTCTTCCATTGGAGGAACACAAAACGGTCCACTAATCCACCCTGCAAGGGATTCTAACGATCAACGTTTTCGAAATTGTTTTACGGACTAATTCCACTTGAAAAAAAAACAAAAAACAAAAACGCACGGTGCACGTTTTATAGAGAATTGAATGCTCCACAATATTGCTTGTGAGCATTTTTATCGTGCGAGGCATGGTTCACGACATATAAGCCCGTTTCTATGCGCAAAAAAAATTTAATAGGAAAAATCTGAAAAATCTGTCATTTTCAAGTGCGATTATCTCGAAAACTATTAGAGATACGAAAAAAATGAGAAGGTCTTTTTTTGTAGGATTTTTAATGCTCTTCCATTTTATATTAAAAATTATTTGCTAGAGTTGACCGTTTTCGAGATATTTTCAAAAAACCGAAAAAAAATACATTTCTTATTCTTGTTTTTTCGAGTTTCTGACTCTAGCTCACTGCCTATTCATCAGGACTTTTGATATTACTTTCACTGGACACCATTGAACAAGTGTTAAATAGAATCAGAAACATCGGATTTAATTTGAATGCGAACGAAATTTGAGCGTATTTTGGCTGGGCTAAAATCAGGTACGTATAATCAATTACGTATAATAATCAGTTGCGTATAATAAGTTAGGTATAATCGATCAGTTACATAAATTGGGTAGAGGAAAATTTGTTAATGTAAAAAAGCCAGAAATTGAGGATACGGAAACAATGGATTGGAGACATGTATAAAGAAGGGTAAATATTGGTGAAGACATTCAATCGAAAATAATCCATTCGGTTCCATTTATTTGCTAAGTTTATTTCAATCGTTTTACAGTATTATTTAAAAAGAACCTGTCATGGTGCCGCCCTAGGCGGCCGCCTAGTTGGTCTATATGGTCCCGCCTGGCTTGCCTATATTTTATGTATGCATTTTTATGTCAGATTACACGCACGCATTTTTAAATAAAGTTTTATATTATTTATTTAAATTCCTTTTATACAATGCCATTTGAATTTCATCCACCACTTCTTGATTCTGTACTTAATATTAATATTAAGCAAAAATTTTTCAATTCGTTGAAATCTAAAACGAACATCCGCTCGCCTCAATTGTGAAATTGATGACTTTACGCATAAGCGTACGCAGAAAGTTCATAAGGGGGTTATAGGCTCAATGGGAGGTTACAGAGCTACAACTCACATATTCCTATGTTAAATATACAAAATTTCATTGCAATGGGGGTTACAACCCCCCATTAACAACCCCATGCGTAAGCCAGTGACTTCACATAAATATCAGAAACAACTTTCTCAATTAAAAACGGTGGAGGAACAAAGACATACGAAAAGGCAATTACATAGTTTTACTCAGCGTTTGTATACGTAAACAAAAAAAAAATGCTAACTTTCTTTGCTTCTTAAAATCTAAAAAAACAAAACAAAAACAAAACGCAAAGTGGAGAGAAATAAACACCCTTTTCCCAAAATATTTTCGTTTTCTTAAGCGGAGCGAACATTATTTAAAAATAGTGTGCTTCATATTCAAAAGTTATTTCTTAGCGACAAACCAAAAATTCTAGCTGTTTTAATTTTTGTTTCTCGGTAAGAAATTCTCGAGGGGAAAAATTATTCAAAAAATTTCCTCAACAAGTTAAAATTGTTAAAATTGTTAAAATTGTGTATTTACAACTGATATTTTCAAGTGCCTTATATCGTAATAATGTAGAAATAACTGCGAAAGATGTAAAAAAACACATCTGTGTGAAAAAGCAAACGGGAATAGAAGACATCATTGCAAAAGTAAAATAGATGAAATGGCGATGGGCTGGGAATATCAGAAGAAGAACTGATCAACGAAGGTATCAAAAATTCTCAACTGGATTTCAAAAGACCACCGAAGGCCTAGTAAACGTCTCCAAACTGGATGGGTGGATGAAATAAGAAAACAGGTTGGGGTCATATGGAAGCGAATTTCTCAGGAGAGACTTGTGTAGAAAGCATTTGGAGACATTTATCCGGCGGTGGATGGATAATCGTTGAACATGATGGTGATGAAATATAGTGGCGAATTCACGAGGGGTAATCTGGGAAATTTTCGCTCCCGCGGATGAAATGGGTGAAAATGAAGTGGAAATCGGTTACATATTTGTTTTTTGGTTTTACGGCTCAAAGACTACAGTGGTCATGCTGCGCCGGGACCTACTGTTTTCCGAGGAATCCGAACCTCTTAAGGCCTAGGGAACCAAACCCCGGACTACAGTGAGCAGTGCGATCTTTATGAGATCTCTGAGTAAGCGTTCTTTTTGCACTGCTGGGAGTCGAACCCGGAGGAAATTGGTTATAACGAGCACCATATATAACAACTAATCGCATATAATGACGGGAGTTTTACAACAAGTTTGATTTCCTATTTTATTTTTTTTCTAATTGCTCGTTGAATCGGGGATCCAATGAAGGCTTTTTCGCTAAATGCGTTTAAATTATATTGTGCTTAATTATTGTACGAACCAAATATATATTTTTCAAGTTACATCCGGAAACTTGGTAAATGAAGGTGTTTGCTATTGTATTTTACATCCTCCCCAAAATCCCTTTCTGGATCCACCTCTGTGATATCACAATATACTTTTATATAAAAAATATTCCAGGTATAAACTACTGCTGGAAAATAGTCCAACAATTATAATTCTATTTACTACCTACATAATGCATTAATCTACAGACGAAACAATTTCTCCAAATGTTTGATGAAGTTATATGGGGAAAATGTTGCTTACAGCTGTTTCGTTACCCACGTGCTACCTTCATCAGAGCATGGCGATTTCTGTTTTGTCAGTGACATTGGTTGAGTTTGCATATTATGTTTTTTCACACACATTTGCGCACTTACACGCGAATGGTACAAGACCGCCTTTAGGAAGATATTATGCGAAAATTTTACGGTATTTTCTTTAGTTGCAATCACTTTCAAACGGAGCCATTACGTGCCTTCCAAGTTGTTAGAGAGTTAACTATTCGGAACTAATAATAGTTAAGAAACAATAAAAGCGTTGTTGAAATGCAAGACTCACTTGCAATAGTTATGTTCAATGCATTCGATAGCGATAAAAATAAATATCAGGAGTAGTTATTGATCGCAGTATTGGTTTTCGATTACCACTCGACGACGATTGATTAAAAGTCATCAGTTCTAATTTACGCCACCACTTCCATTCAAAAAACTTCAAAAACTTCATTAAACGTAATAATGCTTCACTTTTTCTGAAAGATTTGATTTTTTTTCATTCAATTTATTACGATTCTCTTTTAACTAACAAAGGTCCTTTCATTTAGTCTGAATGAAGTTTTCCATCACTAATTAGTTGTAAGAAAGCAAAAGATCTGTATTTTTTATGAACTGTAGGTTATGTAAAATTGTGAATCATTAGAGACATTAAAGCATTTGTTAATTCAGAAAAAGTCTTTTAAATGAAAGAAGCCCATTATATTCTTTATCACGTTAAAATGTGTCCATAGCTATAGAAAAAAAACTTCAAAAGCTCGCCAAGATTTCCTTTGTCATTATTATAGTTTGAAATATGATTAAAAGTTGAAACAGCTTTAGAGTACGAGTATTTAGATTACCCTGAGAAATCAAAGATTATATTCAATTTATGTATCTATGGACTGGTACTCAAAATTCTCGATATATTAAAAAAAAGGATAATACAAAAGGCAGATAACAATATAAATATTAAGATACTTCAGCAGCAACAAAATAACTCGGTAAATTAATGTTGTTTATTATGAAAGAATTTTAGAAAATTCAAGTATTTTCTAAATATAAGTTTTTAATAACGTATACACATTAGATTGAATTTTGCATAAATTATACAAATTACAGCAAGCTTATTATAAAGAAAAGGATCTTTTTCTGAGTTCACCATTTGTGTACCTTGATTGGTGCAAACTGACCATTGCTGTCCTTGCGCCATAAAGAATACAACCAACCAACCAACCGACCGACCGATCGATTGTGTTGTATAGCTCAAGATCAGCAAAGGTGATGTTGCTCCGGGCCTTACAATTTTCAGGGATCCTGCCTTTTACGATCCAGGGAACTAACAACTTGGAAGCATTAGTCGGTAAGCGACATTAAATAACCTTTGAGAATCGAACCCGGGTCAACAGCACGTTAGATGAACGCGTTACCACTACACCACCGCAGGTCCATTGTTCAGTTCATAGGCGTTTCATGACAGTGCATGATTTCTTTCGATAGTTGTATAACAATTCCATGCTGAGAAAGAAGATTGTTAAGCTTCTCCTTCTCTCTCTCTCTCTCTCTCTCTCTCTCTCTCTATCTCTTTTGCAAATGCTTGTATTTGCTTATTAATTAAACTTGATTCATGTTTTCTATGTACTGTGAATTACGTATTTTATTTTTGTAGGTAATTTCTTAATTTTTTTACCGTCATTAAGAACCGGAAAGAAATTTTGTGAAATGTAATTACCGGGTATATAAATTAAAATAAAGCTTAATCAAGGTGTGAACTGTATCAGATAATCAATACATCAGATAATTAGCTGTTGGTATCAATTAATTAAATATGATCTTTGACAATACCAGCGGATTAATGTCACTTCAAATGTATGCCATTTCCAAGTGTTTCTCTATCCTTTCTCTAATAAAAGTCATAAATTTATACATATATCATCATCATGATTCTCTCTCTCTCTTCACCCACCCACACACACACACACATATATATATACACATATCAGGGTTTTCAGGAAAGTTTGAATGCGGCTAGTAAATTTTAAACGAAGATATCTCTTGCAACGGAAGTTAGGTATTTTTATAGTAAAATGACCATGCTCTATGAGATAAGATGAACAGAAATACCCCTGGTGGCGAATTGAGGAAGTTAAAAATTTTATTTCGAAAAATAATGAAGATGAGGAAATATTTTCAATTAGAAAGTTGTAGAGCATCTTTCAGTTAGTAAGGAAATATATACTGTTTACATACACGTACTGCCGCAAAGTGAGATGTTCTGGAAGTATCAAGACACTACTTTCGGTTAATGCGTCCTTGTGTTATGAAAGTTGAGTTGAGGTTTTTATAGGAGAGCGAGAGCATGATTTCTTCTTCCTATAAGAACTTAAACTCAATCGCGAAAGCATTAACTGAAAGTGATGCATTGAAAATTCCGGTACACCAGACTTTTTGGCAGCACGTGTACATACTGCATGTAAGACGTATATCTTTGCTTACTAACTGAAGGACACTCTACAACTTTGTAATTGAAAATATTTCCTTGTCTTCATTATTTTTTAAAATAAAATTTTTAACTTCCTCAATTCGCCATCAGGGGCACTTCTGTTTATCTCATTTGATAGAACATAGTCATTTTATTACACCAATACCTAACTTTCGTTGCAAGAGGTGTCTTCATTCAAAAGTTCAAATTAGCCGCATTCTGATTTTCTAGGAACCCTGTATATATTGTAATTTGGGGAAAGGGTTGTTGATCATTTGAATTTAGCCAGTTATTTAAGTCACGCTAGGTCCCTGGGCATTGCATATAATGATGATAACAAAAATTTCGTTTTATTTTGTGGTAGTGGACTCCTTAAATTTATCAGCCCTCTGTCCTGTGTCTCCCCATTAAAATTGTTCCTTAATTTTATTCATGTCATTAATTAAATATTCATATTAAAATACAAGAAATTTCGCAGTCTTTTAGGAATTTATTTGCTGGAGGTTTCAGTTGTGGATTTACAAGAGATTCTGCATTTTAGCCTTAAAAGCAATTCAGGATTTTATCCTGGTATTTCCCTCTCGGAAGGACTCCCCCCCCCCCCGTGTAGGAGAAGTTGGAAAATTAATTGTTCTCACCTGCCAATGAATGTGTGGGATTTTTTGTTGTTTTTCAAGTATTATAACATTAAACACGCTTTTCAATGAATATCCGGCATCAATAACTCATTAAAATACTTTTAATTAGATACGATTATTTTTTACATCGTCTGGATGGAATCCTTCGCAATTTTTGATTCGTGTGAATAATTAATAAGGGCCAATAAATCTCGATTCTCTTGTTATTTTGGAGTCTTCCTTTTACCGTAGAAATATACTCTGGTGCATAAATTATGTATTTTGGGAAAAAAATTTCCTAAGATTAATGAATTCGCCAAGAAAGCCAAACTTGGATATTTTTTTTCTCGGCAGAAGTTAGTTCCTGGACATTTCATTCATTTTTCATCATTAAAAATGCATTCTCTCTCTCTCTACGCAAAAGCTCAGCACGCAAAGTAGAAAAATCAGGTACTAATAAAATCTTTTTTATTTACTTGAAGAAAAAGGTATTTGGCAGCAACGAAGTTGATGTTTAAATGATAGATCATAGCGTTTTATTGAAAAGCGGAATTTCCAGTTTCTAACAGTAGTAGATTTATAAAATTGCCGGCCCCTCCAACCTTTACAAAGAAAAGAATATTTGTAAAAAAGAAAGTATATCATACTCTTAGCGTTTCGTATGTAACGGCTATTTTTCATATAATTATTCAAACTAATAAGATACAACTCAAAATTATTGCTACCATATTCGCCAACTTCGTGGATTCGAGACATTTTTTGAATCCACAATAATTTTAGTATGGATTCCTGGAGCCTCTGATGTTTTTACGTGTATTTCGTGTATTTGGGAAAAATACACGTACGCATCCTTGTATGAATTTTTTTTCGTTATCAGTTCAAGTTTTTCATTATTCATTCGTTTACTACTAGTATATATAAAGTATATATAAAAAGCATGTCATACAAGCCCGGACATATAAATAGGCACGCTGGGCAAGTGCCCATGGTGCAAAATTTTAAAAGGCTGCAAACTCTTTTTTTCTTCTAATTCTACCTACTTACCTACTGAGCGATCGTAAAATTTTGTCTATGAGTAAGGTGACCAGGCTTTCCGATTCGGATAAGACAGTCCCGCTTTGGGCGAACGTGTCCCACTGTCCCCTAGAGACTCATAATTGTCCCATTTTGAAGGGCAGTCTGTCCAGTCATAGATCGCTGAATCTAGATTCACATCAGTTTTATGTGCATCTTCATTTTCTATCTTTTGGTTAGTTTAAAAAACTACCTGCTTTTATCACAGTTTTGAGGATTTTTGCCTCCTTTTCCCGCTTCTCGTTGGCAAGTTTCTTATATTTAAAACCACTTAATATAGATCTTTTGTTGCCCGGCTTGGTAAAAGGAAAAAAAAAGTAGCAAACAAAATCACAAATATAAAATTGTAATGAAAGAGCGGTGTCGCTTTGTTCACCTTTAATGACGCCCGCAAAATGTTTCCCTACTGGCTTTTCTCAAAGTCAGAAAGTTTACATCAAAAACTAATGGCAATTTCCAAGTATTGATACCAGATACATCCGTTTCTGGTGGGAAGTATCGGATATTGTAATGTAAACAATATGATCATATGGTCATATCTCTTTGTCTTTCGATTCTGTAGTTTGCATTTGCCGGCAAGTTCAAGTAGTCGCCTGTATCATCGCTGTTGGGGGAAACAGGACAATAATTAAAAAGAAACATTATTTTCAACATTGTCCAGTTTGGAAAATTTTATTTTTAAACTCTTTGATGCCGCCCCACGAGAAGTGCCGCCCCTAGGCCTGTGCCTTGTGTGCCTACTTAGAAATCCACCACCGGTTTTTAATAACAGATTTTATATGAATTTTTGCTTTTCTTAGTTTAAAATTGACCACTAAATTTGACTAACTGTTTGGAGTTGATTTATGGAGTTGAATCAAAACACTAAATGCAAAAATATCGATTTGCAGGAAGCATTGCATTTTGCAACTTAATTTGTTTTCTGGTTTGAATAACAAAGTAGCATACATTTGGCCGAAAAAATATTAACAGCATCCATTTGAATTTTGATCACGCAAATCTATGTCAAAACGATACATGCAATTTAATGAGTTAATGAAATTTTTATGGTCCAAGGATAAAAAATGTCCTGTTGCATTGAACAAGTTGCATATTTGCCTGTAATAATTAGAAATAAAGTTTGATTATATAATCAATTTTATCAATATTTGAATCAATCTTCAATATAATGCGTATGGAATTTTAATTATTAATAATTGTAATTAGATAACTAATTCATAATTACGTAGGACAGTTAAAAGGTAAGTTTTGCCGGGGAGTATCCGTGGTTTTACGGAGTAAGTCGTTATGACGGCATAGTCTGACTGTAGTAATTCTCAGAAGGTATTTTTACGTGGCGGTGAATGCAGGTAGACGAGAGAGAGGATGCACATTAAACGTAACATTTATTGGAGAGTTAAAGGCTGTACACTATGGTGAAGAGACAGAAAGCATATACAGTTGACGGCATGATGCCTGGCGTTCGTTAGGTTGCGTAAGTTGCATATTTAGGATCGTACTTAAGGCTAGCAGCGAACATCCTTTCAGGTCGAAAGTTAAGGAGCAAGAGAGTATTTATTGATCGGTCCAAAACTTTACTTCGAATGATTTTTGTGGACCGTGATTGGACAATTGAGTACTGACGCAATAGTTTATATAAATTTCTATTGGTCAGTTTGACCCCACAGAGGGGAGAACTTGCTGTGAGTTATGTTAACGTTGAGCTGTCTTTCTTGACAGTTTTTGGCGGAAATTCCAAGAAATTGGTTGTGCGTGTGACTCATTGCCAGATGTCTGTGAGAAAGGAATTTTGGCGCGAAACGGAATTGCAATGAGGCTGTGGAGGAATCGCCTCAGTTTTACTCTTCAAAGGAAAAAAGTGTGTTTTGCTTACATCGAAGTACCATTCAAAAGTTACTTCCCAACGGAATCCCTCCCTTTATTTAAACATTAATCGAGGCCTGGTATTTGTGTTTCTATGCCTTGTGCGAAAATTTGCAATACAATTTACGATGGCCGTTGTTGAGTTACAGCTTTCATGTCCTCATCTGAGTGATGCCGTTTCTTTACACGTTCTTGTTTCATGGTACCAAACCCGTGGAAATCCCATGGCACGAAGTCCTGGCTACAAGGGTGGGGTGTCCTATACTTCCCACTTAATTTTTTTCAGAATGTCCCGTTATGGTCGTCGGATCGGATGCGATTTGGCGTTGTCATGCAAGAGCACAATGCCTTTGGAAAGTTTATCTGGCAATCGGTCTTTAAGTGATTTTTGAAATCTCTTCAGGGTTTCACAATGAGACGCTGCAGTAATTGTCGCCCTCTTCAGCATGAACTTAGTGTGCACTGCACCTTCTCTGTCGTCAGCGTCAGCATTAACTTCCCCGCAAATGGAACTGTTCGGCAATTTTTCCGAGTTGGGGAAATGGAATGTTTCCACTCCATACAGCTGCTTTTCATTTCTGGTGCTAAACGATGAACCCAAAACTCGTCTCCAGTCACAATTTTGACCAAACATTACTTCCTTCTTGCTGATAACGTTTCAAACATGCAAAATCACGTTTAAAGTGTTTCGTTTTGTGTTCGTCAGTCTGTAGACGAGGTATCCATCTCGCATAAACTTCGCGGAAGTGAAGATGCTACACAACAATGTCATGCGCACTTCCATGTGAAACATGCAGTGCACTTACAATTCCATCTACTGTGATTCGTCTGTTTCTTAAGAATGAGTTCATTCACATGTGCAAGAGGGAGTTCGGTCTCAGCTCTGGTGGCGTGCGGATGTCTGTCCGGGCAGGCGGGTGTTGGTTCCGGCTCGCTTAAGACGAAGTGTTTGGGACATTCATTTTGGCCGCCGGGCGGCGGTGGATCGATGCCTGCTTCTGCTATTCTGGGACCGGACTCCGCCCTCCCTCGTAATTCGGACTTCGTCGCTAGGGCCGTGCTTGGCCTTCTGTCCATGACGGGCGTTCGTCATTGTCTTCGTCCGCTGCGATCGCTTGGGGGCCAGCTTTCGCAAACAGTGGATGATACTTTGGCATGTGATGCCTGTCCGGATTGTTCTGGTCTCGTGCGCCCTGGTTGCGGGGAATGATTTTCGCCTGTTCGCTGCCGCTCGCGGCACCACACCCACTCAACGGTGTCCGGTGGTCTCCTGTAGGAATACCGGCCGGCCCGGGGTGTTCTTCCGCGCCATCCATCTATTTCGGCCGCTCTTCGGGGCGGACTGATCGTGGATGGCCTCCGGTCGACGTTGAATGACGACAATCATGTGAGCTGTGCGTCTCTGTACGCCTGTTTCGATCGACAATCCCCCGCAATGCTCCCTCCCCCCCAGTGTCCCTTCTCGGTCCACTGGTCGTCATATCATATGACAAAAGCCTGTCTGGGAATACAGCGCTGCCCCCTTCGGCGGCCACCCTTCCCATTAATCTCCTTGCACAAACCACCACCACCACCACATGTGCAAGATTTTCATTCGTCATTAAAGTTGACGGCCTTCTTTCGCTGTAATTGTACGCGATATGTGTACGGTAATTCTGGAACATGCGGATCCATTTTCTGATAGCTGG
>QLNU02014802.1:17247699-17259701 GCA_006491805.2 Dysdera silvatica
CTTCTCCAGTTCATCGCACCTTACCAATTCCCCCTTTTCTCTTGTTCGTCCCTTTTCCTTTTATTATTATCCCCACTAGGCAGAAACCCTTCTTTTAACAAAAGGATATCAACAATTTAGATTATTATATCTACTATGGTATGCCCAAATTACATATCCTTATTATTGGCCCCCCTTTACTCCATCATTACTCTTTTATTGTTCGGAACTCCTTGATGATTTAATCTTCGTTAGTGTTTAAGTAATACCCCACTTTCATCAGAATATAAACAAACATTTCATTAGTAACAAACCGCGTATCAACACCGACGTCATGGGCTCAATCTATTTTCAATTTTGCCAAATTCCAGAAAATCCAGGGGCGTTTGTAAATACAGTAAAACCTCCATATAACGTACTTCCGTATAGCGAAATTCTCCATATAGCGAAGTTTTGGTAAATCCCCATGGTCATTACATATGAAAGTGTTTCTATATAACGAAATTTTTAACGACCAAAACAGAAAATCGAGTGGTCACGTCAACGACATCGGGTTCCCTCATACCGTGGGAACACAATATGGTTTTAAGGTAATTGGCAAACGAAGAGAATGGGGCACATCTAATGGATTTTAAACTCCCTAATAAAGAGTTTTCCTAAGCACACATATCTGTATCTGATTGCCCCATACAGTGCGAAACTGCTAGGCTAGAAGCAGGCCCTAATTGTCCTTGAATACACCATGTTGTCTGAATAGTAGTACTTGTTGCCCTTTTTTGCTTGTTTGATTGTCAGAAATCTAGATTTGCCTGGTCTGGATTTCTGATAATGTAATAATAATAATCTCATTATCATTCTGATAAAGTAATAATGATAATCTCACTATCATTCTAATAATGTAATAATGATAACGTTACTATCATTCTGATAATGTCATAACAATAATCCCACAATCATTCTGATAATGTAATAACGATAATCTCACTATCATTATGATAATGTAATAATGATAATCTCACCATCATTATGATAATGTAATAACGATAATCTATCATTCCGATAATGTAATAATGATAATCTCACTATCATTCTGATAATGTAATAATGATAATCTCACTATCATTCTGATAATGTAATAATGATAATCTCACTATCATTCTGATAATGTAATAATGATAATCTCACTATCATTATGATAATGTAATAATGATAATCTCACTATGATTCTGGTAATGCAATGATGATAATCTTTCTATCATTCTGATAATGTAATAATGATAATCTCACTATTATTCTTGTAATGCGATGATGATAATCTCACAGGGGTGTTAACACTTTTATGATGAATCAACGTCACCATTTGTTGTGCAGTAGGATATTAAGAGGTTTTTTTTTACAAAAGCATGAACATGTATGAAAGAAGCATTAAATACATTTTCATTTTAAGGTAAGAATTTTTCAACTCTCTTTTTTTTTTTTTTATGTGCCTGTATATTTCACACTTGAAAACTTCTATTTTTAAATGGTTGAATGTTATTTATGAGAAACAGTCGTTAACTGAAAAATAGGATTTTAATTGTGGTATCATATTGCCCTGTCCTGGTTCATGAATACATTGTTTCCACATAGCGAATTTTCTATATAACGAATTTTTTTTTATGGAACCGTCCATTTCATTATATGGAGGTTCTACTGTATTTTATAAACGCTGTATTCTCTCACTTTCTCCTTCGTTGTTAAAAACAAAATTCGTTTCCGAGAACCTGTCTTTTTTGACAGGAACTGCTGCTGACAGTTGGTTTAATGAACAGAGAGTTCAGTAGTTTCAAGTAACTAGTCAGTTTTCAAGTTTTAGTAAATCTCTCTATAAACTTAAAATAAACATACTTTTCTGTGGTTTTCATAATCTTGATACGCTCGGTGGTCCAAGTATTGTTGATGAGATGAAATGGGGCATGGAAAATTGTTTAAATTGAAAATATTAGGGAACACAAATACACCAGTCTTGTCATCGTGCGCCACCTAGCGGAAAAGGAAGGTTTAACTTCATTGTTGTGTGAAAAATTTCCGTTAAAAGAATAATGAATTTATTGAAACCCTTGAAATATGCGTTTATTCTAAAAATTTATCGTTTTTATGCATTTTATGTGTACTAGCGCTGAAAAAGTTAAAATATGCAGTCTCATATGCACATATGAATTTACATAATTCGAGATCTAGTAATAACATTTTTTAGCCTTCTGCGTCACATGCATTATACATTGTTGTCTTTGAAAATTAAATACAGTTTTTGGTTGCCTGGTATTTACTCAGTCGGTGCATATATTTATTCATTTAATCGATATGCATACTTTTTTTATTGAGCGCAATATTTAATTTCTATGAGCAATTCTTAATGATTAGGTGTAAAATATATAATTTTACAGATATAAAAAAATCTTTTATTCTAATTTTTTGTTATATAAATATTTTCTTTACGTTTTTAAGTGTAAGAAATTTCTTTTAATTATAAAATATTTCACTATGGTAATTAATTTTTCCTTGCTAGTTTCATAACTTTTTTACTCATTTTCTTTCATACTCTTTTTCTTATATGCTGTTTTATTTGTAAATTAGTTTTAATTTATCTTAATTTTATGTTTTTATTATTAGAATTTTCGTTATAATCTTAATACTTTTAATTATATAGCCTTATTAATAATCTGAAACATCCATTCTATTATTTCTATGGTATTTATGCATCTGTATTTCGGATAATGCATACATTTTTATACCTATTATTATATGTTTTATTTAAATTCCTTATGCACAATATCATTTGCATTTTGAATTCAGTGTTTTTGCCTTTCAATTATTATTATATTATAAATTTTTTAGTGATTCGGTGAGGTCTAAATTCACAGGTTTGCAACTGTTGGCTTCGCTAAAGTGTTTGAAAAGAATTTTGCAAATTTTAAGAATACGGCGGGAGCAAAGTCGAATAAATAGAAAATTGTACATTTTTACTTATTTCCCTCCATTTGACGGCGTTTGCATGTTTAAACAAATACCCAACTTAGTTTGCTCCAAAAGCTTCCACCTTAGAAAAATATGTCCAAAGCATGAAGGGCAAACAGCGAAATAAATATATTTTTTTAAACATTTCTTTTTTCATAAGAGGCGCAATCCCTATTTAAGGAACGAATGTTTTTCATTCGAAATGGAGTTTTTTAGTTTTAAAAATAAAAGTCTTGGCTTTTTGAAATTTTGTTTCGACAGTATATGTACTTCCACATTATTTCAAAGAGAAAAAGCCACATCATGGAAATTTTGCTGCGCGCATATATATTAATTACAGGATATATACAAGTATAGATAAGTTCTAGCAATGAGAAGAGCGCGTGATTAGTGAATGAGATAAAAATGTGGAAAATCAGTTTCTTAACCTAATATTTTCAACTTTTCCAAAACCATAGAAACTCAGGATTCTGCTGTTGTTTTTTGGTCAGAATAGAGTTTGGACAGTAACATATTTGGAAGACGCTGTCGAGAAAATTTTCAGCAAACGGATGTTTTCACGAGGAAGTTTTTCATAGGCTTACTTACGGTTGGTTGATTCCTACGTTATATCACGGCAAAAACTCAAAGCATTGCGACAACTGTGAGTTGGATTTGGAGACAGTGGGCAGAAGAAGAAGACGCTATGGATCGTCATAGAGAGATCGAGGCAACTAAAAGGAGGCCAGAACGCATAAATGGACATGTCCGATACCAAGCAGTAGCGGTCTATAACTAGCAACGTTATTCGTAGTGTACAGGGAGTTTTGAATGTCTGAATATCGATGCAGATAGTTTCTGGAAGGTTAGTTTAGCTAGGCTTTCGGTTTAGCTGTACTTTGCGAAGATTACCTCTAACAGAACATCCATCGGCATGACAGATTTTAGTAGTGATGAATCAGAGTAATATGGCGTGAGGAATGGTAAAATTTAGTGAGTGTTTGATGATCCATCTCGCTTTTATCTCAGCAATGACGACGGTTGTTTAAGTGTTTGATAATGATACAGAGACCATGCTAAATTCCGCTATTGGGATAAAAGCACAATGTATCAGGGAAGAAATTTACGTACAAAGATTATAAACATTGGTAAAATAGTAAATAGGACATCCAAGTTCCTTCGAACTTGCAAGCACAATCCTTTATCAGGAACAATGACCGCGTTGAGCCCTTTTCTCTTTCATATCCGAAACTTCTTGAAAACCCATTCCCTGAAAGTGTGCAGTCCTTTGCAGCAGAAAGTTTTTAGTTGAAGAGTTGGCTGTAAGTCTCTGGAAGTTGTTGCGACATGTTATTGACTTTTAGGTGCAATTTGTACGACTCCATGGATTTCAGGAAGAGAAAGCTATTTCCATTTATGATAAGTCGGTGTAATACTTTTGTTGAGATCCAATCAAGCACGTATTCGTGTTGTATTGCCACAACCACGATAGTCTGAAGTTTGTTTGAACCATACAGATGGGAGGAGGACTACTACGAACAAAACCATCCATCCTTAAGTTCCTAAGATTTTGGGAAGACGTATACTTGTTCTTGAGAGCTGTACAACCTTTGCATCCTTCTGAGATTGTTAATCATCTTTTGTTGTGGTTGTAATCCAGTCAGTCATGTTCAACCCTTGGAGACTTCATATGCCAACTTCCTCCATGCGTTTCTATCCAGAACTTTCTCCTTCAACTGCGCAATATACAATTTTGAGTAGGTGTGGATGGTGTCAAGCCAACGTGTTTTTTGCCGGCCCCTTCTTTTGAAACGAGACACTATCCCCAGCATCACAGATTTTTCTAGCGAGTTCGTACGCATGACATGACCAAAAAAGGTCAGTCATAACTGAGTAACTTCGCTTTTCATTGAATAATCGGAGTTGATGGGTTTCAGGACCTCCCTGTTTGTGACTTTATATCTGTCTATGGTATCTGAAGAATTCTTCTTCATCACCATAACTAAAAAGCGTCCAGTTTGTGCCTATCAGCCCTTTTCGTAGTCCAGCTTTCACACCCATATGTTGTGATAGGGGAAGCTGCTGACCTGAGTAAGTCTGCACTTGACGGTGAGACTAAGGTCTTTGCTCTTCCAGATCTTATACATACTGACTATAGCATTGGGCCCAAGTATAATTTTCAGTTTGATTTCTGATGTTGATTGCTAACCATCTACTTAGAAGTAAATATGCATAGACCCGTATATTTTCACATTAAATAAATTTAAATAGAGTTTTTCTACCTACCGTAAAGTACATGTTGTACATAGTGGGTAGTCTATTATTACTGAGGATCAGAAAGGGTAGATTAACGGGCATTCTGTGAAACGTAGTAATTAGGGTCTTAAGTTGAAAATAATAATTGACGAGGGAATGACAATAAGATTTAAATAAACTGATTGTTTAATTATTAACAAATAAAAAATTATTTAAATTTATTCAGACCGGCGAATGACTTCATTATTAAATTATCAAGTCATTGGACAGTCAGTTATTAGTTTTAATTAATTAAAATTGGTGTCCTACAATTCAAGTATTTATAAGGAATTTAAAATTTAATTTATTTTGGTTTAAAAGAGTCTGTTAAATTTATCAGTTCTTTGTTCTTGGTCTTCCATTTTGAATAGTTTTGGACCCTATTTATACTATTGATTTGATAAACATATTCAAGTCTAATAATCTTCAAATCGTTTGAGAATGGAAATAGCAAAAATACATTGAACGTTTTGGAATTAGCTTTACGGGAAATTATAAGTTTTATGCTTAGAAGCAGTTTAGAGAAAAAAAAGTAGTATAAAGTTTTTCCCTTTTCTGTAGGGCTTTTTCCCTATAGAAGGAATTTGGGAATTAATGGCGCTTTTCAACTGCCAAGAAGGTTTTTTGCTTACCAGGTATCGCAATCTAAGCATGTTTTTTAAAAAAAATTCTGCATCAATAATTTTTAACGGTACATTTGATTAACTATGAATATTTATTGCATCATCTGGATGGAGCATATATCAATTTTTTATTTGTAGGGATAATTAATATTGATCAATGAATTTTGATTCTCTAGTTATTTTAAAGCTAATTTCCGTTTCTTGTAAAAACGATACTACGGCTCATAAATTGCATATTTTCGACAAAAAAATTCCCTTAAATATATCAATTTACCAAGGAAGTCTACTTTTTCTTCTGCGAAAGTTAGTTCTTAGAGTTTTCATTCATTTTTCATCATTAAATTTTTTCGCTTTGCGTGAAAGCTCAACACGCAAAGCGGGAAAACTAACTCTTAATAAAATCTTTTTTAGACACTTGAAAAAAAAGTAATTTGACAGCAACAAAGCCGATTGTTAAATGATCGATGATAGTTTGGTAAAAAAAATCGAAGTTCAGAGTTTTTAATAACAGAGATTTTATACACCATTTCTCCTTTTTTTTCCACACGAAATTGACGAGCATTCGACTAATTGAAAGAAATTGATTGGCGACGTTTGACCAAAATATTAAATACATCAAAACCTCCCTAAGGCGAACACCGATGGTTCCGTGAAAAAGTGGTAGCTCAGTAAGGTGGTCTTTGAATGGAGGTAAATTTAGCATTGGGTCCGTAGGGGAAGGAAAAATACGTTCCCATAGAAAAATGGTTGTTAAGGGAGGTGGTCGCTTAATGGAGGTAGGCATTAAGGAAAGATTTACTGTATAGAATATCAATTTTCAAGAAGCATTACATAATGCACATTATTTTTCTTTTCGTAGCTTTAATAAGAAGTAGTAACTCTAGTTGAAAACATAACGGACCACGTTACTCCTTCAGGGAGATTCTATTTTTATTTTGATGGGAAAAAACTGTGAGAAGTGCTGCATGCAATATGGTGAATTCCGCGAATTTTTAAGGCGCAATTTAAGGCGGAAGGTTCTTTCGCCTTAAATTCGGCGGAAGGTTCTTCAGGAAAGGTGATGCTGCTCCAAGTAAATTGCATATCCGCTTTTTGTATATTGTCTTCAAAAGACAAGTTGATATAATATTATTAAATAAAGGGGAATTAATTAGCATGATTTAAATCGAAATTCGCGCAAACACTGTGTTATGTAGGCAGGCACTTTGCTTATAATTGTTTCAGTACATTCTGTCTTCGTCGGAGCAAACTTCCAGACTGAAAGTTTCCACACAGCTACATTCTGTCTTCGTCGGCGTCAACATTTAGTCTAGGAATCTAGTCGAGAATAGAATGTAAATCTAACGTAACCTTTCTAAACTGTATTTTAAATTGTTTTTTCTTCATAAACTGTTTTTTAAATTATTTTTACTTCATAAACTGTTTTTTAAATTGTTTTTTCTTCATAAACTACTTTTTAAATTGTTTTTTCTTCATAAACTGTTTTTTAAATTGTTTTTTCTGCATAAACTGTTTTTTAAATTGTTTTTCTTCATAAACTGTTTTTTAAACTTGTTTTCGTTATAAACTGTTTTTTAACTTGTTTTTTCTTTCCAAATAAATTGAGTGATCGATAAAGGCGAGCCAGCTTACATAACTGCAATTAGTATGACGAATATGAGATCCCTTTTGATTTTCATGTATAACTAGGAAAATAAGTAAGCAATTGTAGTACTAATGTGATATCTGTAAGATATTATTACCCTTCACAGGGATAACACAATTGCCAAATAATGGTCAACACAGAAAAGCCTCCGGGGCGAGATTTTTGTGAGTTTTTCGTGGGGGAATTTATTATACAATAATTTTTGCCACCCACGTTTATGTAGCTCAAACTAGAGCTTTTTATTTATAGTTGGAGAAAAAGAAGCGCCGTCCTCATCCTGGATTCGAACCAGGGTCCCCGCGTGGATCCTAAAGTGATATCCTTTTAAAATACATATATTTTACTACACACAACAATGACAGAAAATAGAAACAACTTCACAATTTTCCTTGTATGAAATTGTAAACACAAGTGTTACATTTTTTGGGTCTGGAAAAAGTGGTCTTAATATGAGACCCCCATTCTACGACTTTAAAAATGAATTATAATTGCTGAAAAATTCGTCAAAAATAAAATTGTGCACAATATTTAAATAACAGTTACCTACATACAATAATAGTTCAAAAAGAAAAGTGACATTTTAAACAAAATAGTTGGTTACACAACAGGTTTCGTTTACATTTTGTTTTTAGGTTCAAACTTTTCACCTTTTTTACAAATAAAAAGTTTGTCAGCCCCACAATCTTCATGGACTTACCCTAAACATCTTCTACATTTACGCCACTGCTCTCCCCGTTTGCCTTTTGAACATAAAAAACCATAAGGAAAGCATTCAACGTTGTGTTCATCAATGCTATCATCACTGAGGTCATGGAGAGAAAGTCTTTCATCATCTTCAGTTAAGCTGAGATCATCATCGCTATAATTATTTATACGGTTTATCCGTTCTCTGTTTTTTAACTAGTGTTGTATTTTCATCCATCTTTAATTTTCCTTTTCAGGTAGGGATTCCTTTGCTTTTCCCTTTCTTATTTCTTCATCCCTCTCTCTCTTTTACCTTGATCCCCTTTTTCCGGGTTTATCCTTTGGTTTCTTATCTTTTAAGTCTCCTCCTTTGTTTTTTCTTGTAGGAAACAACGTAGTTTTTCAAATATTTTGCAGTTAATCATTTGTCACCAGCACACTATTATGTGTACATGAAAATTGATGGTTTAAACTATTTTTCATAGCAGGCTGAAACGCCATTTTTTTTTACAATTCCTCCTTCTTAAACTACAAAATCTTGAATCCATCTCAACGCAGAATTTTGCTAGAAAATCTTCAAAGTGTTGTGTTAAAGTAGGCTCTCTTCCCAAATGAACGTTTACCACAGCTGGTTTTTCTGGATCATTAACGTAACGCTTCAACTTTCATTTTGGAACTTCAAAATATTTTGCAGCTTTTTTATAGCTCATTTCATGACTCTTTACGGCTTTGGCAGCTCACACCATCATTAGATAGAGCATCCCACTCATTGTGTTTCGTTTCGAGGGGTACCTAAAAAGAAAAAAAACAACCAATGTAAACATGTATGAACAGATGAAAACTAAAATAGATAGATAGACAGACAGACTTAAAATCAGTAGGGTAAACACACACCTAAGGCCTCCAAATATGAGACCCTATCTCATATTACGCATCCTTTGGGGTCCCATATTGGGCACAACCATGTTGTTACACATGCCAATGAATTTTATAGGTTAGTGTGGACGTTAGCTTAAAAACAAACTGACATGGTTACACTCTACATTTATAGCTACCTATCCGATACAAAAGTTTTTAAGAGAGTCTTATCTTGAAGGTGAAAACAGCCAATGAAAATGGTGATGCAACGAAGTTGACGAGCACGAATTCGGAAGAAAAAATGCTGAACCTTTGTGTGCGGATGCAAACACTCGACTAACTCACCGATTACGAATTATGCAACAGACCACTGTTTTAGACACCGATCGCCAGGCAGCAGTACTTCGTGCGTCCTCGAGAATGAGGTCCCATATTAGACAGGGGTCTCATATTATATATACTGGCCCTACGTTTGTGTTAACCTAGAATTAAATATAACATTGGGCAATGCATTCCTCATTTATTTTTTAAAACAGTACAAGTAATATATAACAAGAAAACTTAATACCTTGTACTTTTTTTTAACACTGGTCGGAATATACGAAATACAAATGAAGAAGGTAAAAGACATTTACCATCTGCAAAAATATTCGCAACGTTTCGAGAACTACTGTTCCCTTCATAAGGAAAACTGTTTGGTTTTTTTTACTTTTTTTCACTTAGCTTGATGAAGGGAACAATAGTTCGCGAAACGTTGCGAATACTTTTTGCGGATGATATATACCTTTATCTTCTTCGTTTGTATTTCGTACATTCCGACCAATGTCGACATTTTACTAGTTATGGTTAAGTTCTGGTCAATCTTTGTACGTTTTTGTCAGAAAACTTAATATTATTTATTATTTACTATATTTCGCATATAAAATTTTTAGTTAATAAAAATTTTTGCAATACATACTAATAATTATATTCAAAAGTAAATTTGTATTACTAATTAAATACTTTAAAAATTGTTTATTTGTTTCGTTAATAATTTATTAATTAACTAACTAAATAATAAAATGAACGATTTTTATAAATTGTATAATAATTTTTTAATATAAATTATTAATTATAAATAATTGTGATATATTAATTTATATGATTCTTTTCGGATGGAAAACTTTGTAAAATTTTGTAAATCGAAAAGGGTTTTCCAAACTTATCAGTTCAGAAATTTCTAGAATTGAAACAAATGCGGTTACAAATTAAAGTTTTATTTATGCACGCTTGGGTTGGGTTGGTGGGCCATTAATCAATTATAGCTTGCCCATGTCCTTCGATTAAATGCCATCATTCATTCCTATAACCATTCTTCTCGTCTACAAATAATTAGCGAAAAGTTTCGTGCTTCCATGGGAATTCATTCCAAATTATTGGAGTTTAGAAAATGGGAATTTGTAAATTAAATGCCATGCAGAAAACAAGCGTCATTTCCTATTAATTAAAATTGGATGAAGAATCTGTCGTCAAATATCTGAACTTAAATTGCAAGTGTCAGGGAAAGCTGTCATCGGCAATTTTTGTGGATATGACAACTTCCGATTTCAATTCCTCAGTGTTTCCAATTTTAATTTCAAATGCCTTTGATTTATGATGGGCTGCGTAGACTTAAAACCTTAGGGTGGGAAGTGTATGTTCTGAAATATCATTCTGTAACGGTTCTTATAATTAAATGGAATTTCATGAAATTGAATAAAAACGATGCGGCTAAGAAATTACACAATTGTCATTTGAAATGATTTATATTACATAATTTAGAATTTTCCATTGGAATGTAACCACTAGAGCGAAAGTCGTAAGAAATTAGACAGTTGGGAACAGTGATAGTGTAAAGTAAATTGTTCCATGTAAGGTTTCTGGAACATAAACATCGTATACCATCACCTCTGGTCATGGCTTAATTTCTAACAAAAAAAGTGCAGGAGCCCTAATATTATGATAAATCGATTAAAAAATCGAATGGCTGCAAAAGAATCGATAAATCATATCAATTGTTTATGGACAACAAAACGCATTACCTTAATCACAAATTCATAATTTCATGACAACGTCTATCTAAAGGTTCCGGCTAATATTTAAATAATCGCCAAAAATGAAGAAGTACCGGAGCCGGGCTCCGTTTGGTTCCCGCCAAATTTAAGCCCTGCCTCTGGTAATTTTACAGCTCTTATAGCGATCTTCAAGCAACTAAATTGCTCTTCAATCATTTTTGCAACTTTGTTATTACATTTAATTTCCTAAAGCAGTAAAAAGCTCTTCTAAACAGTTGATTTGCAGTACTAAGAGTTCAAGCCCAGAAGTATATCGAAGTCAAATATCAATTATGATTGAATTTAATGTTAAACAAAGTCAATGCCATAGGTGTAATCTGGGTGGGTAAAGGTGGGTCAAGGGGGCTTTCCAATTTTTTTAGAAAAGGGTCAAAATCGTACTTTGTCCCATACAATTTTTTTGCCCTCCCTCCAGTTTACTCTACATTTAATCCCCAAGTTATGCCTATGATCAATGCCAATGTTGATTGAATCTAATATCGATGTTGAACGAAATTAATGCTAATGTTGAATGAATTCACTGGCGATGTTAAAGGAAGTCAATGTGGGTGTGTATCAATGACAAATGAATTCATTGTCAATGCCGATGCCAAAGTTAATGTTAAATTCTGGCGAATGCTACCCAAATACTATAATTATATGTACAATGTATCAGTTCGAATATGAAAATGATGAATATTGTGATGAAATATAATTATGTCTTGAATATCGCAAAGCTTTTATTATAATTAATATTCATAAAAACATCACATTTGAAAATTATTTGTATTATGCACAAGTTATATGTTTAAATAACATTTAATATATCGCAACTAGTTTAAAAATATTAACTAAAAACATGGTTAAATA
>QLNU02014802.1:17269017-17286797 GCA_006491805.2 Dysdera silvatica
AATAACAATACATAAATACATTTCGTTAATGATTTTAGTAAGCTCATAATACAATAATCCTATGTGCAAATTTTTATTTTTGGATATGTGTTATTTTAAAAGTTATAGAATGTTGAACTTCAGCCTATCAGAAGGCATTTCGTAACACTTAAGGGGTATGTGTGCCCCCTTAAATAGAATATATGTTTCGTATTCGTAGAACTATATCCCGATGTATTAAATATTTAACTTCCAGGCTTTTAGTTTTATGACAAATCTCTGTTTCCGTTTGTCAATTTCCAACGTACATTTCCTGTTCGATGAAGAAATGAAACCTAAATATATTGTGCCATATTATACCAAGTGGTGTTGCGAAACATCCAAGAAATGGGAAATTTTTAATCACTTCATCGTAACCGAGTGAGCGTTTTTCAGGTAGAATTAGTATCGAAAAGCGGGAAAAATCACCAGTCTTAGTGACATAATCCAGGACATTCGTCCCGGAAAACTTTTCTCACAAGTCCGAAATTTTAGATGTTCCAGTCCTGAACGCAGTTTCTGCTTGGATAAACAGGATACGAAAGCGAAATTGACGTTTTACCATCTTGCTTCGGATTGATTGTTTCCCCTATTCTTTAAGATTTCGTTTCTGACGGGTTCGAGGACCGAGATTCAAAGTGGAAAAGGAATCGATTTCTGGACAAAAAACTTGCGAGGAATTCACGCAATGGCACTATCCAATATGTTTTCGATTTTCACACCAATTGTTTGGCTAAAAAATGTAAATTCGGCATTCTTCCCTTTCCGATTCAACCCTTTGTGAGAAATACTTCAAATCTGGGTTTTAAAATCGTTCGCTTAAATTTGAATTCTTTTGATACCTGACTTTGAATAAAACAAGCATAAGCTGCATAGAGCCGTAGATATACAGGGTGTTCGGTATTTGTTTGTTTGGATGTTTTATGGCGCAAGAGCATCTGGGCTATACTGCGCCAAACATGGTAAAATCAAGACGGTTGTAAATGTGTCTGGTACTTACTGAATAAACTTCCTGGCACGCGATTCTATGGTCAATTCTATGACGAAAGTCAAGAGGGACAATTTTTGATTGACGGCTTCGTTTATGAATAATAAACGGAGCCGTTCATCAAAAATCGGCTTCGTTTATGAATAATAAGCACTTCAAAATTTCTATCTGAGAGCCAATAGTGCTTCAAGAGAGCGTGCTTCTACGTCGTTTCAGCCAATGACGAAAGCTGCACCCCTTGGTTTCCCCGCTTCCAGAATAAAAAGGATTTAACTCGCTATTGTAAAGAATTTCTTGGTCACGTGCTATTTAAATTTAGGGCCCAAATTTTAGTCGGCCCCGCCTTAGAATGAACAGCCTTTTTTATTGGAAGAGTTCAGCTTGAAAGAAAAGTAACGCGTGTGCAAAATGCAGTGATGTAACAGAAAGCGTCGTCAGACGTTTTTAAATATTGCAACCCAATGTAAGATAAATGTAAGATAAACTGTCCCTCGCGCATCGGAAGGTGAGAAGGAAGAATTATATACTTGTTCGAGCATTTGTTACTGATACTTGTCTTGTTACTTGTTGATATACTTGTTTTGTTACTTTTACACTTGTTCATATTGTTATATACAATTTATCTTCTTATACACTTGTTCTATATTTACACTTCGTCTAGCTGCGAGTTACCACACTTATCTTGTTACTTGTTACTGATATACTTGTTTTGTTACTTGTTGCTGATATACTTGTTTTGTTACTTTTACACTTGTCTTATTACTTATACACTTGTCTTGTTACTTATACACTTGTCTTGTTACTTATACACTTGTCTTGTTACTTATACACTTGTCTTGTTACATGTTATTATGTATGTCTTATTTTCTATTTCAACTCCATAATAGAATGCAAAAATTAATCTGGATTTTAGCATTCTATATAATATTCCGCTATGAAAATTTGTTAAAATGTGATATATGATTAAATTATCATTCGTCTAATTTATCTTCAGTTGTTACGAGGTTTTTTTTTAGTTTTAGGGACGGCTTTGGCCGAAAATGGTAATAAAAAATACACCGTTTGCATAATTTAAAGCAACAGCCTTAAAAGAACGGACTGAGCAATACTTACAGTCAAGAAAAAATGCACTAATTTGCAAGAAGCTGCATAGCCTACATTTCTCTGGCACTAAATAAAGATATGTTGTCTACACAACTTCTACAACACTAATTGTTTTATTGTCTCAACACTAATTGTTTTATTTTCCAACTTACATAATATGATGAATCATAAATATTAAGCGATTTGCCTTAAATTGAAGGTCTTTAAAATTCCAAGAAGTTAACGATTCACACCGATTTCCTGACAGCAAAATATTGTTTCATATAGGAACATTAGGACGCAAGCACATTTAGTAAATCTAAAGTTATTGATAAAATTGTTTAAGATATAAATCATTAGAATCACATGAGACAACTGTCATTATTTTGCTTCTGGAGGTTTAATTGAAGATTTGTCCAAAACCTATTATGGTTTCAAACTTCTTTTCTAAATCCGTATCATGTCTGAGAAACTCCTCTACGTTCTTGCAGGACTCTTAGTGCCCTGTTGTGAATTACAGTTGTCCATTGTTCATAAGTTCTCTTTGTCTTTATCAGCATTTATGACATTTTTACTGCATAAGTGACGTCACCAATTTCTTCTTAATTCTATATGCCCCTAGGTGGCGCAGGGATAATGCCTTCGTCTATCATTATCTCGGGTTCGATTCCAAAAATTGAAAGAAGGAAAATTTTGCTATGTTTGGCGCAGTATAGCCCAGATGCTCTTGCGCCATAAAAATCCAAACAAACAAACGAAAGAAGGAAAATGTGTTAGTTCTCTTTCACTTTCGATACAATAATCAACCAACCCACAACTTGGAATAAAGACTTTTTACGAAATTAGCGTTCTACGAAGGTATGCAAGAAAGTTAATTATTAAGAGATTTTTGGTCCGGACGCTGTTGCGGATGAAATTCCGGATTGTTGAAAAATAAAATTAATAAGCCAATAATCCTGTTTGTCCCTTCGCAGCGTCTCCATGGAGAGCAAAAATAATTTATTATCTCCACCCTCTCCCAATGCTCCGCGCTGTCTGACTCTCAGCTTCAGGAAGAAAACAACGAAAAGAGGATGAGCGGAATGATATTTCCAGTTTTAATTGATGTGTTATCGTCGTATTTACTCAAGAGAGAGATTTCAAACGAGGCGTGCTGTATGAAGGTAAACGGCCTGGACTAGTTTTTATAGATCTAGCTTTTTTACTCTGACTGGAGTTGTATAACTGCGCCATGCGCTTTAGTTCTTCACACCTGCAAATAGTTCCTGCAGTGTCTACACACTGTTATTGCAAAAATTTAAAGCTTAAATTCGACTCTGTTATTTTTCGTTTGTAAAAGTTTAAAAAGTTTCAGTAATCTTTTAAGCTAGAACGTTCTTGAAGCAAAATTGCAGCATGGTACATTAAAAAGTTTCATTTGAAGCGAATTAAAACTACGTAATGGAATCTGTTAAAGCAGTAGTTCTCAAGCTTTTTATTGCACTGAACTTGAATGTGCAGAATCAATGTTTAAATGAATTACTGTGGCGATTCTTCCTGTCTCCTGGATATGGCTAGAATCGTTCGATGAGTCAGTCAAGGAAAGATTTTGCCCATCTCTGCATGAAATCCTTTTCTTGCTGCATGGCCAGCTACGGAACACCTTTACAAACATTTAAAGAAAACCAAAAAAGCCTTCATTTATTCCTACTTGGCTATAGACTTAAAAATATGCAATAAATATATATCGGTATAAAAGGCAGATAAGGCTTTTCCATTTTTGGCTGGATATTGGTTGTGGTTAGTTAACTTAAAGTGGTTGTCATGGGGAAAGTGACAAAATTTACAGATTTTCTCGGAAATGCCTCTAAGGGTTCTGTAAGCAATCATGGCCTTCGCGGTACCCTAGGTTTCCGTGGAACTCACTTTGAGAAAACACTGTACTTAAAGCAAAATAAGAGAGAGAGAGAGAGTGGAGGTCTCGCTATATCAAGTAGCTAATTTACGTTCCCTTCTCGAAAAAACAAGGGATGTATATATAGACAGCCGTTGCTCGCCATTCGCTGAGATTAATGGAATTTACAGATTCTCTAAGAGTTGCTTCTAAGCAGTAGCGGTCCTAGACTTTGAGGGGCCGTGAGCTGTTTACATTTGCGGGGCCCTGGGCCATTTAATTTTGCGGGGGCCTAATATGTTTGAGAGAGGCGTTGCCGGAGAGCATGGGGTATGCAATAGCCCCCAGAGGAAAGGGAGGTTCGGGAGTCCCTCACCCGAAAAAATTTGAAAAATGAACTCTTTAAAACAACGTTTGAAAGCCAACTTGGAACTTAAATTTCGACGATGATTTTTCTAATTTATCTTAAAAACTTTTGATATTCTTTCCAGCTAAATTATACTCGGGTTAATTTTATAAACGCTAACGATAAAATTCTGGTGAAATCGCGCCATTATATGAAGCGATAAGATCTTTGAAAGTTTTTCTAATACAAAATTATGAAAACTCAATAGACATCGAAAGGTATTGGTCAGCACTTTAAATTACATGCTAATAACTGTATAATTTCTCCTTTTCACATTACTGTCGATATTTTTGACAGAAATCTATACAAACAAGGGAAATAAAAATGGGGAAAAATACGTAAAAGATTTTTATTATTTCTGTACACAAATTCAAATTTATGAATCACATTTGAATGAGAGTAAATATCAGCACCGGCTTGTGGTGAAAATTTAGTGAGACAGGAGTTAATTCACCAAAATACATTAACCTACATATTTACTCCACTGACGAGGGAACCTTATGAGAATTCAACGTCTGATTCTTTTTAAGACTTATACACATGAAGGAGGTCGTTAAATGAAGGATAATGGTGCAAAAAAAATTTCGAACTCATCTCTGAGAACAGAGATACAGCCTTTTGAAATTCCTAAAATTATGAAAAAGTCAGTAGATTATATTGAAATTTTACATATAATAATAATTTTTATTCGACCCAATATATAACATTTATTGATATATAACTTGAGCAGTATAAAAGTTGTGGCAATGTAAAAGATGATCTATATTAATATTTTAAGCTTCAGGTTAGAAATGGAAGGGAATATATAAATGTAGCTTGTTACGAGATTCTCTTCCAGAATGCGGGGATGTTGACAAGAAAAAAGGTAGAATGTTTATGGCTCTCGAATAGTGAAGGGAGATCCTATGCGTGCGTGCACACACACACATATATATATTTATTGTATAGTACAGATATAAAATATAAAATTTAAAATATAAATTTAAGAAATGGTTTTTGCCGAGACAATGTTAGGATTGTTTTATGAGACTAACGGTGGTTATGAATTCCGAGTTCGAATTTCGTTTTGGTGTTGTTTATAAAGCCTGGATGTGTTCTACAGATAGATAAAAGGGATTGAAGGAAAGAAAATAAAGGTATTGAAATGAGAAAAAGGCAAAACTCTTATAGAATAAAATGTACGTTACGAATTAACACATTGTTTCATATTACGGAGTTGAAAAGAAATGCAAATTACCTCAATTAAAGCTAAAGGGAAAACATGGGGAAAAACAGACCTAGAAATAGGAGGAGGATGCATAAATAAATAACAAATGAGAGAAGAGGATAGTCGAAAGCTCTAAAAACCTGTTTTTGATTAAGCGCATCAGGAATTATCCATGTTAGCGGAGACAGAACAATGAAGTCCATGTTGACAGTGAACTTCTTCATAAGAGAAGGTACTCAAACAAAAATATGTTATGAATTCTTAGAAATATATCTGGATATGTCTAATATTTGACGACTGGAGTTGTAATTCCATGGCAAATTATTGCCCAGTTGCTAATTTCCAAAGTACGGTTATGGTCTGGTGGTAAAATTGT
Source organism: Dysdera silvatica (assembly GCA_006491805.2). Classification (NCBI taxonomy): domain Eukaryota; kingdom Metazoa; phylum Arthropoda; class Arachnida; order Araneae; family Dysderidae; genus Dysdera; species Dysdera silvatica. The sequence goes on from QLNU02014802.1 coordinate 17,274,969, forward strand.
AGCTAAACATGTTATGTCTTCGCAAGAATGGTATTGAATGTATTGAAATAGTATTGAAAAATTTCTAGGCAAGAGCTTTTACATCATTTGAATGTGTTTTCCAGGGAGAATTAGCATTGAAATACCAGGAAAAATCATCCCTTTCGGTGTCAGTATTCCAGGACGTTCGTCTTGGAACACCTCACCAGCAAATTTGAAAATTTGTAGATGTTCTAGTTTCCGAAATATATCTTCCGCATGGATCAACCAGATATGGAATGAAAATCGACATTTTACTACCGTGTTCTGGGCTGAATGCTTTCTCCAGTTTTTGGATTCGTTTCTGACGGTTTCGGGAAAGAAGATTTTGAAGGGAGTGTGGAGGAGGAGAGAAATGAATAGATTTTCAGATAGGAAATGGGCAAAAACTTCATATGTTGGTATCCTTCAATATGCTTGACATTTTCGTTCCAATTGCTTATCTGAAAAACGCAAATTCTGCATTCATCCCCTTCGATTCAGCCCTTTGTATAAAATATTTTTCCATTCGAATCTGAATTTTACAATTTTCTTTTCATATCTTGAATTGTTTTGATATTTGATTTTGGTTACAGAAATGCATCAGTCGTTATCAATTATAAGGAGCACTTGGTATTAATGAAAGCAAATGACACATTTATTTGGTTACAGTTAAAATTTTAATGTTAAAATTTGGTTACAGTTAAAATAAATAGGATGAAAGATTTTTATTAAGAAGGAAACCTGTTATAGTGAGCAAAAGTTAAGTAAGTTGATAATTCATTTAAGTAGGGTAAGGTTGAAAACAGATTTTTCCCTTTTTATAAAAGAATATGAAAAGATTTTCCCTTTTTCCTGATGTTCTTGCTCCTGAGGATATGATATAATGAGATACAAGCTACAAACAATCCAGAATCGAATACTGATAGCTACGAACTTATATAATGGAATTAGAATGCCGCTAAAATAGGTAGAATTCAGATATTTGAATGATAATACACAATATACGTAAATTATGATATTCATATTCACATTTCTGTTAGTTTTTTCTTGTGTTATTTTAATCACAACCCAGTTTTAAAGAGAAACTGTCATAAGTGCTGGCCCCTTCATGCTGGTTAAAATGAGTTCGAATGTATTGTATCATCATCATCATATTCAACCATTATCTATCCACTGCTGGATGAAGGTCTCTCCAAATGCTTTCCACACAAGTCTATCCTGAGCAATTCGCTTCCACGTCACCCCAACCTGTTTTCTTATTTCATCCACCCATCTAGTTTGAGGACGTTTTCTAGGTCTTCGGTGGTCTCTTGGAATCCAGTTCAGAATTTCTGTTGTCCATCGTTGATCAGTTCTTCTTGCAATATGCCCAGCCCATCGCCATTTCAGCCCTTTTACTTTAACAATGATGTCCTCTACTCTAGTTTGCTCTCTCACCCAAGTGTTTCTTTTTCGATCTCTCCTAGTTATTCCAAGCATGCACCTCTCCATGCTCCTTTGCGTTGTCTGTAACTTTCGTATTGCTCCAACTGTTAGACTCCATGTCTCTGATCCATAAGAGAGGACTGGCAATACACACTGGTTGAAGACCTTTCTTTTTAGACACAAAGGCAATTTCCCCTTCAGGATAAAACTGTTTCTTCCAAATGCACTCCAGCCAAGTTTAATACGTCTGTTGAGTTCTTTCATAATGTTGCCATCCATTGAAATCAGCTGGCCAAGGTAAATATATGAATCAGCAATTTCTAGCTCAATGTTGTCAACTTGTATTTTTGTTTCCTCTACAAAATTATTGAACATGATCTTAGTTTTTTGTAGGTTCATCTTGAGTCCAACTTCTTTACTTCTAGTTGAGAGCTCCTGTACCATGTCTTGGAGTTCTGATGGGTTCGTTGAAAAAATAACAATGTCATCAGCAAACCGCAAATGATTTAAATATTCACCATTTATTTTTATTCCCTTGTTATTCCAATTTATCAGCTGAAAAATCATCTGTAAAGCTGAAGTAAAAAGTTTTGGAGAAATGGTATCTCCCTGCCTCACCCCTTTGCCAAGTTTGATAGTTTTGGTATCTTTATGTAACCGAAATTTTGCACTTGCATTTTTATACACACGTTTCACCATGTCAATGTACACATCCTCAATGTCTGTTGATCTTAAAGAGTTGATGACTGCTGATGTTTTAATAGAGTCAAAGGCCTTCTCATAGTCAATAAATGCAACACACAATGGAAGTTCATATTCATGTGTTCTTTCAATTAATTCTCTTAATACTTGAATATGGTCCACTGTACTGAATCCACTTCGAAATCCAGCTTGTTCTCTTGGTTGAGCTGCATCTAATTTTTTCTGCAGGCGATGTGTTAGCACTTTTGTGAAGATTTTATAAATAGCAGGTAACAAGCTAATTGGTCGGTAATTTTTCAAATCCTCTTTATCACCTTTTTTATGCAAAAGAATTACTGTTGCAGAATCCCATTGGTTTGGTATGTTACCGCTGTTAAGACATTTGGTAAAGAATTTTGCAAGTATGTCTTCTACATATTCTCCAGCTTCTTTTAGGATATCTAATGTAATACCATCATCGCCAGGGGCTCTTCCTTTCTTCATACTTTTTATTGCAAATGAAACTTCTTCTTTTAAGATTTTAGGAGCTGTTCCTTCGACTATTTCAGTGTCTTCGTTTAATCCACTGTTACTTTCATATAGTTTTTTGTAGAATTCTTCAACTCTTCTAAGTATTTCTTCCCTATTTCTTGTTACGGTGCCATCCTCTCCTTTTAATGCAATGATGTGTTTCTTCCCAACAGATAAACTTCCTTTAACAACCCTAAGGCTCTTGTTATTTTCAATGGCCTTCCTTACTAACTCACAATTGAATTTTCTTATGTCTTCTTTCATGCTTTTGCGCAGAGTTTTACAAAGTTCTATGTACTCAATCCTGGAACTGGTATTTCGATTGTCCACCTTCATATCTCTTCGCCTTTTCATGAGCTGTTTCGTCTTCTCAGATAATTTGCTATTGTGCTTTTTACAGGTTACACCACCAATTTCCCCAGCAGTTTCAACTATTGTCTTAACAATGTTTTCATTTGCTTCTGAGATATCACTTTCATCAATAAGTCCTTCCAGTGCAGAAAAGCGATTTTTTAATTCCAACTTGAATGCCTCGGTATTTTCTTTTAATTTCTTTAAATCCACCCTCTTACTTACTTGTTTCCTAATGAGCTTCTGTCGTTCTAATTTAGTATTTAAGTGCACTTTACATCTCACCATTCGATGATCACTTCCAGTATTAAATCTGTTCAGTACACTGCAATCTTCAATAATTGATTTCTTGTTTGCCAGGATATAGTCAATTTCACTAGTTCCCCCATTTGGGTGTTTCCATGTCCATTTTATTATTATTATATATCGTTATAAATATATTTCTTATATAATATGAAATAGCGAGCGCAAATTCATTTCCACAATTAAAATATATCCATTTTTTTACACAAAAAATTAATTTCCGTCGTCTTACTTTTCTAATTTGAGCTAAGTTCTCTTTGGCACATAAAAAATTAAAGAAAAAACAATTTTCCACGCTCTAGAGCTGGATTCGAATAGTGGATTTCTGGATTTACGTTTCAACTCTTCGATCACCAAGGCACATATTATGGTGATTCGTAGAACTTTTCTCTTACTTGCGTTTGTTGAAGTCACGGGTGCCGTTAGCAGGGGGACAGGTGGATCCGTCCCCCAATGTTGGTATTAAGGTTTCATATCCCCCAAATTTGGTATTAAGGTTTCATGTCCCCCAAAGTTGGTATTAAGGTTTCATGTCTCCCCAAGTTGGTATTAAGGTTTCATGTCCCCCCCTCCAATTTCAAACAAAATGCCTTCTACTGGTATATTGTCCCCTCCCCCAATAATTTTATGCCGTCGGCGCCCATGGTTGGAGTCGAAACTCTCTAATAAAAAAAAGGCAATTACGATAGAATTGATTTAAGAAAATTACTTTCTAACATTCCAATCTTTAGATTCAAGCTAAAAGCACTTTTTAAAATTTCAAGGAGTCTTTTTTAATCTCTGACAAAGCTTTTTCAAGGAGTCTAGTATCTATGACGATTCTAGCTTAAATCAAATAAGGGGAATGTACGCAATTACTTTCTCAATAACCAGATTACTTTAATTGCAAGGAGGTTTTTCTTGAAAAATTTACCTTTATAGACATACATTTTTCAACTAACTAATTTGTAGTATTAGGGGAAACCACAGTTACACAAATTCAGAAAAAATTGTGTGTGGTGCAAGTTTCCTGACTAAAGTTGAAGAAAATATGTTGAATAAAAACTATTTTAATATATTTCAAAATTAGAGAGTAAAAACTCCCAGAAAATAAATTATTATGACCACTGAAAAGAATGTCTGCGGGACAGTGATCAAAACTTTAACAAGTCTACCACGAGTGCAGAAATGGAATTCTAAGAATTACGTACTTAACACAAACGCAGAACTAGATCCACACTAAAACCTGGACAATAATTATAATTACTATACTAACTAGAATTATACTTATTTCACTAAGTAGAATTATGCTTACTTTACTAATTAGAATTATATTTATTTTACTAACTAGAATTATATTTATTTTGCTAATTGGAATCATATTTACTTTAATAATTAGAATTATGTTTATTTTACTAATTAAAATTATATTTACTTTAAGAATTACAATTAATAACACTTTACTAATTAAATTATATTTGCTTTTAATTGAATTATACTTACTTTACTAATTAGAATTATATTTGCTTTAATAATTAAATTATACTTAGTGTATAAAATTATAACAATATTTGCTATATATAAAACTAGAATTATACTTACTATACAAACTAGAATTATACTTACTATACAAATTAGAATTATGCTTACTATGCAGAAACTAGAAATATGCTTACTATACAAACTAGAATTATACTTACAATGCAAACTAGAATTATACTTACAATGCAAACTAGAATTATACTTACTATACAAACTAGAATTATACTTACTATACAAATTAGAATTATGCTTACTATGCAGAAACTAGAAATATGCTTACTATACAAACTAGAATTATACTTACAATGCAAACTAGAATTATACTTACAATGCAAACTAGAATTATACTTACTATACAAACTAGAATTATACTTACTATACAAACTAGAATTATACTTAATATGTTAAGTAGAAGTACATTATAAATATACCTGATTATAATTGAAACTAAATATAATCATAGTGAATATAATTGACTCTAACAACAGGAATAAAGACACAGAGCCTTTTACTTCTCACAAGTTATGTTACTTTATATTTCAACTGCATAATTCAGTGTAGAAAATGGATCCATAGTTCGTTTTCATTAGTATTTTATGCGTTCACCTCGTTTTGCTTCACTCATTAATATTCCACCACAAAAAACTGCGGAACTGCGAATCGTGTTTAACTCATCATCCGCACACTCGCTCCTTTATCTTTATTCATTATGACAGTTTCTGCTTTTTAAGGATGTCCTCATCCGAATCGGAGGACAAATGATTTGTCATTTGCATAAACCAGAGCTCCAACGCCAAAAAGGCGGGCTTCATGGTACTATGAGCAGAAAAATTCCTTAACGCGCAAAGACCGGAGAACCTGTATTTCTTCTTCGCCGCCAAATAAAAATATATCGCTCATTTGCGTAACGCAACGAGGCAACAAGTCATTTCTGTTTTCTAATTACATAATGCAGTGGGCCATAAATATTGAGCGTGTGAGCTTAAATTAAGGGCCTCATTTGGTGTTCGAAAAAGTTAATGGTTCAGGCGGTTTCAAGGATCATAAAACTTGTATTTTAATTGTTCGTATAAACTCAGTAAAGTGCTGGCATCATTTAAATTATTATTGATAGAATTATTGATAGGATAGTTTGGGATAAAGATTATCATCATCATCACATCCCACCATTGTTATTTTATTGTTAGATGTCGACCTAAGGTTTGTTCCTAACCCCTTTTCACAATATTATTGCAACTGTCTTTTTGGATTAATCTATATATGATGTGTCTGAGGCAACGCGCACCATGCAGGACCCTTCCTATTTAAAATAAGAGTTACGGTTGAGCATTACTGGTATATACAGGGTGTTTATGAATAATGTCTCACTGTTAAGTGTCTTTATCGTCCGAGCTAATAAGAGAAACGATACTAAAATTTGTATACATATTGTTCAGAAAATGGGAAGAAAGATTCCATAAATTTTTTTTAGTTCCAAAATTTTCTAGTTGAAACTTCTGGTCCAAAACAATGACAATCATATTGAAGCTCAACTTCAAAAGCAGTGTGAATGAAAGTTGAATGAGCTGTGAAACCATTTCCCTTTACAATTTATGCGTTTATTTTATATTGTGCAACAAGTTAATTTAAAAACATAAAGGTTTCATATTAGATTTGTCTTAATTATTAATTTTTGTAGTTTTCCACGTTTTTCCTACATTAGAGCGCCACATTTCCCCTCCCGGAAAATTTTAGAACTTTTTTTGCTGAATCCCTCTTTCCATCTCTTGAGTAGTATGTGTACATAATTTGGTGCCATCTCTCATAATAGTTCGGGATTCAGAGAGCTTTAAACACGGAGACTTTAATTATAACCACAATGCCGGTATCCAGAGGGGGTATCTAAGGGTCCGGTCCCCCCCACCCCGGAAACTAAATTTTTAATGGGACTTGGCTACGGCCTTGCATGCTGTGATTGTATCGATACATGCTGTAAAAATTTTTGAACCCCCCGAAATTAAATCCTGGCTACGGTCTTGATAACCACCCTGTATAATTTCTTTACATTCTCCTTGGCATAAGTTTAGGACATTTTGTTTCGACCCTGTGATTTTCAATTTTAGTTTTTCTATTCATTGGTTTAACGCCAATTTGAACTTAATATACCTGCCCGTTTTATTCCCTTTCTTATGACTGTGATGCACTTTTTGTCTTTTAGTGTTATTACCAAGGAGTCGATTACTTGCAAATATTGCATAGAATGTAACTCTAACTTTATTTTCTTCCCATTTCTCTCTTTATCCCTGCCCCCCTCCCTCTTTCTGTCTGTGTATCTAATAAAGATAAGTTTCAAAGCAAAAATGCGGTTCCCCTTTTCTCACAGATCTTACGAATTTCAGTGGTTCCAGTTTTGTAACTTTGATAAGTGCTTCAATATCACCGTCGATTTTTCTTATCAACTGCCAGTGGCCAATAAATCCTCGAAAAGTTTTCGAAAGACCTAGAGAGTTACACATATAAATTGCTAGAACTTGCTGCTTGATCCCCGTGAGGATTGAAGAGTTATAAAATGCGAGGATAAATTGAAGATTTTGACACTTCATACAAGGCACATTTATACTCGCTGAAACTAAATGTTTACACACCACAGTACAGACAATTTTAATATATCATTGGAGTCTTTTAAACTCCATCTCTACTTCATGTATTTGTGCAAGAATTTCCTGGCTTTGTAGAAAACCTCTGCTACTTTCGTTCCAATTGCAACAAATGTATATTATATATATACTCATGTATATGATAAGAAAACTTGTTTTAAATCTTAGCACGCTTCTAGATGTGGATAGTTATCGCGATCTAAAATTCACGTCACGGCATAGGGAGCTTCATGTGACTTTTTGAACCAGTTTACAGACAGATGGATATTGCCTTGAATCACACTAAAGAGAACTTAATGTAATTTATGTACTAGAATGTAGAAAATTGAGCATAATCTGATTGAAATTAAAAAGTGTGATTGCAGTATAGACAGTTTAATGCCACTTTTTTGAACCATCTTATAGACAGCTAACGGGACCTTTGAATCACGCTAGTGAGAAATTAATGTAACTCATTAACTAACTTGCAGAAAACTGAATATCATCTATCGAGATTCGAATATGCGATCACGGTATAGATAGCTTAATGTGACTTTTTGAACCATTTCATAGACAGCTAAACGTGACCTTTGCATTATGTAGAAGAGAGCTTAATATAACTCATGAACTTACTTGTAGAAAAGAGCAGAACCTTATCGAAATTCAAAGGTGAGATCACGGTACAGACAGCTTAACGCGACTTTTTGAACCATCTTATAAGCGGCTAAACGTGACCTGTGGATTATACTAATGAGACCATAATGCAATTTGTGACATAACCTGTAAAAAACTGAACATAACATTATCGAGATTCAAAGATAAAGTCACGTTAAAGATTACTTAATGTGACTTCTTGAACCATTTTATAGACAGATAAACATGGCCTTGAATTATACTAAAGAGAATTTGATGTAATTTACGAACTAGAATGTAAAAAACAGCATAATCTTATTCAAATTTAAAAATGATATCACAATATAGACAGCTTAATGTGACTTTTTGAACCATCTTATAGACAGCTAAACTGGACTCTTGAATCACTCTAGAGAGAACTTCATGTAACTCATGAACTAACTTTTAGAAAGCTGTACATAATTTATCGAGATACGAAGGCGAGATCACGATATAGACAGCTTAATGTGATGTTTTGAACCATCTTATAGACAGCTAAATGTGTCCTTTGAATTATGCTAAAGTGAATGTAATGTAATTTATAAAATATCAAGTGGAAAATGTAATATAATATCATCAAGCTTCAAATGTGAGATGGTGTAGGAAACCTAATGTAATTTTTGAGCCATTCTATAGACAGCTAAATGTGACCTTTTAATGAATTCATGATCCAGCTTATCGGATACTAAACCTAATCTCATCGGCACCAAAAGTCATATTACGTTGCCCATAATATTCTAATAAGCATAGTGTGCCCTTCTTAGATGAAAAATTTCAAAGAAATGCGAGAATGATTGGTAATGATTCTCTCTATGCCAATTACTTCTTCGGTAAGCTGCACTCTGGTATTCCAAATTGAATGGGATTTAAAGTTTATGTTCATAATTTTGAGTTAATAGTTTCTGTTGCAAAGAAAGATAATAATAATTCATCTGGTTAATATCCAGTAATCAAACTTACGTAGAGGGTGTTTACACACTTTTAGAAAGATTTTCATAAAGGATAAAAAAAAATTGTTTGAAAAAAAAATACCTGGAAACACTTTCTCACTTAAAATATAAAATATTGTTTGCGACGTTAAAATTTATTCTGCTTTCAAAATGTTGGAAGTAAACAATCTGTGGATCGAAGAATATGTTTTGCGCTTTCAGAAGAAAACGTTTCTTATTCCGTAAATAAAAAACGTTGTGAAACGCATGGTATTAAAATTTTTAAGCACAAAATGAGCAACATTATTAAACGGAAAGGAAAAATCCGTCCATCTTTAATTCTACATGGAAAGAAGACTCAAAACGAATAGCCTCCAAAAAGTACATAATTTAAAAAATATTTCTAAAGTGAGATCACTGGTAACAAGAGAAAATCCACCGACGCAGAAATCAACCGCATTAAAGACATCTGTACCAACAATAAAGAAAATAATAAATCAAGATTTATAGCTTAAAAATAGCTAAAAACCATAACGTTTACCGGCCTTTGATGAGGCATGTGGCTCAACGCAAAACACTTTTTAGAACCTTGTATGAAAATCATTTACAAGAGATAAATGGAAACACATTTTGACCCTTTGCGGAGCATTGGTTTGCTTAAATGACAGCAACAAAAAAAGTCTATTTACTACCGAAAACGAGGAGAATAATTGTACAAACCTGGTTCCGAGAATGCAAAGAAAGCTTCAGTATAGGCTTCATGATTGTCGAAAGTTTCTCTTACAATGGGAAATTAAAAATAAAAACACTAGAAAAAAGTGTTAAAATCAACTCAACATACTATCAGATAAATGTATGATATTCACAGAAGAAATTCGAATTCTTTATTCTAACGACTTCCAAAAAGTGAAACAGCCCGAGACAAAGCCACCAGCCATACTTCGAAATCTACGACTGCTTTCCTTGAAAACATGAATGCTGATATAGGTATTGTATACATACTTTTTCAACATATTCCTGCGAAGTCTTCTGAAGTTTCAGCTAAGGACAATTGCGCTTTTGACCTGCTGAAAAGAACGCCTTTGGAGCTCAAACCGACCACGATTGATAGCCTCTGGAAAGTAGTGCAAGAGGAGTGGAAAGCAAACGAAAACACTTCTATCACAGAAAACTCGATGCAGACGTATAATCCAGAAAAAGGACTTTCAGATCGAACATCACAAATTTAACATTTAGGTTTGGACATTAAATAGACCGTTCCAAAAATGTGTAAACACCTTCTGTATTACTGGTTGCTAAATAAAGTTATTTTCAAATTTTTTTACGTCTACCTTGAAATCTACATCTCATTCTTCATTCTGACAAATCCTTCTATTTCTTTCCTGTTTTCATATTCTTTGTCTCGCTGTTTCTAAGATTGCTTCTCCTCAGACTGATCAATCGAGAAATTAGTTTGTTCGTGTTGAAGGTATCTTATTAGTGTAATCCAGTGGTTCTTAAAGCGTGTGTCGCGACACACAAGTGTGTCGCAAAATCCCGTGATTGTGTTGTGAAAAAATAAATATTTTGAAAAACGTTATTTATTAATAAAAATATAACCTATATAAATAAATTGTGAAAACTAGAATGGCTGAAACCAATGAGTCAATAATGAATTTTTTATAGTTCAATGAGAAATAAGTTCTTGTTTATTTATGTCCAATTGGTCAATACGGGGTCGAATCACAGACACGCACCTGTAATTCTTGATAAAGAGAAAGAATCCGCCTCCGTTTCTTATTTTAATGTTGGCCATCGCGGAAAATCCCTATTCGCACGGGTAAGTTGTAGAAAGCTGAAGTAGTATAGATAAGGCTTCTTCTGATATGACTGAGGGCTATTTTTTGTCAAATTCCAAAATTGAAATAGTGTCAATTCCCTAAATTTGAGCCGAAGCGTTCGATCGGCTTGAAGTTCTGCCAAATCTTCTGCCTTTTTTAATGATAGATGTTGGATGTCTGCAATAGTCATGGCAAAGGGATTACGAATCCAATCGCATTCGTTGACATTTAAGGAAGAAAAATAATGATGTAATTTTTCCTCCAAAACCGAGAGATGTACTGAGATTAAATGAGAAGTAATCTCTGGATCAGTTTCAGCTGTGAGCTGAAAGACTTCCAGGTCATTCTTCGCAACTTTAGCCTTCCGTATTTTGATTTTTCCCAGGAACCTATTCAGTTTATCACATGATGTAAACAGGGTCTTCCCCCTTCCCTGACATACTCGCATTAAGGCTGTTCAAATATCCGAAAATGTCAGTCAGGTATGCAACTTTTGCACACTGGATCTCGTCTTTAATCAGGGCAGAAAACTCGGATTTCTCTGCAGCAAAAATTTCTAATAACTCATTCTTGAGTTCACAAAATCTGGAGAGAAGCTTGCCTTTAGACATCCAGCAAATTTCAATGTGAAGAATCAGCGTTTTATGGAGAGCTCGTACTTCCTGACACATGGTTTTGAGAAGTCTAGTTTTAATTGCTCTAGTTTTGATTTTGTTAACCATGGCAATTACTGAGTCCATTATGCTTTTTAGAACTGCAGTAATCGTTTTAGCTAATAAAGATTCTCTATGTAAGAAACAATGAGTTTACCCAATGTCCGGAAAATCTTGCTTCAATCTTGAAATAAACTTTTAATTCGACCAGTTATTGCTGGTGCATCATGATTACACATTGGAATACAATTTCCCCAACATAGTTTATTTTCTTCCAACGTAACTGATATAAAATTAAATATGTATATCTACATATGTTATATCTAAT
>QLNU02014802.1:17286897-17297831 GCA_006491805.2 Dysdera silvatica
GCTAACTACAACACTTGAGACCGGAGATCCCATGGCAGTGCCAAAACTTATGTTTTTGTAATAGACCAAAGAATGAAACTCCTCTCGCAAATTAAAACAACTCTTGCAATAACTAAAATCTCCTCTGGCAAACTAAGGAGGCCCCTGGGGGCCCCTCAAGGAGCTCGCTTGTAATGTGTTTGAGAGGCTAAATTCGCCCTTGCTTCCTGCTGTCTTGAAGGGAAATGTCTTTGAGTCAGGAAAACGAAAGTAACCATTTTTTCTCTGAGAATGCTTTGACACTGAATAAGACTTTTTTTTTTTGGATCATTTCAAGAAATGAGGGATTCGTTTTAGAATGGTGTGTAAAAGATCGTTACGAGGGAATACATAGCATTTATTAAAAAAAAGTCATACTAATCTTTGGAGGCCCCTGGGCTCCAGTCCCTAAAGCCCATGTGCTAATCTTGCACTGTGTGCAGTTTGTTACTTTTATAGCCTTTCCCACCTTGTTTCTGAAAGAAGACAATAGCTTCTGATTCATTGCTCAGCAGTTTTCAAATGAATGCATTGTGATGCGACGTAAATTTAAACGTGCACTTTCACTTTTAAAAAGTTCGAACCAGAAAATCAATCCCACAAATCCATACTTTTAAAGATGACAAAGCATCCAAAGACTTACGACTTTTTTATGAACAATTACAATGAAAACTGGGATTACTTTTGATTATTTTCAAATCTTACATTTCTAGCGGCAAGAACTTGTCACCTAAGGCCCGTTAATATGTAATTACCAAATTAACATGTATTATTTAGAATGCTGGTAATTTTACCAGCATTCAATTACAATAGCATACAATTTTTTGGTGGTGTAGGTATGATTTTCCTTTTCAAGATTTTATTTCAGTTTCGATCAATAGTGTACCCATGATTTTTTTCCCCTAGGGTTGGATAAAAAAATGTAAAAAAAAATATATATTTTTAATGTAATAAGTGCTACTTTTAATGTACTTTACATGAATAAATTTTCAGCTGAAACAGGACCCGGGATCCATCACCCCTACCCACTCCTGGGTGCGTCATTGGTTCCGATAAGGGTGATTCTACAGTAACTGTGTTACATCATATTATAATTATGGCATAGTAGTAATTATAGTAAAAGTTTTATTTTATTTTTTTATTATTAGATTGACGAAAATGACGAAGAAAAGTGTTTCAAATCCAAATGTACGTTATCAAAGATTACATAATGCCGATGAAGGCTTTATTGATCTTCAGGTAAATAAATTGGTCTATACAACATTTTAAATTAATATATAAGGATTTTTATATTGAAATAAATTTTAAGATTTTTTTTTAAATGACTTTTGTTTAAATAACATAAAGGACATTTAAACGATTTCAGGTATCTTAGAAATTTGAATGGCTTTTTAAATTTGACTGATTGTATTATATCAGGGGTCTGCAACTTGTGGCCCACTGGCTCATGAAAAAATACAAATTGTTTCACACAAAAGTAATGCTTTTTGCTCCTTCTGAGTCTTAAATCTATGTATTTTATTTTGTTCGTATTTCGTAATAAATATCTTAAAATGTTAGAAATCTAAACATACAGTCTTCCCTCGATCGTATTTTACTTTGGTTTTCTAGTGTATATGGGCGTTAGCGATAGTTTTATTGATTTGTAGTGCAACAGTGATTTAAAAGAAATCAGCTTTGGACTCATTGAACTCTATTCTACATTATGTCAATAAAAACATCTTCCCAACTGTTCACAAAGGTAACAACTCTGCCCCTCCTTACAGAGCAGATCCGACACTTTTGTCTGAACGTGCCAGCATGTCAGCCGCAGTGAAAGGGTTAATAACTAAAAATATTGTTAATGATTTTTGCTTCTGTACTTATTTTACGTTGTAATATATATACAGCATGTCTACTCATCTGGAATACCTGGAAAAATCAGGGAAATTTGAAATACAAAGGCCAAAGTCAGGGAAATTTGAAATTCATTGTTATAATAAATAACTTATTAAAATAATTTTCCTGAACTGTGCTTTTCATACCACATTACCTACTGAAAAATTTGAAAAACTTGTACTTTTGACTAAACTTCTTCCAAAAGTTACCATTTTGCACCAAAACTAATATAATTTATATAAAATTATTAAGCCTATATATTTTTCAGAAGAAAATGTTTGCCAAATATGTAACTAAAACTTGAAAAACAAAAAGTGTTTTTAGCTAAATTATTTAATCTGTAAGGAATTTTTATCATACCAATCTCCTTTGCCTTATATATAGTCATACACATTTTAAATGAAATAGAAGATGAAGCATCAGCTTTGCGATTATATAGTTAAACTCTTTTATAATGAACTCAAAAAGGGCCAAATGGAAATGTTGCTGTAAATATTTAATTAGTGCAAGTTTTTAGTGTAAAGAAATACACTTTTTAATACAGCTTTTGAATTTGTAAATTCACTATAATTGAGTTATAAATGGCTTTGGGGTTTGCATTAATGGATTTTTATGGCCTTGAAACTTGCTTTGATTGGGCAAATTTTAGTGCATTGTGTGTTGTTTACTGTAATTAGCGACAGGAAATCGATTAACATTTGGTCTGGAAACCTGGAAAAGTCAGGGAAGTTTGAAATAGAATTTGGGTGGACACCCTGTTCAATCAATTCAGTCTTAGAGGTGGATTTAGAAAATATTTTCGGGTGGCCGTTCAAAATCAATATAGAGACCTAACAAGGGAACCTTACGAGAATTGATTCTGGGATTTTTGAATTATTTATCATCTTAATCGACAGGAATTTTGATTGTGAGTTCAATGGTACCAATCCCTAATGGTACCTCCCACTCCTAAATTTGGAGATACATTGTGGTTAAAAAAAGGTAACCCTGTTCTTGACCCTCTAGAGCAGGGGTGGCCAACCTTTTTGGGAAGAGTGCCACTATCTGGAAAAAAATTATGCGTACCACTTCCAATTTTTCCAATATACTAAAAAATATAAAAAGGTGAAAAAATGTTATTTATAGGCTGATTATGGGATTTTTTTCATGTAAGTCTGAGTAGTGGAGATTTAAAAAATAATATAGTAAATAAAACAAAAGTACAAACTTAGGTTTTATTGTTAATAAACGTTTTTAAAGGTTCAGTTAGGCTATGTATGAAATAAAAATGAATAACTTGAAACATTTAATTCTAAATAATTATTAAACAGCCAGTACCTAATTAATGTGGCTTTTGAATTTGTAGTTTTTTTACCAAGTCATCTATATTAGGATTAGTTCCTAAAGATGCTAACAAAATTAAGCGTTTTAGGTGCATATCAGTTAATCTTGAACGATATTTTGATTTTATTATGTTCATAATAGAAAACATTTGTTTAAAAACATATGTTGATCCAGACCTACATCAATATCTGACAGCCAAACCTTGTAAATTTGGAAAATTGCTTGTTGGTACGAATTTCCAAAATTCAATATAATTTGGATCACTTGCAGTTGAAATAAGTTCCTTGTATTTGCTTTTCAGTGTAGTATGGTGCTGTAGGTCAATAATTTCGATTTGGATTTCAGGTGGGTAACAATTAACGTCTTGCAGAGAAATTGAAAAAGGATTTGTGAAAAGATCAACATTTTTTTTTATCATCTTGAAAATCATCAAACCTAGCACTGAATGAATCCTGCAAAATGAATATTAAATTTTTAAATCTATCATAGTTCGGAGCATTATTGACTTTGGTAGCTGGTTTTTGCATTAATGTGAAATGTGTTAATCTTTTTTTCTCCAAAATCGAGATAAAAAAGCAAAAGTTTGTTCACAAAAGAAGATATATGACCAACTAGGGTAGGAAAAATAAAATCTTTTCCCTGTAATCTTAAATTCAAATTATTTAAATGTCCCATAATATGAAAAGCTAAACCCCATAGTCAATCTTCATTCTTGAGTAGCAAGCATTCACTGGGCAGTTCATTGTTTTCTTCCAGATATTTTAAAACACACTCCGTCAAATTCCAAAATCTCGTGAGTGTACTTCCTTTGGAAAGCCAGCTCACACTACAATGAAGGAATAACTCGCCATCCTCTTTCATTTCTTTCGGGGAAAAGCTCACGAAATCGTCGTCGATTCAGAGCTCGAGCTCGAACTCGTATTTTGTTGATACAGCGCTACAGGATCAACGACAGAAGACAGGTTTAAGTCCTTGGCACAAAGAGCTTCTTGATGGATAATACAATGATACTTAAAAACTTTTCTTCCCAAATAATTTTCAAGCAATGTAACAAAACCTTTTATCCTGCCAACCATGCAAGGCATTCCATCTGTGCAAACACTATCTAATTTTGTCCACTCTACTTTGTTAACTTCAATTACATTTTTAAGTTCTTTAAAAATGTCTTCACCTGTGGTTAAAACTAGTTGGCGCAAATCAAGAAGTTCTTCCACAATATCAAAAATATCGTTCGTGTAACGCCCAAATATGCTTCACTGAGCATTGTCTGTGATGTCACAAATTTCATCCAAAGTTAATGAAAAGTATTTGCAATATTGTAGTCCAGAGACAATTTGTGAAGATATCAACATCTTGACCCATGTCATGTATACGACGCATGACGATATTTCTAGACAAAGATATTTTGTCAACCATATTTTTGACGTTTATATCACGGACAATTTGGGCAAACATTAAAATGCTATTTTTCATTATCTGCATTCTGTCAGAATAGAGTTTTTTCTTGCGGGCTAACAGCAGAGAAAGTTCATAAGAAGCCTTCACCATAGTTTCTATTTCGTCATTTTTCTTCTGGAACGACGATTGTCGGCCGGCTAAAGATTTCTTTTTTTTATTGATAAATTCCGTTCGCAAGTGTGATCTGACAGGATATTTGCTGTTGAAATCACTATGCAGTAGTTTGAAATTTCGGTTCAGGTTAAATTTTTCGGCATTGCTACACAAATTCCACATATCAAACGAGCAGGCTTGGAAGTATTTTGATGCGTAAACAAAAATTGTTCTTCCCAGACAGTTTTAAAATCACGAATTGCAATATCCTCTTCATATGTTCTTTTCGATGTCGAAGGTTTACTCATGGACATAGTGAAAATAAAATTTTTAAAACAACGACGCTCGACGCCAAAATCTAAAAACAGTTTTAAAAAAAGCTTAACATCTTGCTCGGTAGTTTAAAATCAACTGAGCTAGACAGCCAGAGTGTCGCACTCGCTCGAGAATGGACAACCATAGCAAGACACAACGGCGCCAAAGCAAAGCAACTCAAACCATTGGGCTCGTCCCATGACCACGCTGTCTTACAGCATCGTTGTACTGGTGTCAAGCAGTGCCGCTTTCCGGCGCTGTTGTATTCAGTAGCGTATGAGTAGGGTTTTTACGGATTTTGACAAAGTTCCTGAAGACGACATTATTATTTTTTCAAATTTTTTAATTTTTCAATAAGCCTTCACGTGCCACTGTTAAAACTCCGCCGTGCCACACTGTGGCACGCGTGCCGCAGGTTGGCCATCCCTGGCTTAGGTAATTAAATTCTGGATTACGGATGTTAACCTGAAAGCTTAGTGTCTTCCGTGTGGTGACGTTGCAATCCGTATTGACCTTGAGAATATCAAGTGGCTTACGTCAGCACGCTCCTACGTGTATTGTGATATGATTATTCGTTCTTGCTTCGGAGCTGCAGCTAGCGTGAACAGCGCCTACGCCACCTGTGTATTTAAGCCGCTCGGAATGGATTCACAATCACACTTTCAACGCTTCCACTGCTTTGTTTGGAGGGCAGTCAACCCAGAATATGTTCTCTTAATCTTCAGTTAATATTGTTTGAACTTTTACTCTACATTCAATTACGACTCTTCGACTCTTCACCATTGCGGAAGAGTCGTTCAATTACGACTCTTCGGCAATGGTGAATTACTTGCTTCACTTACATTCATTTCATCTGAAGAATGTTATTGCCACTTCCGCTTGTTCTTGCCATGGAACTTTATCGTTTATCGAGACAGTTCCCGTCGTGTTTCTGGATGGTTACGTTAGAAGCTATCGCATTAACCAAGGCAGTTTAACGACTCTCTTAGGAAGTTGTTTAAACGTTGTTCGTCGTACTATTGAAACGAGAATGTGTTCTTAGTTTGTTCTTCAAATGTAATATGATTTTAGTAATTCTTCATCATCGTCAGCTTTGTTGAAGTTGTGACAATTAGTAATGAGCTAAAAAGTACCTTATTTTAAAATGTGACTGTAAATTTTTTTTAAAGTAAATGCATAGCAGAATCGGGCAAATCAAATTTTTGAATGGCTATGGGACTCGACCCGCCCTGCTTCCCCACCGTATGGGTGCTCATGGCTTCAGGATAGCTCAAGAAGGAACCACATTTTTAATGCAGCGAGGAGAAGTGGTAATTTCAAATGCGTAGTGTCATGGCATATTTATTTTTTACGTTGTAATGGAAACGTCGGAACATTTGGATTAAATCAAACTGCTTTATACATTATAGTTGGGTATATTTATTTAATACGCTTTATTTTAATTTTTAAAAGAGATGAAAATTGCCGAAAGCAAAATGTTAAAGATAGAAAAAAAGTGTCTAAGATGGAGGAGCGTTTTATGCCCGAGGAATTGAAAAAGTCTCTTTCCTGAAAAAACGACTTTTGTCATATTTTAATGGCTCGGCCTCTTATTTCTATCTCATAAGGCTTACAGTTTTTTTCTACGGCGCCCGCAGTTTATGTTTTTTATAGGGTTTTCTTTTGAAGAACCTTTTGACGAACACTGCAAAATAAATTGAGAAATTTGATGTTAAGATTTTTCTCAAGTCACGTTTTAAAGTGGAATAATATTTCATTTTTCCCTAACAACCGAGTAAATTGTAACATAAAATGGTAACTTCTTAAGCTTTGGATTACAGTTTTGCGAATTACATGCTTAAATTACATTTTTGCCAGTTTAAATAAGCTGTTATTAATATCATATGCTTGTCTACGCACACGTAATCATACCCTTGAAGGAAGACTAGGAATTTTTTTCTATGGCCAATTCCTTTTAAAATTTTTTCTGCTCTAATTCACGTGTTGAAGTAGAAAAATTTGTGTGTGCTGAAATTAAGTTTTTTCTTCTGAAGGTATGGACTTTTTCTTTAAACAAGTTTTCTCAATGTGTATACATATCATCATCCAACCATCATTTATACACTGCTGGATGGAGACTCCTCTGAATGCCCTTCATGCCTATCTATCTTCAGCAGTTTGCTTTCATAGAATCCCTAACTGTTTTCCAATTCCTTCCATCCATCCATCCATCAATCAAATCTGTGAATCTCATTTCTCACTCAAATAATTTGTTCACATGTACTGGAAATAATATTTGTACATAGGACCGTGCAAGAGTTTTAAAATGAAGGGTTTCTGCGTCAAAAGGGAGGGGGGGGGGAAGCGTTAGATACAGAAAATCATAAGGAACTTGATTTTACCGTAAGTAAGATTGTTCAAAGGGGGAGTGCTCTACCTCTACATTCCCTCGGTAATACTAATATATTATATTAAAAATACTGTATTAAATACTGTATTAAATACTGTAAAAAATACTGTAAAAAATACTGTAAAAAATACTGTATTAAATACTGTACAAAATACTGTATTAAAAATATATGGAAGAATAACTAAAATGGATTATATGTAAGTAATAGTAATTAATACGAGAATATTAAGAAACAGAGATTAAGAAAGGGGAGGAAGTTATGTCTAATAAAAATCGGAACTAAAAAAGGATGGTACAATAGCGAATGCAGAGGTACAAAACTTTATAACTTACCATTAGAAACAATACAAAAATAAGGAGTTTTAAAATATTAAAAAAAATAACAAAACGGATTAATTGAGAATAGTAGAGCTGTGTAATTGAGACAGTAGTACGTAGAGTAGCTGGGTAACATGAAGAATTCCAAGCTGGTCATACGCATGCATTGTTTTGGAATCCCTAACATAATATATACGTTCAGTGATATCAAATCTCAATTTTTAAAATGTTTTTGATCAATTTCAAATTTTTGTACATAATTTGCTGACTTCCCTAAAGATGACTATACAGAGTGGGCACTATACGCAGATGACGTAAAAATACTTTCATTAGATGACAATTTTAAAAATTCCACATACCCGGCACACAAAATATCATCAATCCACTAACACACAGGTTAAATAACTGGAAAATCAAACTAAATTTTTATAAAATACAAGCCACATTCTATTAACTAGACAATGGAAAAAAAATATCCCCGACGTCTCAAAATAAAAAAAAGCACTAATTCCATGATCAGACAATGTTCGAACCTTAGACACTTATCTAGCTAAACGCCTTAAATTAAAAAAAACAACAGCACATCATTGAAATAGAACGCGAAGCCCAAATCGCCTGTACATAGCATCAAAACATCCACTCATTCTTCACCAACCCGCATACGCAAAAAACAAAATAATCCGCTACATTTCCACAATTTATCCAATTGTCATATACGATAATGCAGCGTGGTTACTCCTTCATCATTTAAATGGTGAAGCCCTCCAAGTCTTTGAACCCAAACAACCCAGAAGAATTCTAAAATTTCCCAGGTTTGTCAGAAATACCTGAATTTTTAAAGACACAGACATTAACACAATATCTTACACCATGAATAAATTTAAAGATACTCTCTTCGAGAGTATAAATTCATATCACAATCCACTCATTGCAAATACATGTGATTAGTCTATTTTTTCATTTAATATTTATAAAATTCCCTTCAAACCTCATCTTGATTCCATTCCTTTTTCTCCGTGGCAGCTCACACTCATCAAACCATTACAAACTCCTTTTACACTTGCTGCAGTTTCAGCATTTTTTAATCACATTGTTCCTTCCATATCAGCGTCATCAATATTCACCCTACCCTTCCATTGAAACATCTAATCTAAGAAAAATTCGCCTTTTCATCACCCCTGATTTGTTAACCTCTCTCTTCCGGTTTTAGCTCAACTGGCACGTACACTTCCATTTGGATGGTTGAAATTTACTTTCTTTCCTAATTTAATACTTTGACATCGAGTTATTTCATTTCTTCTTTTATTTCAATTATACATTTCCTTAAACATCACAGTAACTCTCTCTCTCTCCGCTTTAACTGAAAATTCACCTTTTTAAACTTGATCTTCTGTTATTTGACTTTAAACCAACTATTTTTTCAACGATAGATTTTCTTCTTACTCCAGACGATAGTTATTTTCCTTCAGTCAGAATAAAGCTGAACTATTCAAGTACCCTTTCGTCTCAATTCACTTTTCAAAGAATCAAAGTAGTATAATATTTCATTTCCTATTCTTAATTCACTCCAAACTTCGCCTTTATGCGAATTGCATGTTTATTATAAATAAATATATGAGTACATAAACAAATAAATTATTAATTAATTTTAGTTTATACCTATATTTTTTTACTAAATAGCGGTTAGGCTTCCCATTCACCACCCCTAGGTTGAAAGCTTACGTGATATATTTGTACTTACATATCTTGGGATTTTCCTCTCTAAAATTCACGTTTGCGGAAAATTTATAAAAAAATTTATGAAAAAATATTTGCGAGCATGTAATTCTCATAAAAATTCAAAATATGCGGTTGGTTGATATATGGCCAAGGCATTGGCGTAATTTGGTGGGGACAAGGGGAAACGTCCCCCCCATTTTTTTGGAACAGGGGCAAAAGTATATTTTTGCCCCCCCCTCCATTTTGGAGCTTTTTTTTTGCTCACAATTAGTATTATCGCTGCTATTTCATGAAAATACTTAACTTTCTCATGACTCTTTAAAAGAAAAAGCGCAACTTTCCTGATCCTACAATAGCATACACTTTCCATTCTATCCCTCTACTATAATACTTAAACTGAAAAGCTCGAGGTCACGAAGATGTAATTTTTCATAACGATTCAAAGACCAACGAAAGGTTGATGCTTGGATAACACAGAAAATATGAAGCATGATATCCTTCAAACCACAACAGAAAAATCACGAGGCAATTAGTCAGCACAACGTCATCTAGAATAATCCTTTGAAAGAAAATTCGGAATATAATCTACGTCGCAAATCATTGAGTTAAAGCAAAATGGCGAGTTGTAGCTGACCATTGGCGATTTATAAGGTTCTGACAGCCTTGAGACCAACTATTTTTTTCAAGATGGCGAAAGGAGCTTACCACCTGAGTGTGTTCCAAGTTTATGTAAGAAGGATGATGCAAGCATAGGCGTAAATTTTTGGTGGGGCACATGCCCTTCAGTTTTTTGACAGCATAGTCAAAGTTATACGTCTGCCCTCCCAGTTTTGAGGATTTATATATATATATTGTAAATGTTCAGGTCCCCCCATCAGTTTAAACTTTTAAGTCACGAAAAAACAGAAGATTTACATAAACAAAACTATTAATGAACCTAGTAAAATGCGTGTTTGGTAAAAGGGAATATTTGTTTATGAGGGGTTATATTACAAGCAAAATGTAATGCTTTTACTGCGACATCCATTACTCCTGACCTTAAGTTTTAAATAGCGCACTTTGTATGTAATAGAAAAACTACGATTTTAGGGAACAGAAATAAGATTATTTGTTTTGAAACATATTTGAAGTTATGGCTTATATAGCTTTCTGTCGATGTCAAAATGAGAAACGTGAAAATTTAATATCAGGGTATTAAAAATGCTAAAAGGAGCAGGTATTTAATATCTAGATATTAAAATGTAAAATTGCGAACTCTAAGAGCATTAAAGTGCTAACTTTTTACCAAAGACATTGAAAGCATAAAATAGTGACTTTCTCTCAGACATTTCAGCTTCATCTATAAATAGATAAAGTTGCAGTAAATCTTTGAAATGACTATCAAAATTTCTAAAATGTTCAAATTAAAATTTTAGGAATTCCA
>QLNU02014802.1:17315998-17335139 GCA_006491805.2 Dysdera silvatica
AGTCATTATGCAGTTATTGGATTCCAAGGAATATGAAAGACGCTGATTTACCATCCTCTCCATTAATTTGCATAGACATCTTGTTAATGCTATTGGCCGATGGTTAGTTGGATTTTTTGGGTCTTTACCTGGTTTTGGGAAAGGGATAATAATTGCTCTTCGCTAAGAATCTGGAAATCAATGTTCTATCCAGATTCTATTGTACAAGCAAAGTAGATTTTCCTTTGAGCTTTGGGACAAGTGTCTAAGCATGGAGTAATGGATGTTATCATGACCAGGAGCACTATTTCTTGAAGTTTGCAAAGCACTCATGAGCTCACACATTGTGAAAGGAGAATTATAAGGCTCATTTGTGCTGGAGTGGAATTTGAGTGGAATTTTTTCAATCCTGTTTTGAATTACGTAAAAATTTGGATCATAGGTATTATTGCTGGATGTTTGGGAGATAGTCTTTCCCAGTAGGTTTGCAATATCTGGAAGATTGTTTGCAACAATCCCATTGCTATTGAGGGTGGAGGTTGGATAAGACGTATCGTTTCCATTAATGGGTACCGTCTAAATCTATTCCAAGCCTTTTTTTGTTCTTTATAAGCAACGCTACAATCAGAGTTCCACCATGGTTTTGGAAATTTGGGGAACTTTGTTGATGTTTTAGGTATTGCTTGATGGGCTGCTTGCATTATTGTCTGTGTAACAGATAATGTGGCTTCATTGATATTTCCTTTCAAGACCAAATTTTCTGTAAGTATGGCATTTATACAGAAACTGTCCCAGTCTGCTCTTTCAATTTTCCATCTTGGAAGTCTAGTGGTGGTACATGGAGAGTTCTGATTATCGATCAAGATGATTGAGAAGTGATCACTACCGAAAGGGTTATCCAAAACATTAAAAGAAAAATTTGGCATGATATTAGGTGAACAAATGGAGAGGTCAATCACTGAAAAGCCGCATGATGCAGGATGGCAGTATGTGTAAGAGCCATTGTTAAGACATGCCAAACTGTGACTAATTAAAAGGTTTTCTATTATTCTGCCACGAGAATTTGTATTATTACATCCCCAAAGCTGATTATGGCTATTGAAATCACCCAAGAGGAGGAAAGGAGGTGGAAGTTGTGCAATCAAAAGAGACAACTGGTTAAAATTAATGGGTTCGTTTGGTGGCAAATATATTGAGCAGATGGTAAGGGATGCATGAGTATACATGCGAATTGCAGTAGCTTGTAGTGTTGTGTTGAGTTGGAGAGCAGAAGCAGGAATACTATTGGGGACTATGAGGGCAACCCCTCCACAAGCCCTGTCACCAACTTCATTATCTTTACGGAATATAACATGGTTCCGAAGTGTGGGATCACGGTCAGGAGTTAAGAAGGTTTCTTGGAGAGCAACACAGATAGGTGAGTAAGTGTGAATAAAGTGTTTAATATCATCAATGTTAACTTGGAAACCGCGGCAATTCCATTGGAGAATGGAAGAACGCGCCATTAAGGGAAGTGGATAGGACTCTTGGTCCTATTAATTTGTGTGTCTTCATTGTGAATACCAGAGGTATCTATCCCATCTTCCTGGAGACAGGAGAAGGCATTAGAAATTTCAATATCAGATGCATAATCAGTGATGTCATTTTCGGCTTCTTTAATTTTTTTGCTTTTCTGTTTGGACTCTTTTAAAAAGTCCTTGGCTGAAAGGTGTTTGAAGTTTGGTGCCGATCGGAAGTTGGCCAACCTAATTTGTTTTTTTGAAGAACTTTGGGTTTTTAAATTTATTTTCATCTTTGGTTTGCTGAGTCTATTTGCTTCCGAGGAAGTACGTTTTATGAAGTTGGTTTTTATTGGTGTGCTGGTTTGAACAGAGTTAGCTGTACAACTACTATTTTGAGGGAGTGTCTGGACTGCAACACTCACCATTGAGGGTTGTTTATTTGTTTGGACAGCTGCTGCAAAATTAAGGCTATTGGGGGGTTTGTTAATGTTTAACTGATTTTTAGCTTCAGTATAGCTGATATTATTAGTGACCTTAATTTCAAGAATGCGTTTCTCCTCTTTCCATTTAGGGCACGATTTTGCATTTGATGGATACTCACCCTTACAATTTGTGCATTTAGGAGAAGTGTTTGAGCAGTTGTTGTCATCGTGGTCGTGGGTTCCACATTTAGCACAAGTTAGTTTACCTCGGCAAGAGATCTTGGAATGGCCAAATTTTTGACAGTTAAAGCATCTAGTTGGGTTAGGGATGTATTCACGGACTTTACAGATCAGGTAACCTGCTTTGATGGTGCTAGTGATTTTAGGTCTATTGAAAGAAAGAATTACATGTTTTGTTTTGATGATATTGCCGTCTTTTTTTTATTGTAATGTGCCTTGCGGCGGTGATTCCCTGGTCCGCAAGTTCGTTCATAAAGTCTTGCTCGTCGACATCAATCAAATCCAATTCTGATATTACACCACGAGAGCTATTTAAAGTTTTATGGGGACTGATTTGTACCGGAATAGAAAGAAAATTTGTGCATTGTAGAAGAGAAGAGGATTGATTTGGTGTGGCCGTTTCTATAAGCAGGTCGCGTGATTTCAAACGTTTTATATTTTTAAACATTCCAGCAACGCTTTTAACGGTTTTATCGATAACGAACGGTGACAGGTTTTTGAATCGTTCATCATTAGATGAAACAATTAAGAATGATGGTTAAACGGTTGTCAGACTAGGTGTATCAAAACGTGCTCTTTTGGTCATTGGTTCGACATTCGGTGAAGAAGTTTGTTTTTTTGATTTATCCATAGAGATTAAGACCAAAATTCGGGAGGGCCAGTTACCAATTGTATGTTTAATATTATGCAATTTGTTATTGGTTTGATGATCCCATTCCTCCTGCCACCTTTGATTCACACAGGTCTTGATAATTGGTTTCAGGTCAGAGAAAGGAAGAAATTGGTTAGAAGCAAGTGGTGAGTTCGTTGCCCTCGCAGCTGCATCAGCAGCCTCATTCCCTTTGATACCAATGTGAGCAGGGATCTAATAGAATTTAATATTGGAATGATTGTGCAGGTGCTGCAGTTGTGAATGGATTTTGGATAAAATAGGATGAGGTGCATATTTAAAAGATTCCAGGGCTCTTAAAGAGCTCTGAGAATCGGTACAGATTATACAATGAGTTAAGCTATGAGTTGAAATATACGCAAGTGCCATGGAAATGGCATAAAGTTCTGCTGTGAAAATGGAGTATGATGGGGGGATTTTTTCTGCAATGGCACTGTTATTAATGACAAATGCAGAACCTACATTTGTTTCTGTTTTGGATCCATCTGTAAAAATGAAATTGGAGTCTTGAAAATGATCCCGAAATTCAGAGAATAACTGCTGGTAAAAAGAATAAGGATTTGGATAAAATAGAATGAGGTGAATATTCAAAGGATTCCAATTATGTAAGAGCTCTGAGAATCGGTACAGATGATACAATTAATAGAATACATTCATATAATGCCAATTTTAATGGTACCAGGCGATACAGATTCCCAGTTAAGGAGGCCTTCCCATTACATGTAAAAGCAATCAAGCTTATTCCAGATCAATGCATGGTGCCTTACATCTAAAAGCATGCATTGTCTGTGTTTCCTTGTGCAATGATTAAAGAGTGAGAATATGACCCCACTTTAATATCTAAAACCTAGGGTAAAAAAAGTATATGGTCTAGGGCCTTGAAAAATTACTTGAATCATGGTATTTCATT
Source organism: Dysdera silvatica (assembly GCA_006491805.2). Lineage (NCBI taxonomy): Eukaryota > Metazoa > Arthropoda > Arachnida > Araneae > Dysderidae > Dysdera > Dysdera silvatica. Next base: position 17,319,722 of record QLNU02014802.1, read on the forward strand.
TGCTATTGGATTCCAAATGATGGAGCAAAGCAAATGATAATTCAAGTTATGTCGGTTCTTTGCATCGACTCTACTCACAAGACTAACCAATTTGACTTTTACTTGTTGAATCTTCTTGTTCCTGATGGATGTGGATATCCTGTAGCTCATTTCCCGACAAATTTTTTGGATTTGAAATGGTAGTTTGTTTAAAATTATTAAAATTAAAATACCAGACTTACAAGTTAATTGTGTGGTTACAGATGATGATAAGACATCATATCCTGCATTTGCTTAGAAAGTATTTGATACGGACATAATCCATCTGTTGTGCATTTGCCAAAAGTATTTGATACGGACATAATCCATCTGTTGTGCATTTGACAAAGCTGCATTAGCCAACTTAATCTTAAATAGTAATACATTAAATTCACTTCTAAATAAATTTGTGAGTAAAGATTGTAATGGAACTGAAAATTTATTTATAGAGTACTTTGAAAATTGTCATGGAAGTTGAGCTATGGGCAATGTCTTATAGAAATTTTCCTCATGGATCAACGGATACCAATATGTATTGTGAATATTTTCACAGCCAATTAAAATCCATTTATTTTAGTCGTAAATTTAATCGACATGTAGATGAACTTCTCAGACTCTTAGATTCAAGTTATTTATTAATGCGCCTTTAAAGAATTCTCTTCCATCCACATAAAAAAGGCACACCAAGGGAATGCAAATACCTGATAATATCACTGTTTTATCAGAGGATTCTTGGTCTGTGCATTCGCAAACAAAGTCAAATATAGTGTGTTTTATGCCTTTAAATAAAAGTTAAAGCCCTTAAACCAAATTAAATTAATTAAGATCCAATAGTATTAAATATTTCGTTTTTCCAATGTATTTAAATATATAATAGCAGCTAGCTTGAAAGTCTTGTACACGCGCTCAATATGTAATAACCAAAGCATTGAACTTATGGCGTACATGGTCCATATGGATCTATAAAAGATTTCATTGGCTCCCGTAACATCTCTTCCCATTGGTTAAAATTCCAATAGTCCCATTGGATAAAGTTTCGGATGTATCAAAACTATAAATAAGAAATATACAACAAACTCAAGGAGAATGCCTTTGAATCTGGTCTGGAACCGACTGTAAGCGCGGCCGGGCATAGCTCGAAATGACCTCTTACGTTATTAAATGAAATATCTGTATAACCTTTTAATTCGTGTGAATAAAGAATTGGTGTTTAAAAGGTGCATATTCCTCTCAACTTAACAATGGATAAAATGAATCTCATCGCCATGAAGTTAATTATGATGGTGGACAGCCCACAAAAATGTAAGTACTTTACATTTATATTCCGCTCAAGGAACTGTTTAAGTGGGAATGAAAGAACCCACCTATCTTTAAAGGGAAGATAGGATGAAAAATGACATTGCCTGAAAACGATTTGTTTATCATGCCATTTTACCCGGATTCTACTCTCAGATATATCCTAGCATGCCTGTCATTTTATACCCATCGTAGCTCGGAGTTTGGTTTCTTGGATGCTGAGGTTCGAATTCCTAGGAAAACAAACTCTTGGCGCAGCATGACTTTTGTTGTCATTCTTCTGTGAATAAAAACAAGCGCATATATGTATATGAAAACCCCATGTTAATTAGGATTAGAGAAACTAATTCGGGTTAAGAAAATTCGAATTAGGAATAGTTAGAAATAAAATAAAAAGTAACGAAAAATGTAAAATAAAATCAATATTTTCAAAGAAAATAGGCCCTGCGGTGCCGCAGTGTGGTAACGCATTTGCCTAGGGCACCGTTAACCCGGGTTTGACTCCCAACGGTGCAAAAAAGCTTACTTAGAGATCTCATAAAGATCGCACTGCTGAATGTAGTCCGGGGTTTGGTTCCCTAAGCCTTAAGTGGTTCTGATTCCTCAGAAAACTGTAGATCCCGGCGCAGAAAGACCACTGTATACCTTGAGCCGTTAAAACCACAAACAAGCAAGCAAAGACTGGGTGGCATAAGAATCTCTGAAAGGAGTTATTAGCTGAACAGAAATGGTAATGCCTAAGAAAAAAGGAGATATAAATTACAATATACTCATGGCAGTAGCTAGAGGGTGGCGGGGAAGGACGTAAAATCGGATGAAATAATTCACAGGGGAGAATGGGTCAGTGGTTAGAAAGGGGCAACCTGGACGGTTTTGCCAGGGACGCAAGATCATCAAGCTACGATGCTGAATATACTGTTAGCAGTGACGAGATAAGACCGATTCACACCAGTTTGGGCGAGCGGTTTTTTTATATCATCATCATATTCAACCATTATCTATCCACTGCTGGATGAAGGTCTCTCCAAATGCTTTCCACACAAGTCTATCCTGAGCAATTCGCTTCCACGTCACCCCAACCTGTTTTCTTATTTCATCCACCCATCTAGTTTGAGGACGTTTTCTAGGTCTTCGGTGGTCTCTTGGAATCCAGTTCAGAATTTCTGTTGTCCATCGTTGATCAGTTCTTCTTGCAATATGCCCAGCCCATCGCCATTTCAGCCCTTTTACTTTAACAATGATGTCCTCTACTCTAGTTTGCTCTCTCACCCAAGTGTTTCTTTTTCGATCTCTCCTAGTTATTCCAAGCATGCACCTCTCCATGCTCCTTTGCGTTGTCTGTAACTTTCGTATTGCTCCAACTGTTAGACTCCATGTCTCTGATCCATAAGAGAGGACTGGCAATACACACTGGTTGAAGACCTTTCTTTTTAGACACAAAGGCAATTTCCCCTTCAGGATAAAACTGTTTCTTCCAAATGCACTCCAGCCAAGTTTAATACGTCTGTTGAGTTCTTTCATAATGTTGCCATCCATTGAAATCAGCTGGCCAAGGTAAATATATGAATCAGCAATTTCTAGCTCAATGTTGTCAACTTGTATTTTTGTTTCCTCTACAAAATTATTGAACATGATCTTAGTTTTTTGTAGGTTCATCTTGAGTCCAACTTCTTTACTTCTAGTTGAGAGCTCCTGTACCATGTCTTGGAGTTCTAATGGGTTCGTTGAAAAAATAACAATGTCATCAGCAAACCGCAAATGATTTAAATATTCACCATTTATTTTTATTCCCTTGTTATTCCAATTTATCAGCTGAAAAATCATCTGTAAAGCTGAAGTAAAAAGTTTTGGAGAAATGGTATCTCCCTGCCTCACCCCTTTGCCAAGTTTGATAGTTTTGGTATCTTTATGTAACCGAAATTTTGCACTTGCATTTTTATACACACGTTTCACCATGTCAATGTACACATCCTCGATGCCTTCCATCCGTGTAGCAAATATTAATTTGCCACATAAATAGAAAGCTCAGCCTGCACCACTTGAAGGCGGGGTAGGACACTAGGTTACTGGCCTGGCCGGTTCCACACATCGTCACATACGTTCAGCGTGTGGGTCTCCTTCCAGTTAGATACCAGCAACCCTTTTGCAGGCCTTTTTTTAATATACAGGGTGTTTATAATTAAAGTTCCACTTTGAAATGGCCATAAAATGAAAACTACTGGACCAAATGTTACCAAACTTGGTAATAGCTTACAAGTGGTCATGGGATTTTATTTTCTGTCAAAAAAAAAAATGTTCAAAAATCACCACCAGCGGGAATGACGCTCTGTACAGTATTGTTAAACGAATAAAATATGGAGATACTGGTTTAAAACGTTTTTAATCGTTTCTAAAACGAAACTTTGTGGGGTTATGCAAATTGTTTATGGTGATAACATAAACAATTTGGCGGAATTGAAAGATGCGATACACCGACATGTCCGCAACATTCCTCCTGATATGCTAAGAGCTGCTGTTGAGAACGCAGTAATGCGATTTAACTTGCTTTCAGAAAATGGTGGACGCCACATTCAACATGCTTTGTAACACGTTTTATAAACGATTAAAAACGTTTTAAAACGATGTCTTCATGTCTTATTTCATTTAACAATATTGCATACAGTGCCATTCCTGCTGGTGGTGATTTTTTAACTTTTATTTTTATTGTATTTATTTATTTCTGTTTTTTTTTTTTGCGGAAAATAAAATCCCATGACTTCTTGTAAGCCATTACCAAGTTTAATAACACTTAGTAGTGTTCAAAACAACTAGTAGTTTTCATTTTATGTCCGTTTATACATTATAGTATATGTAAAATCACAATTTATTCAGATCATTGAGTGGCTCGGGGCCCATATAACTCTACGCCTCTGCTAGTGGGGCTAAACCACATACCTCGATGCTTAAAAGAAATTTTCTAGTGGATTAGCCCCCCCCCTAGTTACGCCAATGGAGGGGGGCGCCAAAAATCGTTGTGCCCAGGGTGCATCGCACCGTATATCCGACCCTGATAACAACAACGACTCTTAGGTTGTATAACAATTATTATAATCATATATGCAGGGTAAATATATATAGTAAATATTACGTTCATATAATCGATGCTCTGGAAATAATTTTATTACAGTCGAACCTTATTGAGGCTAACACGAAGGGGAAAAGAGAACCTGTTCGTATTAAAAGTAATTAGTTTTAAGCGTGTTTGTCTTAACGAGGTTCGACTATACTTATAAAACTTACCTTCTTATTTGTTAATAATAATAATCGGCTTAGTTACATTTCAAAACATTGTTTCGTTTCAAATATGCATAATGAAAGTGATGATTAAATCATAAGAGGATTGAAGTAATAGAATTATAGGAAATTTTTCGTGATAGGCCTAATCTTTTAACTTCTAAATAAGGAATATCAATTCAGAAATTTTGAGTTGGTCAGATATTTAAATTTTAATATCTGGAAAAATAAGCTGAGACAAAAGTATTATATGTAAAAAACCGTAGAAACCTTTTTTTCTGTTCTTGTCGAGGTTTAAAAAATATTGTTCTTTAAACAATATTTTTAAAAAATATTGTTCTTTATTCTAAGCTTCTGTGTGACTACATTATTTGAACTTCTTATAGACAGACATCTTGTCATTTTCAGGAAATTTTTTTAAATTAGTTTCAGCATTAATCCTCTAACTGCGCAATTTCTATACCAAAATCGTTTCAACAAAAAATTGAACTTTTTGTATTAATGGGCTCCTCAAATCTATACATGTTTCAGAACTAGAATGTGAACTTTTTTGAAATTTTTGTATATAGATTTAGACCATGGGAATATATATGCTCAGAAAACCTCGATTTTAAACATTATTATATGAAAATAATAACATTCACGTTTATCAGTGTAGTGTGGGTCGCTAGCGCCCGAGGCAAGTTAAGTATTGCGCTCGCTAAAACCCCTTAGCAGACCCTTCCACCAGTTTTCAATATTGAAATTTGGCGCCAGAAGCTTTCGCCCCGGTGGTACCCTACACGTTACTCACGAAACCGTTACTCCGAAACGCGTTACTCCCGTACTTCCCTGTTCATGTTACTCCCGAAAATCGAGGGATGGACAGTTAGAGAATTAATAAATGGTTTCGAGTAGATTGTCCTTATTCCGTCGATATTTATTCGAAGTTTCTTTCTATTTGCCAATCCGTGTTTCCAGACGACGTAGTTTCGACTCCTTTGTCTTGACACGGCATGACTTTGATTGTCCTTGCTCCATAAAACCGAAAAAAAACCCGTTTTAATGCACAACTTTATTGTTTCATCATGCATTTTGGACTTTTGTTTCGTCATTCGCAAGATAGAAAACATTCCAGGAAATATTTACTTATGAAACAAATCAATAACTTAATGCCTGCTATAAAATTATAACTAAGTTTAATTAAAGCATTTTTCTTAATTTTCCATTAGTTTGAATTTAATTAGGTGTGTTTAAATTAATATAGCAGATAAGGAACGGAATGATTTACATGCCTTTGATAGATGTTATGATTCAAGAAGCCATGATTCGCTTTTTCAATGCAAAGCTTGAATAGCCGGATATATCTATTACTTAATAATAATACATAATTGCGAATTTCCATATAATAATAATAATACATGAATTGTGAATTATCATATAATAATAATAATAATCGCCCACATCCTGTAAAAATGCATTTGATATCTTAGGCCCTTGGGAAGAACCCGATATTGAAGAATACACAGCCATCAAATTCAAGATGGACTGTGGAAATAATAATAATAATAATTAATTAGAGGAAGATTATTTAAAGATTATAATATAATGATAAAGATTTATTTTAGATAAATTTAATTAGAGGAAGTGGCCTCTTACAAATTAAACAAACTGACGAAGAGCAAAAAAGAGCCCTTAATGAATATTTAAACAAAGTAAGGAGAAGCTCCTAATGGAAGTGGCTTCAAGAAAGCTAATAAAGGTTTCAGACTCAAAGAAGTCCTTCAAACTAAATGAACTTCAAAAACGTCGCACAAATTGACAAAACAAACCCTCCATGGACAATATTTGAAGGAAATCGAGGAAAAGTCGATCGTCAGCATAACTGGAGATAGTTGCAATTGTGAACTTTAAAAAAAGAAACCGAAGGCCTGATCTTTGCTGCACAAGAGTAAGCACTGCAAACAAACGTGATGCCATCAAAAATCCAAAGGCAAAACGAGCAGTAAATGCAGGCTGTGATAGGTAAAAGATGAAACAGTCGACCACTTAATCAGTGGCTGTAGTAAAATAGCTCAATCAGACTACAAAAAAAAAAAAGAAGACATGACAGAGTGGCTACCCTGATTTACTGGAATATCTGCAGAACTTATGAGATCACGGTAACCAAGAACTACTGGGAACATGAAAAAAAAAAGTTACACAAAATGCTCAAATAAAAATCCTGTGGGACTTTCGGCTTTAAACAGACAGACATTTAAAACACAATATACCAGACATAACATTGGTGAAGGAAAAACAGGTATTTATCATCGACATTGCAATACCAGGTGACAGCAGAATTAAAGAGAAGGAATTCGAAAAAATCTCCAAATATCGTGACCTTGCAATAGAAATTAATAGACTCTGGAAAAAACAAGTAACAGTCATCCCGATTGTGATAGGTGCACTGGGGGCCATCACACCTAATTTAAAGAACTTCCTAGAAAAACTGGACATTACTGACATAACGACAACAGACCTACAAAAAACTGCCTTACTGGGCACCGCCTATATATTAAGAAGATATATGGACAGTTCTCAGGTTTCTGGGTGAGACTTGAACTGAACCAAGAACTCCAGATCAAGAGGATAGTGATTATCTCCTTGAAGCTGTGTAACACAACAATGTATAACGGACATAATAATAATAATAATAATAATAATAATAATGTTGCTTTTTATTTAATATAAAGTTTACAGAGCTGGTAACGAATTAAATGAGTTACTCAAAAATATCAAGAATTTTATGTTTTTACAATTTTAGTGTACAAATTAAAGAATTGCGTACTATAACTCTTTGCATTAAATCTGACAATTTTTTTAAAGCCAAAATCGCTGGTGTATTTCATGCAGGAGCTTAATTAAGTTTCTTATCCGGAATGTCGATATTTCTAAGATGAAATTGGGAGCATCGCCGCTTAGAAGATCTACAGTCTAATAAAAGTTCAAAAACTCTGTTAGCCTTTGTTTAACCTGGGAATCGGACACAAGACTGCAGAAAAGAGTCCGAAGCTTTGAAGAACACTGGGCATTAAACGCGTATTTTCTGTGTGGCAGATGATCGTCTTACTTCCACACCATCGCAGTGGCTTTTCCTTATAACACTCGGAGTCAGCAGGTCATAAGAGGACACCATCCCAGCGTCTGGTTTGTGTCCAACACCGCTTTTTGCTTAACTTCTATAGTTTGGAGAGAACAGGCATTTCCAGCATAATACGGCCGTTTGTTTGTCGTGGACTACCGAAGTTGAAAATATCAGTGTTCAAGTAAAATATCGTAAAAAGAAATGGGGTAATTTTGAGATAACTTATTAAAAATGAAAAACTGCAATTCCCAACTAGTTATCAAGATTCAAATGCAGAAGCACGAGCCTCTCCTTCCTATAAGATCACTGGATATCATTTGACTTCAGTGAACGAAAACAGCTTCAGAGGTACATGTAGTGAGAAAATTTTCATGTCGGTTTCATTGCAACTATAATAAAAGTTTAAGATAACAACGAAAAATTTAAAAAAATCCCTAGTGTAAATAAAAAAAAATAGTCGAACATAAAGAAAATATTATTAATGATTGTCTGTAATACGAAGTGTCTTATTAATAACTCCTAAATTATTAATTAGGCTTGCATATTAATGGCCCTGTCCCAGCAATTAAAACATGGCAGAAAATATTCATTGTCTGAACTCGTTGCGAACCATTAATTTTTTTAAACTTGAAATGAGCCTCCTAATCTAAGCTAACATACCCGATATTTACCGTCCACCGCATTATGTTATTTGAAAAATGAAATGACTTGTTGCCTCATTACGTTGCACAGCAAGCGATATATTTTTATTTGGAGTCCGAAAAATGGGACTTCTTCGGCCTTTTGCCACATTAATGCGTTTTTTCCTACTTGCGGTACTGCCTAGCCCGCCCTTTCAGCGTTGTTGCTTTGGTTTATGTAAACGATGGATCATTTGTCCCAGGACTCGTCCAGACCCATCCTCCAAACGCAAAAACTGTCATAATGAATAAAGATAACTCGGGGCAAATGATGATTTAGACATGCCTGGCATTTCAGCAACTTTTTGCAGCAGAATATTAATGAGAAAAGCAAAATCAATGAGCTAGGCACACAAAATACTAATAGGAAGGAAACATACATTATTTTTTGCGCTATGTTGCGAAGCCGCAATGAATGAAGTAAGTTATGTAGGTTAATGATTTAAACTTGCCTCATGTTTCCAAATGTTCATAAGGTATAATTACACTTTTTGTAATATTTTGTGACAAATAAAATATTTATTATTATTATTAAATCATGTTTTTGCACTCACGATTTTGGCTTAATTAGGGATTTTTGAACACATATACAGCGGAGTCTCGAAATGTCTACACGCCATGGTGGGGGGAGGGGGGGTCTCGAGTTATGCGGATGTCGAATTATCGGGGTAGAGGGAAATTAGGAAAAAAGAACATTAGCTTCTAGGGATATAATTTAAATATTTTTTAAATATAAATATGATTTGTTATTTATGATTAATGTGACACTATAGATTTTTTTTATTTATTTAATTGCATATCGAATTAACACTTAGTGCTACGCATAAATACATATATAATGCGTTCGTCCAACGCTCAAGGCACTCCGGACTCAATGGAGGGACCCTGGTTCGAATCCAGGATGGTGACGGCGTCTATTTTACTCCTAAATAAAAAAGCTCTAGTTTGAGTTAATTTATACATGGGTGTCGAAAATTATTGTATAATAAATTTCCCCCACGAAAACTCACAAAAAACTTTCCTTGGTGGCTTTGTGTGTTGACCATATTTGGCAATTGTGTTATCCCTGCGGAGGGTAATAATATCTTAACACCTTTACATACGGAGAAAGAGAGCGTTATTACCTGTCCTCATTCGTCTAGCGGTCCAAGACACTCCGGGCTCAACGGAGGGACCCTGGTTCGAATGTATGATAGGGATGGTATCTCTTTTTCTCCTAAACAAAAAGAGGCTCCAGTTTGATACATGGTTGTTGAAAATTATTATTGAACCTCCGTACAATAAAGCTTGTTTTCTAAAAGTTTTTATAAATACGCTTACAAAACTTATTCATAAAATTTTTATAAATACGTTGTAAAATTTTAAATTTTAGAGATTTTGTCTTTTCACTGAATATAAACAATCTAAAAATGTAGGGTTATTGAAATTTTTGTTGAGAGAGAGAGAGAGAGAGAGAAAGAGGAGAATTTATATATTGACATTAGCAGGTATTTATTTTGCGATGTCGAATTGGCGAGTTTTTTCTCCATGGCACAATACATTGAACTAAATAGATTGTTTGTTTGTTTGTTTGTTTTTTGGTTTTACGGCTCAAAGACTACAGTGGTCATGCTGCGCCGGGACCTACTGTTTTCCGAGGAATCCGAACCTCTTAAGGCCTGGGGAACCAAACCCCGGACTACAGTGAGCAGTGCGATCTTTATGAGATCTCTGAGTAAGCGTTCTTTTTGCACTGCTGGGAGTCGAACCCGGATTAGCCGCGCAATAGGAGAACGCGTTACCACACTGCGCCACCGCAGGGCTGAACCAAACAGAACCGCATAAAAAGTTGAGTTATCCGGAATGTCAATATATCCTAGGAGCTACATAGAGGATTACAAAACAGACAGGAGCTACATAAAGGAAATTACAAAAACCGGATATTAGTGCCCTTCATGGAGTTCACAAGATTAGCACTTAAGTGCTTGTCAATTGACTGCGAATCAGTGGTGGCTCGTTGGGTGACCCGAGTGAAGCGGCACTTCACCTAAAGAAATTGGGCGGTTGAACAGTTTTTTTAATTTAATCTCCAAATCCTTTTTATTTTTTTGTCGAATTTAAAATTTGATTAGAAAAATAAAATTTAGAATTTTATTTTGAGCCCACTATTTGTTTTTAATTTAATTCCTTTAATATAATTGGAATTACATTCAGGAACAGAAGGCTACGTTTTTAAGTCAGCGCTTTAAACGCGTTAAACGCACCAACGAAATATTGCCCGCTGAGAAAAAGGGCCGAATGAAGCGACGATAGAAATTCAGAGCTGTGTTTCAAAACGGAAATGCTTTGCGAACATGGTTACCATGGCAAAATTATTGGGGCAAGCACATTTTATGTACGTTTATACATTACAGTATATGTAAAATCGCAATTTATTTCAAATTATTGCGGGGGGGAGGGGGGGAGCTTGGGCCCATATAACTTTACGCCTACGGTTCGTATTAAAAATAATTCGTTTTAAGCGTGTTCGTCTTAACGAGGTTTGATTGTATTATTATTAGATTTTATTATTTCTTTTTCTGTTTATTTATTTATTTTTACTAAAGAACGATTTTACAAACACATTTTCCCCAAAAAAGACCCAGTTCCCTTTTTTATTAAGTATCGCTGTCAACCAAGAGCTGACAGGGGGGGGAGGTCACAAGGGTCGTGACCCCCTAAATACAGTTTTTCACTATAAAAATCCAATTTTCATGATGACTGAAGGGTGTTATTCCGAAACCATGACAAATTTTGTTCGTGACTTCCCCTAAAGTGAAAGTTTGTGTCTACCACAGTTGTCAACTTGTAAGAATTTTTCAAAGGTACAATTGAAGCGTGTACTATTGAAGTGGAAAAGTGGTCCGCGGTTTAAATTGAGTTGGGAACCACTGCACTAGAAGAATAGCGAGAAGCTTGCTAGGAAGGATGAGACGTCCTTTCCACTTTCCTCACGTGACTAATGAATTACGTTTAACATCACGTCATGTGGAGCCGCTCGAAGAGCAGTCGTTAAATTGGGGACACTGCTGTGTCCATCTTTTATATGGTCCAAAGTTCAGATATGCGCACTATGCTACAAGTTCTCAAACCGCCTAGGAAATCAATATTTCCGTTACTTGATTCGTTAGGTTAAACTTAAGAGGTTCCTTTACAATATGACGTTTCCCTTAAATGACAGGGTATGTATTTTATTAGAAACCCCATTTTCCATGTGGAATAACGATGATAAAAGATTTTTTTAAGTAAAGAAAAGCCCATGCCTGTGTTAAACGTAAGTAAAGTTGCAAAAAAAAAAAAAAGGACAAAGTATATAATCGGCATTTTAAGATTTCGTGATATTCGGAGTTTGAATGGCTGTGTGGGAGTTATTATTTAAATAAACTTTTTTGTATGCCATGTTTAATCATTGGTGTTAAATCAAATGTGTGGAATAAGAGTGGTTTCAATGATTTTGGTAACGTTACCCGTGCTCTTCACAAACATGAAGGTTTTTTTACCATGTGGATTGTACATTATGTTTTTCAAACTTAAAAAAAAATTTAAGTGGTATTGAGGATGCTTTAAAAGAATACTTTAGGCAATATATATTAAACGCTTCAACGAAAATATGCAGCTTAATGGACGTTTCATTCAATTGCCCGCCCATTCGTGCTGTTCTTTACTTGGGGAAGCAAGAATTAGCATTTCGTGGTCATCACAAAGATGTAACCTCCACTAATCATGGTAATTTTAAAGAATTGTTAGAAACCTTTATTTCGATAAGCCCTGTGGACATTCATGAGCACTTTTGAAAAATCACACCCATGTTTGCCGGCAATTCTAAGACTATTCAGAATGAAATAATTGACTGCATTTGGCAATATATCAATGAACATATCGAAAAAGAAATAAAGGATTGCATTTTTTTCTATACAAGTAGACGATTCCACAGATATTGTCCAAAAATCTCAATGTAGTATCATAATTAGGTATGTTATTGCTGGTGGAAAGTCAGTGGAAAGATTTTTGGGATTTTATGACGTCAGTTCCAATCGGACTGCCGAAGCATTGTTTAACCTTGTATCAAGATGCCTCGAAAAATTTAACTATAAATCAAAACTTATAGGATTACGTTTTAATGGGGCAAGCGCAATGTCAGGGCACTTAAATTGTCTTCAGTCCAAAATTAAAGAAGTAACGCCACATACAGTTTTTATTCACTGTTTGGCACATCGTCTGAATTTAGTGCTACAACAAAGCTGCAACAGCATTTCACAGTGTCGCATATTTTTTGCAACTGTAAGCGGCATACCTGCATTTTTTCATCATTCTGCCAAACGAACTCACGTGGTCGATACAGTCGTCGGAAGACGAATTCCTACTTCTGTTATTACGCGATGGACATCAAACTCTAAAATGTTGAGTGTTATAAATAAAGAATGGGATTCTTTAAAAGAAGTATTTACTGAGATTATGAACGATCCAACCTCCGATCAAACTTCGCTTAGGCAGAGTGTCGGCTATTTAAATATATTTAACGACTTTGAATTTTCACTTTTGGTTGTTGTTTTTAACCATATTTTTGGACTTACGGATGTTCTCTTCAATGTACTACAAAATAAGTCATTTGACATTAATTTTTGCATCTCACAAATTAAAAATACGCAGATTCTTTTAAACATCAAACGAAAGGAGGATACATTCGTGGAAATTTTCGAATTAGTGATTTCGAAAACAACAGTTCCAACTGAACACCGTGAGGGACGAAAAAAAGTGACGCTCACACAAAATAAAGTTCTTGCAAAATATAAAATTCATATTTTATGAAATATTAGATACTATTTCTTTACAAATTACTACACGTTTTCAAGATATGGAAAAGCTTCATTTTATTACATTAATGGATACTTCAAAATTTATAGAGTATTCCAATAAATTTCCTACGGAAGTAATAAATAATTTAAATGTGTACTACCCCAATATATTTACTGACTTCCAAAGATTGAAAAATGAATTAAAACACATATATCTGGATAAGCAGTATAGAGATATGAAATTACAAACATTCATGGAAATTTTAACAGAAAACAGATACATTTTTAAAGAAGCTTATAAACTTTTTTGCTTAATAGTGACTATTCCGTCCACTAGTGTTTCCGTAGAACGGAGTTTTTCTTGCTTAAACAGAATCAAAATCAGTCTACGTAATACGATGTTAGAAGACAGACTTAGAAACTTGTTAAAAATTTCAATTGAAAAGGAACTACTAAAAGAGTTAATAGAAACTCAACCATTTTTTCACATCATCGACAAGTTTGCAAGTCTAAAAGAATCGAACTTATATTCAAAAAATAAAGACTGGGTAAGCATATATTGCATATTTTTATTTTGCTTGTTGTCTCCACATATTATCTCTGTCTGTACAACATGTAGTACCATATCAGGTCCTATATATATATATATATTGTGAATATTTGGAATATTATGCATGACAGATTATTGAAATTTTAAATTAAAACTTTTTTATTGTTGACATATTTTAACAATTTCATATATACAATGAATAATTTTATGTTTTGATAATATTTAGATTTCATACAATTACTAGTGCATGCACAGTTTTTGTATCGAAAGGTCTATTATGTGTAAATAATTGAATTATTTAAATACATCCATATTTTTAAATTATATATATATATATCAATCACAATAAATGCAATTATTTTACTAGAAAACGGAAATCTATTGGCCATTTTTCCGGTTTCTTTTTGGGGTGGAGGAGAGGTACCGGTTCACCTGTTTTTGAAGTTACGAGCCGCCACTGCTGCGAATTAAGTGACAGTCTTAATGACATCCTCAAGGAGCAACGCTAAAATTAGAAAAGAGGCTACGTCCTAATTCAGTCGCTATCTAGCGACTTTTAAATGGAGATGCGACCTTTTTTTATTCTTTTTTTTTTGACCCTTTCTATCATCGGCTGTTTGCCGATTCGCATGTTGTGCTATTTGTGTTACGACAACTTTTTTCATAATTACGTTGAACTTAGGAAGAGCAATAATATCTATCTTTGCAATACATACATGGGTCAAAAAAAGTGCAATTTGAACCGAAAACATGAGTGTCAAAATTTATATTCCCTAAGTAATTCCCCCTTCACTCTCTCATAGAAAGCGGCGGCTTAAAATTGAATTAAAATTCACTAAATTGCTATCAGTAATGAGGTGGACTGGCGTAAATTAGGAATATGAAGAAAAGATGTAATACATTTTGTGCTTTACTGAACAGTCTTGCTTGATATGAATTAAAATGTCTCAATAAAATTAGATCTCAATAAAAGCATCAACAAAATTTTGCTAATAACATTTTTCAACAAAGATTTTGGAACATGGAAGAATGCCGGTGTTTCTGACGTGAATTTTCGTACCGAATTCAAATCTGGAGTCAGAAATTTTCCATCACCTGTATTTTTTTTTGTAATAACGTTTTTTATTTATAAATATATTGCAAGAATTGATTTATTTTGTTACAGTTGGTTATGTCATTTTTTCTCAAATACACGTATATATTTTATTATTATTATTATTATTATATTAGTGTATGTATTATATAAATATTGTATAAATTTATTAGTTTAGTAGCCATTTATAACTTTAGTAGCCATTTATAACTTTAGTAGCCATTTATAACTTTAGTAAGAAGACAAATAATGATTAGAAGACTAGCTCTGGGAAAGGTGATCAAAAAGCAGGCGCAACACAGATACGGCATTTGAGCAAACAATGATATTAGTGAGCGGACTTTTCACTGTGTGTACAGTGAATTCAGTGAGTTACCTTTCATATTGTGATCGTCACTGAGCAACTGCGTTATAGTTGATACTGTGGCATAATACCAAGGAATTGGTTAAATCATCCAGATATCTTCTGTTATTTGTGTGGGGGAAATTCACATTTACAGCTCACCAACGCAATTTTACTCCACCGATAAAAAAAAAATGGTAGGAGCTATATTTTGGCTGTAAAACAGATACCTAGGTAAGATCAAG
>QLNU02014802.1:17335239-17353186 GCA_006491805.2 Dysdera silvatica
GATATCAGCATTTGGTGATAAATTGGGGCTGATCTGTCCTGGGATGAGAGAGCAGCAAGGTCATCCACATCTCTGAAAAGGGAAATCTACAGGGAGGATAAAAGATGAGATTAATGTCTCTCCATGCGAAATTGATGGGGATGTATATAACAATGAATATAAATGAAATTTCTGACTTTATTTTTAGATTGTCTGAAACTGATTTGAATTAATAGCAATAGAAGTCAAGGACGCATTGTAAAAATATAAAAGTGGAATAAGATACCAATTTTTAAAATCATTGTATTATTTTCTACATTAATTAATTGATTTAATTAATAAACTCTGACCTTAATAAAAAATTTAATCGGTTTTTCCAAATATGTATTTAATAATGGACATGTGAGGACAATTCTTCAGGAAAATTTGTTAGCTTTTTTGTTACGTTTTGGAGGGCATGTTACAAAATTAGTGTTTTATTGAATACGTTTACAAATATATATACCAGGTATACGATACTACAAAACGAACTAGTGACAACTTTGTGTTGCAAGTAGCGGACAAAAAAAGAAACACTTCCAATTTTTGTAAAGTTTCTGGAAGGCAAACCGTCCGTGAGATCAAGTTCTGAAATTTCAAACGCATAGTTTTAATGGAGATGATTTTCTTACGATAGTGTTAAAATTTTCACATGTTTCTACGCAGCCTGCATATTTTTCTTAAAAATGGCACACTAACGAAACCCCATTTCTTGCAGCAAGTGCTTTCTTCTGCTATTGCCCTTCACTGATGACGTTTATGCTTTATATTGCCAAGCTGATGCAACCTTAGTGACAATTCCTCAATCGGTGTTTACAATTTCAGATATTCCTGTTGCGGATGCCCCCCCCACCCAACGCCTCATTCAAACCATGAAGATCCTTTCTCAAAAAGCTTACTGCACTAATTTCTTAATCCCACTCTAACATCAAACAATCGACAATGCATCTCTGTCTGCTTTTATACTCACGTCCAAGAAGTGTGTTCGCATATCAACTATTTTGGTAGCTGCTGCAGTGCAGACGCTACGTTGCAACTTATGAAAAAACTTAAATCTGTATAATAATAATTTACTTGTTTTCAGAAGAATAACTAGGGATTACTTCTTAGGGGGATTCATATATGTGATTTAAAATATTATGTAGCATTATCTTGTTTATTCTCCTGGACTGTAGAACTATACATTTGATAAAATAAAGTCTCAATCAACATGGACTTTATGGTACAGAAATGGAATAACACAATATTTCACAGAATAAATGAAATAGTATTATTATTATATTACTGACATTATAGTTTAGCTTTTAGTTTTTTTAATTCACTTCGCATCACTATCGAAAAACAAAACTAGAAAATATCAAAGACGGAATTCTTAAAATTACATATACAAAATGAAAGAAAATTTTTAATTTGGATGCTTGACATTATAGATTTTTTATGGTCCTTTAAATGAATATTATAATCAACAAGTGCCTTAATATATAATTTGTGAATAATGTCATTAATATACACTCTTTTGCAAAAAAAGAAGGAATACCATGAAGAAATTATCTGTTTTTATTGAAATTAAATGTACATCCAGCACATACGCAGGTAAGGAAATGATAAAAATATTCAAGGCCGTAGGACCCATCAGTGGCTAGGAATTGCACATTAAATGTTCAAATCAATAGCTGGTAACCCTTCCTCCCGGAGGCGATGCTTGCTTCTATACGTCTAGGTAAGGAGTGATAAAGTTTCCTAATGCCATTCTGCGACACATTCTGCCAGGCATTCCTCACTTGTTGCTCCAGATCTGGCGGCCTGCCATGTCCCATACATGTTCGATTGGCGAAAAGTCTGGTGACCTTTCTGGCCAAGGAAGAGTATCAACAGCATGGAAGCAGCTCAAAGATAAGCAAGCCATATGGGGCCTGGAATTACCTTGTTGCAAAATGTCCCCAGGCTGTCTTGTCCTGAAGGGTAATGCAAACGGTCGCAGGGTGCCTTCAACCTATCGCTCAGCTGTTAAATTTATACGCAGAATGACTAGGGACGTCCTGCTGTCGTAGTGGATAGTAGCCCACACTATCACACTAGAGGATTGCCTCTGTAAAACAAAGGGTGGTTGGAACCGCTGGCCCTGGTCATCTGCTCCAAGACTGAAGCGGGATTCATCGCTGAACACTATGCGATACTAATCTGCTGGCAGCCACGATGACCGGCTACGACACCACTCCAGACGACTCTGTTGATGGTGCGGGGTTAAAGGCAAACGTCTTAAAGGCCGCTGTGAGGGTAACCCCACCTCAGCCAAGCATCGTGAGATGGTAGAAGGTGCCACGGGTGGTATGGAAGAGACTGTAATACGTTGGATGACGGACAATGATACCGTTGGGTGAGCTTGATACTGTCACTCAACCAACCGACCTTGCCTCGAATTCGTGCACCTTGGCCTTCCAGAGCTTTTATTACGCCGATGGGTTCCTTGCAGAAACCATTGCTGCCAACACCCTTGAACAGCAGTGTCCGTACGGTGCAGGTGGCAGCCTATTGCTCAGTAGGACCAGCCAGCTTCAAGCATCCCGACTATGCGACCACGTTCGAAGTCATCCAATTGGTTATAAGGTCTTCGTCAACGTCGTAACGGCATTATTGGTTGCGTCTCCAGGGAACTGCAACGCTGATAACGAAAAAAAATAAACCGTTCGCAATTTTTACCTCTTTTATACGATGCTCGTTGCAAAATAGAAATGCGCGCTATGATTGAAGTTAACACTCATTGGCTTTGAAAATTTAATCATTTGCATACTTGGTCTAAAGTAATTTTGATGGAAATTTTCAAGATGATCGGATTATTATTATTATTATTTTTTTTTTTTTTGCAAAAGAGGGTGTAATATACGACCAATACCATGCGTATAAGGAGAACAATTATTATACTTTTTCTGATTATCATCATAATTGTGCTGAATCCGCTTAGCGAAATTTGGTAATTATGTTGGCTATCTTTTCTTTATCCCTTGTTGTACGAACAATTGCTACAGTCGTCGGATTTTCTACCAAGTATTTTATTTTTTTAGGAGAAGGAAGATAAATAAGTACATATGTTACATTACAAAACGGAACTTGCGCAAATTGCAACTAAAATTTACAGATGTAAATAAGTATAAATGATCCCGTTACACCATCCCGAAACATCGTTGATATACGTAAAGAGTGTAGGCAATTGTTTTGAAAACAAAGTACAATTTAATCATCTATTATTAATAATACGTGTTTAATTAGATTCTGTTAACTCCTATTACCTAAGCAAATTCTGTTCATTAATCATTTTAGCAACTATTACCAAATACCATTATGTATATTACCATTATTATTTATTTCACCATTACTTACATTCAAGCAACAAAAACGTAATCCCAAATGAATAAATTGATTTTGTGTTATTGTATAAAAAATATCATTAAGTCTGCACACACACATCCTTGTTAATTAATTAATAGTTAAAGAATTCATTAACAAAGGCATGCACAATGGGCGGAGAAAACATATGTATAAGAAATAAAATTATTAATCGGCGTTTCAGCACGAAAACGTAGTTTTTCTGTGTTTTCCAAAATATTTCGTATTTCAGTTTTTTCAGTTTCAGAACCTAGAGAAGGGATTCAAAATACTAGCGTCAATTTCTTTTATCAATTTTCCTGCAGGCCTTAAATTCTTAAGAAATTTTGAAAAGACCTTACAAAGTTTGATTACACATAAATTGTTCGATGTACTTCTTGTGAATCCCCTAAGATTTGAAGATTTATAAGATCTGAAAACAGATAGAGATTTTTAGCACTTTATGAAAGAACATTTCTACTCGCTGATAATAATCGCTGTCTGTGCCAGCTTCATAGAAAATTCTAGTATGCTGTTATAATACATTTTAAAACCTGTCTTATTTCTTTTATGGACAAAAACTTCTGTAGGTTTCGGTACGAACTCGATGACAACAGGAAATACCGTTGTCACTGATGTCCTGCTTGCTCTATTGATAATTTTACTCCGTAGAGCATAATTATAACTCTACGGTATACGTTAGCGAGGTGGGTGTACATTCATCGTGGATTAAAAGATCATATCATGCCAGCTTAAGCCGATATTTGAATGAAGCTGAAGATAACCTAACAAGTGCCTATTGTGGAGTTCTACTCCATTGTAGAAGTATTGTGGAAGTATTACTATTGTGGAAGTATTACTATTGTGAAAGTATTACTATTGTGGAAGTATTACTATTGTGGAAGTATTACTATTGTGAAAGTATTACTATTGTGGAAGTATTACTATTGTGGTCCACTATTGTAGAAGTATTACTATTGTGGTCCACTGTTGTGGAAGGATTACTATTGTGGTCCACTATTGTGGAAGTATTACAATAAATTTTCTACAACGTCCCGCAAAGTCCATTATATAATTTCAAATTTAGGATAAATAATACTTACCTAGCACTAAAGGTAACATGTACAAGTGATGCATTCTCTGTATACCGAATGCCAATTCACTGAGAAAGTCTTTTAAGTATACGCTATAGTTCTCTAAAAATACCACAGGTAACTTTCCCAGTATGTAGTTTCAAGCTGCATTTCGAAGAGCTGAAATTCGCCAAAAATTGAAAGTTTCGGTTATTTGAGGTATTGTGTAATTTCTGGCAGTTTTAGGAGATGGTTTGCCTTTGCTTATTTGGAACTGGAGATGTCAAAATTATGTGCATATAGATGTTTTTAATGCATTGCAGTTTTTCGTTGAACGTGAATATACCATTCTTGCATGAAGTTGAAAGTATGACACACTTACAGTAGGACAACTATCACCTAACATGATTTCTCAATCGGCAGATAATGTGTTTACAGGCTATTTCAGTTACATTTGAATTTTCAAGAGTTAATCGTTGCCTTTGCACAAGAAATTAATGATTAATGCGGTATTAAACTGCATGTGGTTATATCCATGTAGTAACGGTCCTTTATGAATAACATTCAGTAACCATGCATATTATTGGATGCTAGGCTAAAAATTTTCACTCTGTCTTACATCTCTGCTTCGAAAGTTGCAAACTGTACGTCGTTTTAACCAATCTTTTGCTTTCATTTATATTTCATATAATTAATATGCCTTGTTCTCAGTGCATTCGACGGAGAATGCTGTTTGAGCATTAATTTAAGAAAATAGATATATAATCGCGAACTCTACAAAAAAAATTTACAGCAATACTTCTGCACCCTCGTGTTTAATTAGGAGAAAATGCGACTTTGACAAATATAAGTACAAAGATAAATCATGAATGGGTGGTCCCAATAACTTAATAGTTAGGACCTTGAGAAGACTACCACTCAATTCCTTAGTTCAAATCTTGCCCGGAATATAATCATTTTTATTTCCCCCTTAAGTCCTTAAAGAAATTGATACAGACGTTGTACAGCATAAAGATTCGGAATAAAACCTTTTTTCCTGCCTTTTCAGCCTTTGAAGAAAAATTAGTTTTCCCCGTTCCATTGTTTTGAATTCTAGATCTCTAGGTGCAGTCATGCATTGTTTACTTCTCGTACATATGACTGTCAGCAGAGAAATAATAATAATAATTCTCCTCCTCCTCCATTTCAGCTCCTAAAGGCCGTGTGCCTCTTTAATAATCGTCGCCCATTCTTCTCTGTCTAAAGCTTTCCTCCTCTATTCTCTTTCTTCCGTTCTTCTCAGGTCTTCCTTTTACTCAATCCTGTCCTCTTTTCGTGGGTTGTCGCGCTATTCTAACTTCTAGATTGGTTCTTGTAATCTTTTTAACTATTCTTCTTTCACTTGTTCTACATGTTCAAGCCGTCTAAGTTTGAGTTATTTTTGTCCGAAGTTAGAGGTCTTCATTTGAATAGCATATTTTATTGTTTTTCTAATCCTACATTTATTTTTTATGAACTTCCCTATATATTTTGTGAAGAACTTTTATTTTCCATACATTCAGGAAATCTTGATCTCTAGTCTGTGCGTCTAATATCTCAGCCTCAATTTCATATAAAACTATAGATCGTATAATAGTTTTAGAGATAGTAAGTTTTAATTTTTGTGGGAGGCATTCTAGGAACTTAACATTTTCTGGAATGTAAAGTGGATTCTATTCTCTTTCATTCTTGCTTTATTCCTACTCTAATTGTATTAGCTTCCACTTAAACGTTACTTAATGTTTGAACTGATGTAGTCGTTCACAAATCTGCTCTCAATTTTTTCTCTTTTCTAGCTTTTCGTATTCTGAAACCTTTTTCTTCTCTCTCTCTCTCTTATTAATCGTGTATTTCGTACTGTACGAATTGATTTCTAACTCGAATTAAACCAAGGGAAAGTCTTTCTAATTAAATAGAAACAGATTTGGTAAGAAATTAAATTAACGGTAATATTTTTTCATGATACAGATTTATACTCTAACCTTATTTCTCCTGGCTTTCGATTGCCTAAAAGAAAAGAAATTGCCTAAGAAGAAAAGAAAATATATGATATACATTCAGATTAAATCAAACTTACCATCTTCGTGTTTCGGTTCCATTACTTTGCAGGCTAAGTCGCTTAATTCAGCCTTTTATCACTTGTTGTTATGTATCAGAAGTTAATTCCTTTAACTTAAACCCTGCACTGCCCTCTCTCCTTAATTAGACAAAGGAACTTCAGTTGACCCTTTTGAGTCAAATGCAAGTCCTTGATTGAAAGCATAAAACCGAAGTCTCCCCTTAGATTTTCCTCAGTCAAATGAATATTGTCATAAGTGTACGTATAAAGTTCGTAAGGGAGTTATAGGCTCAATGTGGAGTTATAGAGCTACAACTCACGATGAGTTCTACGATGAGAGCTACAACAACGATGAGTTCTGGGAACTGGTTTTCTCTTAAGGAGAGTGACTTGTGGGAACTGGTTTGGCTACTTGAGTTGAGCTAGAATCTATGCGCGTTTAGCTATCTTTTCTAGCCCATACCTTCTTTGCAATACGTTATTTATTTATGTAGGGGCTGCAGGCCCCAAAATCATAATCGCCCTTTAGACTCTTATGAATCAAATGCAGGTTATAGTTGAAAACCTTAAACCGTAGTCTCCTCTTAGATTTTTACGAGTCAAATTCAAGTTCTTGTCTGAAACCATAAAATCGAAATTACCCTTTGGACTCTTATGATTCAAATACAGATTATTGTCTAAAACCCAAAACTGTAATCTCCTATTAGACTTTTATGAGTCGAATAAAAGTTCTTGTCTGAAATCTTGAGGTCATAATCACCCTTTAGATTCTTATGAATCAAACACGGGTTATTATCTGAAACCATAAACTCGTAGTCTCTCCTCTTAGACCATTATGAATCGAATGCAAGATTTCATCCGAAACCATAAAATCAAAATCCCCCTATAGACTCTTTAGAGTCAAACACAGGTTATTTTCTGAAATCATAAATTCGTTGTCACCCATTAGACTCTTATAAATCCAATGCAAGCTATTTTCTATACCCATAGTAGTCTCGTAGTCTCTCCTTAGGCTCATGAGTCAAATAAAGGTTCTTGCCCATTCCCATAAACTCGTAGTCACCCTTTAAACTCTTATGAGTCAAATGCAGGTTGTTTTGTCTGAAACCGTAAATCGTAAATACATTATAAATTATTTTCCATGGTTTTAAATTGTCAATATAATTCTATCTGAATTATATTTTATATTTTCCTTTACAAAATTTAAGACTATGCATTATAAAATATGTTTTGGTGAATGGAATGATTCTTTTTTTATAGGAACTGCAGATTTTTCCACTTTCAGGAAATGATAGCAAAAAAGGATTTTCAGAAAAACCAGATATTTTTCAAGAAGCGGCAAGAAATATGAATACAATTTCATTTCTTATCTTATCTATATCTAATCTTATATTTCAGATTTTAATATTTCTTTCCAAACTTGAAAGTTAAGATATTAAATTATTTTTTACATTTCGTTTTGATGTTGTTTTAAGCTTTTTTTTTAAGTTTGTAAGGTAAAAATTGCTAAACGAAAACAATTTAACATGAAAAAACGCCCCAAAATGAAGCCTTATATCCCTCAGATGTTTAAAAAATTTGCATTCTGACAAAAAAAACTTTTCTCATATTTTAATAGCTCGCTTTCTGATTTCTCTCTCTCTCATGACTTGTATTTTTTCGCGAGGCTTTCATGATTTAACTTTTCAATAAGTTCTACTTTTATTAAATATTTTTTGAGAGACTCTGCAAAATAAATTGAGAAATCTGATGCTAGGATTTTCCTTTATTTTTGTTTCGGTCTATAAAGGAGCAAAGGGACGTCGTTTCGTTTATTTTCATGGCTTCTTAATCTGAGGCATAAAACTCTTATTTACTTAGCCTTAGAAATAATATTTTTCTCGTTTAATGTAAAATTGGATTATTTGCTGTTGAGTTGTTGAGTAGGTAACACCGCTTGACATAAATATAATAAAAGCAATCAGACAACTTTGAGCGGTTTGTAAATTATTAGTACATGAGCCGGCTTTCGGCTGCGCTAAAGGGCAGCCTTCATCAGATGTATATGGAACGAATCAAACATACAGCAGATACTATAATCAAGGAATACAAATGGGGAAAAACAATAATGTAATGTTTTCCCCATTTGTATTCCTTAATTATATTATCTGCTGTATGTTCGATTCGCTCCATATACATCTGATGAAGGCTGCCCTTTAGCGCAGCCGAAAGCCGGCTCATGTACCAATAATCTAACAAACCGCTCAAAGTTGTCTTTATTGCTTTTATTATATTATAGGATTATTTGCTGTTTATCTCGTGCATAAATTCACTAACGCAATTGCATTTTTTAATGGAAGCAAAAAAAATGATATCTTTAGCGTTTGCTTTTTTCTTTGCACGTAACTATGAATATATTAAGTTAATTAATTAATCAGATAAGCTACAATAAATGTTTTTAGGATTTTATGCGTGCCAAAATACAGCCCGTATTAACATAATAAAAAAAGAAAAGTGGCGAAGAGAAGAAAAGAAGAAAGAAATATTCCAAGAGGAAGTTAGGAAAGTATAGTTCTGAATAAACCAATTTTTGACTTCAAAATTAATTAGCCTAGCCTAGTTTCCCATGTCTTCCGGGGCACCTAACGTGCTAACGTTTTATCCCCCCCTCAATGTAATGGATGGAATTGATAGTAGGTGGGGGGGGGGATATGACAAGGGAGTAAGATGTTAGAAGTTGGCGTTGAGAGAAACTAGGGAGGCCGATAAGGAATTTACAACTGAATGAAAAGAAAAGGCAGAATGAATAAATGCGTGGATAAAATGAATAAAAGGGTGGAATGCGATGAAGGATAATAGTCCAGTGGTTAAGAGATCGATTTTCGCCGAGTACTGGGTCCAAATGATGCATCACCACTTCCGTCTGGTCAACGCTGGTGAATGATAGGAGATTAAAGGTGCGGTAGGGAGCAGAGTTGGGGTGAGGAGGTCATGGGTCGAACACTTGAGCGAGTTTGTTAACAGAGATGGTCAGGATCAGTATATTGTGGTACGACCCATAAAAGGGGTGATCATTGGTGGTAATTAGGGTGAACTTGCCGTGAGGGATTGGTGTAAGTTGGGTGTGTGTGTTGAGTGTCTGATTATGTAGTATGGGTAGCTGTGTTGAGATGAAAGATTGTTGAGTTGTTAGTGGGGGGGGGGGGCAATCCTTTGAGGGATCTACGGGTGACTATAGGTGTGAGTTGAAGGAGGTTTGAGTTGGGAGGGCGTTGCTGATGAGATTGATTAGGGTGGGGTTAATGATTGGAATAAGTCGTGTTGATTGGTTCGTTTTGAGGCTAGAATGGGTTGGTTGGGAGTGAGGTTGACAGACTCTACGGCGATTATATCGGCGTCGGGTGATTCTAGTGGGAAGTACTAGGATCCATCGAGGTCCGCAAATTCTCGGAGAGAGGGTGGAGGGCGGGGAAGGGGGGAGGCGAAAGCTGAGGTGGGTAGGATGAGGGGGGAGAGGTTGAAATTATTTATATATATGCTTTTAGAGGTCCGTTGAAGCGGTGTTGAGGGGTATCATGGAGAATGTGAGAGTTTGTGATAAGAGGGTTTTGGTGAAGATGAATGTAATCAAAGTAATTTTGGGAAAGCTCGTGAATGGTTTCGATAATAGAAGGGATTTTGGTATCTTGGAACATTCAGTTATTACCAATATGCCAGGAAATGTGGAGGATTCATCGCATTATGGCGTTTTCGACACACACACACAGCTATCATATTCCTTGTCTTGCAAACACGGTAAAACCTCTCTACAACAATATTATATGGATCAAGAAAAATCATCGTTGTACAGAGAATTATTGTTATAGGAAGGATTCATTATACAGTAAAAACCTCCCTACAACACATTATACAGACCGTGAAAAATTGTCGTTGTAGGGGGATTTATCGTTATATCAGATATCGTTTTTAGGAGGTTTTACTGCATCTAAACTTATTGGTGTGGAAAAAACTTTTGAACTAAAACTTTTGGAAACTAAACTTTTGGAACTAAAACTTTTTTTCTGTAAGAGAGAGAGGAGTTTTCTGTAAGAGAAGGGTTTGGTTGCAAAGAAGAGACCAGGTAGGGGCAGCGTAGGTGAGGATCGGGCGAATGGCTGTAGCATATAGTAGAAGTTCATTTTGAAGTGAGAGAATGGAGCGTGGTACCATCATGTTACATGGAAGAGAGAAAGCTGCTCTAACTTTATTCTTTACATCTGTGAGGTGATTGGAGAATATTAGATTACTGTCTATTAATACTCCAAGATATTTGATATTTGAGAACATGCTGATGGACGTTTTAAGTATTAAGAAGGTGGAGGGAGATGGTGTGCCGTGTTTGGAGAACATAATGGCCTGATTTTTGAGTGGGTTGATTTGGATTTTCCATTTATTAAGCCATCTAAGTAGACCACTGACGTACTTTTGAATGGTTGAGATTGCCTGGGAGATGTGAGGTTTAGAGGTGTAGATTGCCGTGTCATCCGTGATGAGGGCCAAACAAATGTTGTTAGTTTTAGGAAAGTTATTAAAAAATGGAAAAACGTGTTGGAAAAAGCTTGGCGCCTTGAGGGACCACGGCTGAAGAGGTGCGTAGTGAGAAAAGGGGTTTGATTATGGAGGTTAATTTGGAATTTACGGTTCTTAATGAAGGAGTGAATGATATTGACTAGGTAGGGGGTATTAATATATAAGAGTTTTGCAATAAGCCCAGGGTTCCAGACTGAGTCAAAAGCTTTAGATATGTCAAGGCTTAATAGGGGAGTACATACGTTGTTTTTGGGGAAATGTTTCATATTTTCAATGATTCTGGTTATTTGGTGAGTAGTAGAGTGCTTCTTACGGAAGCCAAAATTTTCATGTATAATAATAATATCGTTGTTTTCAAGAAAATCAATAAGTCTATTTTGGATTATGGCTTCTGCAATTTTAGAAATTGAAGGAAGCAGAGAAATGGGGCGGTAACTGTCTGGTTGGAGTGGGCTTTTGCCTTGTTTGAGAATGAAAATAATATGAGCTGTGTTCCATGAGTTAAGAAAGTATTGAAGCGTTAAGGAGCAATTTATGATATAGGTAAGAGTGGAAATGTTGGGAGGTGTGAAGTGCTTAATTGCAGCGTTTGATACTCCGTCTGAGCCCGGTGCCTTGCGAAACTTCAGTTTGTTGATGATATTATTGATTACGAGTTAGGTGGTCAGAGGTGGATGCGGGTGGATAGAAATGTTGTCAACGTAGTCATTATATGTACTGGAAATAATTTCGTGGAAACGAAGATGGTGGGGGCTGTGAGAGGAGAATTGCCTTTTGAAGGAGTCAGCAAAAATCTCGGCGAGATCTTTTGGTTGGTAGAAGTACGATGAGGGGTGACCAGTTTAGTGATGAATGACTTTCGCCCAAGAAGTTTCTTGTGGAATTTTCAAATTGAGCCGTCATGTGTGGAAAGGTTGTTAATTATATTAGCCCAACGCTGTTGCACTAAGGAACGAATTTTTCGAGTAATGGAAATTTTCAGGTTAAGAAACGTTGTTTGTGGACAGGACTTCTAGTTCGTTGGGCCTTTTTTCGAGAGCAGTTCCTTTCATGGATAAGATAGCGGATGTGGTAGAGGGAGGGAGGGGGAGAGAAAAGGGTTTGTTTGTGGGACGGTATTTGGTGGTGAGATTTGAGCAATTGAGGATCATGTTTGTGAATGTTTCAACTAGGAGGTCAAGATTTGGGGCGGGGGGGCGATAGTGTGGGTGAGGGGGTTTGGTAGAGATGTGTTTAGATGAAATTGAAAAAGGTTCCAGTCGGTACCTTTAATACTTGGGTGGGGGTAATTTGGTGAGGAGATTAAAGGTGAGAAAGACTGGTAGGTGGTCAGAGGTAAGCTGGTCACCAACGGCAATGGTCGAATTGATTGGGCCGAAATTGGAAATTGCAAAATCGAGAATATCTTGGCTATTGGAGGTGGAGCGGATGAAGCTGTTGGGGCGAGTAGTGAGGAAAAAGGTGATCTATTAATAAGAGGGTTTAGCCTACGGCGTCGGGTGTTGATTCTTCTGGAGTTCCAGGTGGGATCTTTAGCGTTGAAATCTCCGGCCACGATAATTGAGGTTGAATTGTTGAGAATTGTTCGATATCTTCATTGAGATGGGTAGCATTGGCGGTGGGGCGGGAAGCAGTAAAATGAATAGAAGTTGTATGGTTTGTTATTATTGTCATGTATTTGAATACCAACTGTTTCGGAAGTTTGAAGGGCGGGAGGTAAGGAGGGTGGAAGCGTTAAGGGTCGATTAATGGTAAATAGAAACGCCCCCGGAACGCCCTTGGGTGATGAGTTTATGATGGGGGCAGTCTTCGCGAGTGCAAGTGTAGTTTGGAATTCTACGTGAAAGTCAAGGGGTAAGTAAAGTCTCTTGTAAAAGTAAAATATCCGGTCTTTCTTGAACGACAAAGTCGTGAGTTTCATGTATTTTATTTTAAAGTCCATTTATATTTAGAAAGGCGACAGCGAGCCAGGGTGGGGGGCATTAACCAAGAGGCCGGTACTCTTTTATGGTTTTGGAAATTTTGAGAAGGGCAGAGGAGGAGAATAAGGCCAGATTTTCAGGAGGGGCATCGATGAAGGCGGTAAAGGCTTCGTGTGGAATGTCCCAAACATAAAAGAAGAGTTCAGGAAGATCTGAGAACTGGAAAGTGTAAGAGGGTTGAAAGGTGGAGTGGAAATCCATATTGAAAGATAGTCGGATAAAAGGGTTGTTGGCTGGTGAGAGGGATTGGCTGTAAATTGTGTGAGATGGGTTGTCATTTTGAGTCGAGGGAGGGAGCGCCGTCGAAAGTGGGGGCGGTCATTCTAGATAGCTGAAATAGCTAGTCAGACTTCGCGAAGAGGGTGTTGGGGCGTGTTGGTGAGGTTGAGGTGGAACATTGAGGGTGAGTTGGAAGAATCGTTGATTGTGGGGGGGGGGCTGTTGACAAGGCGTTACTATAAGCGGCACAGCCCCGGTAATTTACAAGATGGGGGCCACGACAGTTTACGCAAGTGGCGATTTTTGCACAAATGTGTGGGTTGGTCCTTTCCACGCTTAACGCATTTTGGGGAGGACTTGCAACTCCTGGCACTATTAATTAGCGACCGTGTGAAACTACAAAACTAAGAAGAGAAATTTACAACCTATCCATGCACTCAAAATATTTTTCAATTTCATGTGCTCTATGTAAAGAAAATGAATTTCCAAACGCGATTGCTGTGACATCTAGCAAGTATGATTTTTTAATCAAGATATATAATAAGAAAAAGGCAATAATTAAGAGATAATAATCGAAAGATTTATCTTCGAAATTAATTTCATTCGTATGTTGATAATTAATTAGTAAGTTATTTAGGCTGGAGATGAACTTGTGATAGTCAGCCAAAATACTTTTCGACAATGTGCTATCATTAGGAATTAAGATTTTGATCATTCAGTGCATGGGTAGAGCACACGAAGCCGTGATTTACACTAGACTTTAACGGGAGAGCGTATCTGAACAGGCTGAGTAAAAGAGAAAGCTTGATGCGCATGTGCGTGAACTTCGCAAAAATTCCAATCGATGTTTCCATCCAATAGTGTTTACTTGGCTAGAAAAAGAGGAGAAAATAACTTCTCCTGTCGCATTTCTGCTCATGCGCGTGGACTTCGACATATATTTCTTGACAAAAAGGATATGGTGTGAATTAGAATTAGTGCTTTTATCAGTACTTACCTGAATCACGGAAACCGAATTGGGGGAGACTCCCCTCCCCCCCTCTCCCCGCTCGTCGCTTCGCGATTCAAGTCTTTTCGATCACCTTCTATGTGCGCTGCCTGAATCAGTATATGTTGATTCAGTATCTTCATGCATAGTTTATTTAAATAAAATAAAAATGATGATACTCACATGTTACGATTAATTATGTTTAAAATACGTTGCTAATATAAGAATACTTGGCGACCCCACTATCTAGCGGCTAGGTGTAATAAATCTAGCTAATTTACAGCGTATTTCGACATTACTAGTACCTGAAAGTCCACGTACATGCGGATCAGGATTGCTCCTTTGCTCAGCATGCTCAGATACGCTCTCCCGCTAGCGTCTACCATGATTTACTGAGGCCAAGTTACGCGAGAATTAATCTAGGTATCTTTCGTATTGGAGCACTTGCGCCAAAAATCTGGAATATATTACCAGAAGAAATACAAACTCCAAGTACAATAACACTTTTCAAATCACTACTTCATAATTTCTTAACTAACATACAATATAAATACAATTATGGCTTTTCTGTTTAGGTTTCTATATTTGTTGTAAAGCTGCCCTTGGGTTGGCACTTCTGGGACAACAGGAGCTTTGTCAGACATAATAGTATTTTCCCTTCGCTGCCCTGGCAGGACGTCAATAACTAATTATATTTAACTATTTTTATACTGCAATTTTTTTTTATTTCCAGATTTCATGGCTATTTATGTATTTGTATGTTAATATATAAATGTGGATTAGACCATAGATATTGTAATTTATTTTAATCTGTTCTGTTACTGTGTTGTATGACGCCTACCCAAAAGAAGTATGATTTAAGGTTTGGACTAGATTCATGAGCTATTTGATAGATTTGATTTGATTTGATTAGATTCATAAGCGTTGAGAGAAAAAAAATGAACATGCTGCAAGCTGGGATCCCATCAGCGGCCTTCGTATTATCGTCACGATACTCTGATTATTTAGGCGCTGAGATCAGCTAAGCGTGATCTATTCGAATATAAAATTTGACGAAAAAAAGAAAATAATGTGTTAATAATTTTGACGAATGTACAAGTAAAGATCTGCATAAGGCCAAACTTTGGTTCCATGAAATTTTTCATTTGCTTTGATTTCCAGCCTTAATACGTTTTCCAACTAACTTTAGCCTTAACCAGAGTGGATGAAGGACATGATGTCAAGAAGAACTTTGTAATATTTTAGTGCTCCTAGAAAGCCTGGTCACAGTAATTTCTAATATATACGTATATGTTGCGATATATGTTTGTCGTTAATGAATA
Organism: Dysdera silvatica; assembly: GCA_006491805.2. Classification (NCBI taxonomy): domain Eukaryota; kingdom Metazoa; phylum Arthropoda; class Arachnida; order Araneae; family Dysderidae; genus Dysdera; species Dysdera silvatica. The sequence goes on from QLNU02014802.1 coordinate 17,350,830, forward strand.
TTGGGCAACCCCAGATGGATGTGAAGCATGGAGGTAAATAAAATTCGTTTATAGTATTTGAAAAACAAATTGACGTTACGATTTTTCGTTAGAAATTGCTTTCTTTTATGGTAAAACATCAAATAGAGAAGGCAAATTTGTTAATAGCTATTACCTTATTTTTATATTACTTAATACTTTCTTCCCTTTGCATAAAATATAAACATTTTGTAACTGAAGGGCCAATAAAAATAGTAGTCAATACAATAGAAAAGATCGGAAAAATTAGGCCACATTCACACTGCCATTTTGCATTATCTAATAAATATAACTTCGTTTGTTTTTTATTTATTTTCAGATTAGTTATCGTCGTAGTGGTAGTAATCGTAGTCATCGACATCCTTACTATGTTTATATTATACTCACTGCCCATACGCGAATGCTTATACTATAAAACATAATGAAAACTATGCAAAAAGCTTTGAAAGTTATATTTTAAATTTAAACACCACTGTAAATTTAATATAATTTTTGTAACTTCTATTCTTGGTTTGTTTTTCAAAATTAAATCTTAATTTAAGCTTATAAGGAAAGTAACGTGTATTTTTTTTTCAATTTTATATACAAATAATACCTAAACTGACGAGTAAATATAGGAGTCAAAAACTACCATTTTCTATTCGATACAACTGTGTAACCAATCAGAGCTTCGTGTTAAATATTGAAGCCAAGTAAAACATCGCCAAGAAAGGTGTCCGTAATGGAAAGGTAATACAGATATAAAGTAACATGTAAATAATTGTGGGGATAAATTTTTATATTCCGATTTTATGTTGGCAATTTTTATCTCTGAATTTATTGCATTGTGGCTCAGTTTTTCACCGTAGGCCTGCATGATATAACTGTGTTTATACACCTTATCTCTTCTCCAAAACTCTGTCCGTAAACCAAGGTTTACAGAAAATAAATACCTGCTAGATATCCATAAAATTTCAAGCTATTTTTAGAAGAGCGTCCTCCGCGTAATCTTCATAAATATACCAAATATGAAGCTCAAAATCAATGGTAAAAGTACAATAAAAACAGCCGTTTTTCAGAATCAAAATGATTTAAGAAAATAGTGAAAGCATAGAACATTCTATTAGTAAAATGGGAATATCTGTTTACAAAGAAGCATTTTGCTAACAAACTATAATACTTTTATCCATTGGCGTACGCAGGGGGTGTTGATGGGGGTTGTAACCCCCCCATTGCGGTGAAATTTTGTATATTTAACATAGAAATATGCGAGTTGTATCTCTGTAACCCCCCATTGAGCCTATAACCCCCTTACGAACTTTATGCGTACGCTTATTCTTTTATCGAAATGTCTATTAGTGTTTGCCACGAATTCAAGTTAGCACGCACTTTTCATGTACCAAAATAAATAAAAGCGTTGTACTAAAATACGATTGTTTCGCCGAGGAATTTGTATGAAATTGTTACCGAGAACAGTTTTAGCCGACAAAAGGATGACAAAAAATTTAATATCAAGGATTAAATACGAAACGAGGGTACTAACTAGACTAATGTAAATAACTAGCAATGTAATGTAATTAACTAGTAATCTAATGTAATTAACTAGCAATGTAATGTAATTAACTAGTAATCTAATGTAATTAACTAGTAATCTAATGTAATTAACTAGTAATCTAATGTAATTAACTAGTAATCTAATGTAATTAACTAGTAATCTAATGTAATTAACTAGCAAGTATAATGTAATTAACTTAACGTATGATATAATGTAACTTAACTAGCAATGTAATGTAATTAACTAGTAATGTAATGCAATTAACTAGCAATGTATAATTAGCTAGTAATCTAATGTAATTAACTGGTATAATTAACTATTATGCTGTAATTAACTAAATAGTAATATAATTAACTGGCTTAAACTAACAGATATCAAAACATGAAATTGCCAGTTTAAGGACACATAACATTATTAACGCTTTTGGGACGTCGGTATACAGGGAAGCAGAAACCTGTTATAAAAGTTTTATTTCAAAAGAAAGAAGAAATAAATCTTTTGAACGACCACAGAAGTTTCGAACTATTCTAATAAACTTTTTCATAATTGAAAATAAAGAAATATATATTGTAAAAAGTATGCAAAGGAATATAAAAGTTAGAATTTCCATAAAAATGAATTTGAAATATCGTATTGATTGATGTATATCAATAACTCAATCGGTTTTTAAACACTTATACTGATTAAGGTGAGGCTTATGTATTGATTGTATAATAGATGATAGAACATGGATAAAATATCGAATCAAATCAACTTTATTTCTGGAGAAATTAAGTTTTTTTTGTTTTTTTGTTTTTGTTTTTGC
>QLNU02014802.1:17357823-17397306 GCA_006491805.2 Dysdera silvatica
TATCAAACGGAGAAATCTCCTAGTTAAAAATTGAAGGTTGTACAGAAATTATGAAGGGAATTAATTCTTGATACTTTCTTATATATATATATATATATATTTTTTTTAAATTCAATATAGAATCCCAGGTTCGACTCCCAACGGTGAAAAGAACGCTTACTAAGGGACCTCATAAAGGTCGCACTGTTCACTGTAGTGCGGGGTTTTAATTTTCTAGGCCTTGAGAGGTTCGGATTCCTCATTCAGAAAATTGTAGGTCCAGAGGTTCGGATTCCTCGGAAAACAGTAGGTCCCGGCGCAGCATGACCACTGTAGTCTTTGAGCTGTAAAACTATCAACAAAACGAATAAACAATCAATATAGAGTATCTTTTGGTCTAAGAATCTAAAGAGAAAAGTATTACTCAAGTAGGCAGGCTGGAATCGAAACTGCGACCTTCTGGTTTACGCTCCAACTGTTTACAAGGCTAAACTATTAAGCACAGTGACGAGGGAGAAACGTTTCTTACTTTTGTTGAAGGGGAATTCTCTAATTAAAGATGAAAAATTTTAGAGGAATTAATGGCGGAAATTCAGTTATACCACACCACTCTTTTGATTCAAGGTAAAATATGTCCAACGATCTCCCTTCTTTAATTAGAGAGTTCCCCTTTGATAAAAACAGGTAAAAGAAAAGTTCCCTGCAGCGCTGGTCTCAGTCGCTGAGCTGTCCGAAGGCCAGAATGAAAATGCGATTGTTGCTGCTTTGACTGCAGCCTATGCACGTGAGCAATTTTTTCTCTGTTTATCCTTTTATTCGCCCATCCTTTTATCCGACAATTTTTTACTCTTATTATATGAAACAGTGATTCGCGAAGTCGTGCCGGATTTACGTGTAGACTAGAGCCTAGGACCTCGCGACTTTAGGTGCCTCTTCTCAGGGACCTCCATGGGGCCATATTATTATTTAATTTTAAAAGTTATTTTAATCTTTTTTATTTACAAAAATATCCGAATTAGATTATTGATAAGCCTGAAAACTATAGTTAATGAACTTCAAAGAAAAAAAATCATGATTTTTTGATTGAACATCGCACGGGCCCACCTTCTTTAGGGGGCCCTTTTCAATCGGCAGAGGGCCCATAAAATCTTTAATTCGGTACTGCCCGAAGTGTGTTGCGTAACGAATCTTGAGAGAGTTTTACCAGCAATTTGTAAAGTACGTCAGAAATTTTGAATAAAATATGCAAATTCTGCAATTACCCCTTTCCTATGACAATTCATGGTAGTTTTACGGTAGTTATGGCTACTATTAAGAGAAACTCAATTCACTTTGATTGGCGCAGAATAACCCTTACTGTTTTTGCGCCATAAAAAAAGCTCTTGCGCCAACCAACCAAACAGAGAAAACTCACCTATTCAAAGGGTTTGTCCAAATTTTGAAGATTGTAAATTCTTCACAACCAAACTTTATAGCATTTCGTGTCATTATGAATAAAGTGATATAACTATATAATTATAGAAATAAATATTTTACATAATTAATAAATGCAGAAATAAGAATATATAATTTAATAACAAGATACGATAAAAATTTAGTGGAAGAATATTGTAATACGTAATATTTTAAGGTCCGCTGAAGTGTGTACACCGCTTTACAAAATTTCATTGTTTCGTTGATATGCACGTATGTGGTTTCGGTTGTATATCCCTAGGGTATTTAGCATCTTTTAATAATGAATTACCCCAGTTCCATAATCAAGTCGATAAAATTATTCTTTTTTTCAATTACTAGAATGGCAATCCAAGAGAAAGTAATCAACACATTACGCAGTAATTTCGGATATTGCAGTGGAAAATAAAGTAGGTCTAGTTGGTGTGTGTGAACACTCACTTGAGTAATGGCGACCGCAAACCGCAGATAAAAATCCAAAACGCTGTGATGCTCATCTGTTTCCCCGTCTTTTTCTTCCTCAGGCTGAGAAGGGAGGAACGGACAAAGAATTGTGAAAGAGATGCGAGATGATAAATTATTTTTGCTCTCTAAGGAGATGAAGCAAAAAAAAAGGAAACAGAGTTATTACAAGTTTGTTGTTATTTTCTTAGTAATTCTAAATTCCATTTGCACAAGCGCTGGGGCGTGAAATCTTTTAATGATACAAATTTCTTTTGTGTTTTTAAAGAAGATCAATTTCGCACACAAAAGTGGTCGCTGGCTTCTTTAGTGTTTTGAATAATTTTTTATTGGAAATCAATTATTTATATTTCTTTTTCTGGTTTTATTTCCCACGATTTATGGAAACCGGCAGATTCAAGATTTCCATGCCAGTTTTATATTTTTTCCCCAACAGATGCACGCATTGGTAAATAAATATAATAACGATACTTTTTCCCAATATTAAATTTAAGATTTATAAGTAAAGGCAATGTTATAAGCAATAATAACAATGTTATAAGTAAGTAAACAAAATAACGATGTTATAAGTAAGTAAACAAAATAACGATGTTATACGTAAACAAAATAACGATGTTATAAGTAAACAAAATAACGATGTTATAAGTAAACAAAATAACAATGTTATAAGTAAGTAAACAAAATAACGATGTTATAAGTAAGTAACCAAAATAACAATGTTATAAGTAAGTAACCAAAATAACAATGTTATAAGTAAGTAAACAAAATAACAATGTTATAAGTAAGTAAACAAAATAACAATGTTATAAGTAAGTAAACAAAATAACAATGTTATAAGTAAACAAAATAACAATGTTATAAGTAAACAAAATAACGATGTTATAAGTAAACAAAATAACAATGTTTTAAGTAAGTAAACAAAATAACAATGTTATAAGTAAGTAAACAAAATAACAATGTTATAAGTAAGTATACTTCACTTACGCTTATAACGTTGTTCTTTGCTTATAAATCTAATCTGCGTAATGCTACGTCAAATTATCTTACATTAAATTTAAGGTTACGGTTGCCAGTAAAATCTTTGCAAAATTCAAGAGCCCACGGTTTGCAAACTTTTGGGAGCCAGTGCCGTTCAGTATTTAGAGTCTTTTCTTTAAGGAGCAGTTTAATAGAAATAGTAGGTAATTGCACAACCATCGACCCCATGAAAAACTCAAAAGAATATCAGAAGAATTTTCTATAAAATATAGAATAATATTAAAATAGAATATAGTCTACGCGAAATGAGGAGAAACTTCTGGATCTTTGGTGATATCAGTGATGCAGAAAACGTTCATTTTCTTGAAATCTTTCCTCAAAAATTTCTGATATCTCCCAAACCAATGACAGCTTTTAAATTTCTGCATAAACATTTTTCTAAAATATTAATTCCTTTTGAAATTAAAAATTCAGCTCCGAGGGTTTAATTCATTCTGAGAAGTTATTGGGAAGTCCAAACTTTTCAACTTATGTAAATTTCCTTCGAAAAAGGAAACTCAGTAAACCGTTATACATTTCTAAAATACAAATGCGTTTGAAAACTGTTTTAATCAAGCTTTATTCTCAATACCTATCAAAACTAGTCTTCCCTTACTATTTTCATTTTCCATTTCTTTTAAATATTGCTTTTCCTATCTTTTCTATTTTCAGAATAGTTGTTCATATAAATACTTCATTGATAGAAATAGACTATAACATTCTCCGTGGATAGTCCGTCCACTATTCTTTGTCCCGCAAACTCTATAAATTTTGGAAGCTTTATGGTAAAGATGATTGATCGACATTTAAATTTCTGTGTATTAGAATAAATGTTGGAAAGATATTTCTAGAAAGTCTCCAGTAAATTTTTATCACCAAAAATTGCCATTTCGTGAAAAACTATGAAATTTGTCTTCATAAATATCAAACGTTTCTTCGGAACTTCCGTTTTTCATTTTTCAAACGAAGGCTTTAGAATGCACCTGATGTGGTAAGTATTTACTTGGGTATTTTAGTGTGTTTCTGCGCATTTACAACAATGTCTTTGCTTCAAGAGTAGTTAAACTGTTGAATATTGAACTATGTAGGATATTGAGACACTAGCATAGCAATTCAAAACTCAAGACTCAAACGCGTTTTAACCCGTAAGCAAGCGCAAGAGATGATTCACACCCTACAGCTTACAGTTTATGAAAATAACCGTCCGCCCTTGCTTCTGAAACTGGCCAAACTCTTTCCTGTTGCCTTCAAAGTCACAATCTTTTGGGGTAGGGTGACAAAGAGAAAATTCCACTTATTGTTCCCTGTAAAATTGGACGTTTTTAATGAAATAATGCTATATAATCAGATGGGGTGCAAAGCACCCCGCGCGCCTGTTCGCGGGATAATTTGTGATGCGGACTATGAGAAAATGATGTGTTTTGATATCCAGTGGGGGCCTGAGACCCTCCTTTTCCTAGGTCACTGACTGACAAACATAATAAAGTCATTAAGCGTATGATAGATGTAGCACTATGAGAAATGCATCAAATATTATGCGAGATGATCTGTTCACGACGTTCTCTTAAAGAATTGAATGTTAGTCTATCAAAGTTATAATCATAATTAATTAAACCATTTAAATTAATTATGATTATTCAATTAATTTAATCAAAGTTATTATCATATAATTAATAAAGTTGCGCGTTTTGGAGTATAATATTAAACACTTTACAATATTTAATGTTATATGTAATAGTAAATTATAATAATATTATAATCCAATATTTAATTTATTTTACGTAGCACTACGTCGATTTGACGCTGATTAACTTACACCGTTATGACTCTTGACGCTTTATATATTAAGTCAAGCAAGTCAAAAAGTTCTTCTTATATTGATCCAGATAGAACATTGAGCATCATAGTGCTTGGACTACAGATTCATTTAAATAGGATATATTAAGCTAGACTTATTTTAATACCGAAAAATCCATATCAATTATTATCAATCGATTATATTCAATCCTATTTATCAGCATATCAAAAAGTGAAATTCAATGTCTGTTCGGTCACGTATTTCGATACCTTTCCGGTGCTGTGTTGCGGTGAATTTCAATAAATACTTAATCGTGCATTTCGAGGTTTGTTTGATAATGTGTTTTAACGTCTGTGAAATACTAATCACATTGATTCTAGCTGTAACTACGATTATTGGTAACTAAGGTTTATTTATCTAATTTATTTACTTTTAAAAACTTTAATTCTGTTTCTCTGCAGTGCTTGTCCAAAGTACAGTAGTTTTTTTATCATTATGGGGGTTAGTAAAGTATTTATATGAATGGGATATGCAAGGAATTGTTTTATGGTAACTTGCATAGTATTTTAAACATCATAAGCTTTTATGATTACGTCATCTAAATTTATTTAAACAAATATTATAGAAGATTTGGTCAGAACTTTGAGTTCATATAGTTTTTTCCTAGTGAGAAGTTTTATACTGTATGCAAATTACTTTCACTGATGATGTAACGTCATTTACTGATAAGAGAATATATAGAGGTACGTAATTGAAATTTTGAACTGGTCTTAAAAATGCCAAGAGCTATGTAACTTTGTGAATGCGAAATTCGACAAATTCGAAAATTATATGGAAGCGGTATGTCTCAGAGGAAAACTTCTAGAACCATTGGACGCTCTCACTGTACCGTTTCCAATGTTCTTAAGAGGGGAATTGAAGGAACGGCGAAAACACTTTCCAGTCGGAAACCATGTCTTTCATTACAAAGCAAACGCAGAATTGAGAGGCCTGCGACAATAACGAAATTATACGCCGCAAAAATGAAGAATAACCTAAATATCTCGTGTTCAAGAAGAATAAATTTTCAGAGTTTTGCAGAATTCTCCGGATATTATATATATAAAAGTACGTCGAAAACCACCACTAACTTCAAAACATAAAAATTATCGTTTAAATTTTGTCAAAAAGACGATTAATTGGACCGATGAATGGTATTCAGTCATATTTTCGGATGAAGAAAAGTAATTTGGATGGGTTGAATGACTGTACTCTCTGCTGGTATGATTTAATATTGGAAAGTTAGATGCAAATAACCTGGCAAATAGGAGGTAGTTCGGTCATGGTTTGAGAAAGATTTTCTGCTCAAGGAAAAACTGATATTGTGTTTCTGAACACAGGAATTAAATCTCAACAATACGTCACAGTACTTGAAAATTAATCACATGCATATGGTGACATTTTAAGTGGTAAAAATTGCAAATTTCAGCAGTAAAATGTATCTGTTTATCATGCAGTGTATACAATAGATTGTCTTAGAGAACAGAATTTTGATGTAATTACATGGCCTTTACGTTCACCATATGTTAATACTACGGAAAATTTATTGGGTATACTTGCAAGAGAAATATATAAAGATGGGGACAATTTTATACGATTGAAGAAATCAAATTCGCAAACACAGAAGAATGGGAGCTCATTCCATGTGACTCTTCTAAAATTAGTTGAATCCATGCCAAATTGTATATTTGAAATAATAAAGAACCATGGGGCTCTTCAAGATATTAAAATTATGTGTTTATTCTTATAAAAATGAATGTGAACTTATAATTCTGTCCATATGAATAACAGGTTTTTCTTGCATAAGTCTGCAGCAAGTCGCTGGAAATATTTGAGACATTGTGAGCAACACTGTTGAATATATTAAAGTAATTACTGACTATTTACATTTGAAGGACACTTTTTTTCTTAAGTTTTTAGAAACTTTGTGGTGAACTTACATTTTTGTCCAGCAGTGTATGATTTTAAATGTTCATCTTAATAATGGTCCAATGAATTATTACGGAAGCTACAAAAACGTACGCAGCTACTTTTTTGCCATATATTCTTTTTAAAATTCACTTTTAAAAATCGATTTAATGGCTCTAGCTCTTTCCAACAAAGTTTTTTCAAAAAACCATCGTTTACCATAAATGAAAAACGAAACAGCTCGATTTAAACTAACACTTACTAAGTAAACATCCTGCCCTCCCAAGGTTTACACATTACGTTTACCTTGAAGAACTTTAAATATATTAAATGTGCCGCGATTTTTTATGCGCAAATTTGAAGTTTAAAAATAGAAAATTCCCAGAGGGGGCGATCGTTTTTTCAAGGGTTTTATAAAACAGTTTCCTAAAGCGCTGAGATTTTACTTTACAATGTATAACTAGAGTCAAAAGAAGTAAAATTACTTTTTACCCTTCAACTTTTTGTAAAGTATGAGATTTTAGTAGAAATAAAATACAGGGTACCAGGGAGGAAATTACATAAAAAGGTTAAACACTGGTAAAATAAGTGATGATGATGATGAAATAGGGGTGATCTTTTTCATTGTTATTTTGCCAGTGTTTAAATCTTTTTTTATGTAATGAGATTTTAAAATAAAAGTTCTTTCGGTGGATTAAAGTTTAAATCTCAATACGGGCTATGACTTTATTCAACGGCTTGTTTGTTATCTGGGTGTCTTAAAAGTTAGAAATTTTACTTTTAACCTCGAGAATTTTTAAAGTTCAGCCTTGCTTGAAATTTTATTATTACTTTAAAATTTATTGTTGTTTCAAGTTTTATCGTTACTTAAACAATATTTTTATATCATATGAACGATCAAGTTTTGCCACGCATGTTTGCTGGATGAAGTTTCTCGACATATATATGGCAAATTCTGTTATTGTTTCCATTCTTGATGTTAGCACAAATATCGCGAAAGTGATTTGCAATTGAACAGTCGAATTCATGTGTCATTTAGTGTCCAGGAAGAGGAAAAAATCTCCTCTCCGAGTGGATTCGAGCCGGCGACCTCTTAGTCGACATACGAACGTTTTATCCACTGAACAATTATGACACAGATAACAAAGTCTTCACTTCGTACTTATGCTTGCTATTTTTAGACTCATGCTATTTTTACGGCAGAATTTCTCGATGGAACTAGTTAATGGAATCAAATTCTGACAGTACTTTTTACCGCTTAAAACATAAAGTTTTTGGCAATTATACCAAAACAGAGTAAATGGCAGATATTGATTTCCTTCAACAATTCCATCGAATATTTTACGGGCACAAGGGGTATTTCAAAAAGTGATTTTACTTTGTTCATATAACTGATTTTAAATTCAACCGATGAAGTAACGTTTTTATTTAGAAGAATCTGTTGCGTCTACTATATAACATATATTATCGTATGTTATACATGCATGTGCGTACAACTGCATGTTAATTATACTAGAAGTACCGATAATTAAGATACTAATATGTATGTTTAATTATATTTGGAGGACATTTTAACTTTAACATTGATATCGACTTCATTCAACATGGGCATTTATTTCATTTAACGCTTGCATTGAATTTACTATTGAATATTTTTAAGTAAATTCTTAGTGTAAATTATTCACAATGGATAGTATTTTCTGCTCCCGCCCCCCACTTGTGAGCTCAAGCTGTATTTATAGAAAAGAAGAAAAGAACAGCGGCCCAGCCCGGAGTTGAAGCAGGGGCCCTCTGTATGGACCTCAGTGCCTTTACCGACTAGGCTACCGTGACACAGAGACGATGCTCCTTAGCTTAAGCCTTAATGCTTCGTATTAAGGTTTATAAGATATTATGACCATTCGCAGGGATATTCAATAATATTTGTAAGGGCAATTTGACATGGTATACAGTAATATTTGTAAGATATTATGACTTAGTAATCTTGATGTAAGATATCTTACATAGAGATAACACAAGTACCAAATTTTTCGAATACTGATCAGGGCACAAAACTATCGAGGGATGTTTTTTGTTATGATTTTCGTGTATTGTAAATGTGCGTTATAAAAATTTCAGCTGGATAATAATGGTTATAGACATAAAAAGAGAAGAAAAAGGACTCAAGAAGAAATGTTATCCGTCTTATATACCCACGAAAATCGCTAAAAAACATGTCATTTTAAAGTTATGGATTGATCAGTATTTGGTAAATGAGTCATTTACAAATATATTGGGCTCACAAGAGATTAGATTACACGTTAGATTGGGCTCACAAGAGATTAGACTACACGTTAGATTGGGCTCACAAGAGATTAGATTACACGTTAGATTGGGCTCACAAGAGATTAGATTACACGTTAGATTGGGCTCACAAGAAATTAGATTACACGTTAGATTGGGCTCACAAGAAATTAGATTACACGTTAGATTGGGCTCACATGTCAGGTCTAACGTCTAAAAATTCACATTTTTGGTAGACTGCGTTTATATGACCATTGCTCTCTAGCGGACTGACTAGGTTCGCCTAGTAAATGGACTAGCTCTAGGTTGGCTAAGTTTAGGCACTAAATAGCCTTTTCCATTAATGGTGGAAAAGCGATCGGACATAGATCTATTTCCCTATATTTAAGGGAAGATTATGACACATCAGTGGTTATTATATTATACGTTGAGATTATCAACTAAACGATATCTCCAAAACTAGACATATTTATAAAAATACCAAAGCTTACTTAAAATTTAAATATAGCTTTCTACAAATTTGGAACTCAATACCTCGTAGTTTTAACCTCTTAAGAGCCGAATGGTGGTGAACACGATGCAACTTCAGCAAGAGCAAATCTTCGTCCCAAGATTTTCTAAGTTTTTCAGCAACGTATAGTGACACTAAAAGTAAGCTTAAAAGGTGCAGAAATGATACCCTTTGGTTTGAGTTCATAGTTTATATTAGTTTAGTAGGAAAAGCATTTCAACCCAAGGAAGAGGATAAGGTGAAACTGGGAATTGCTTGAATCAGAGAACGAAGTTTTAAGTATGATTAAATCCCTGCAAAACTCCTTAATTTCCCAAATAACTCATGAATAATAAGGAAACACAGATCTGTAACTTCTCGTATTAGCAAAAATATCTGGTGACAGGTTCCATACTAGCAGTTGGCACCTAAATAAAAATGCAACTGACAACAGGTACTTCGCAAAGTTTTAATTAACAGGATGGGAAACTTATTTCTCGCTTGCAGTTGGTTCTCGAATTCCTCTAATTCCCGAACTCCGATAATTCGAAATGAATTCCCATCGAAGAACGCCCTTCCTCGTTAATTGTTTTCTGACTCGAAGGCTGGATATCGAATTGGAGAATCGGAGTTCAGTCGGCGAGAGAGTTTAAGCAAATTGTAATCGATTGATTACCAAATCGCTCAACTGTAGAGCAAAAGTCCAATTTGTTCACTAAAGGCAGCGAAATGTATTTTGCTACAGTTTCGTCAATTTTGGAACTAATCAGCTTTGGGCAAATATTACCCTGATCAACAGATTGAATTGATTTGTTTGTAAACACGTCAAAATATTTGCCAAGATAAACCATTTTATATGGAAATGAATCGTTGTTGTGTATCAACTTAGTTAATGGTAATAATCAGGACTATTGGGCCTTCTGAGGCCGACTCCCGTGATTTCAGCTGGCTGATTTCAGAGTTGGTTCTGAACAACAGCACATTTTGAAATCACGGGAGGGGTGAACATTTTACTTTTCTACACTTTAAAGACGGCTCCCGCTGTTTCGCAGTGCATTTGAAAAACTTTTTTTTTTATCTCTCGTTACGTGTTGTTATTTGATGGTAGATGCTACCATCAATTATATTATATACAATTATATTCCGGGAGTTTTTGGTTTACTTTCCTGAATGTACTAGTCAAATGCCGCGTGTTTCTTTGTGTTAAATTTTTATAAAAGGTACGGATTTACCAGTGGTTAACTAAGCTGTTTTAAGCATTGAAAAGTTCCAAAGTTGGTGATAAATGGACTGGTAGTAACAGATACATGTATAATGACAGATACAGACATAATAACAGATGCAGAGGCATATTAAGAGATACAGACATAATAACAGATGCAGAGGCATATTAAGAGATACAGACATAATAACAGATAAAGTTCCAAACTTAGTGATAAATGGACTGGTAGTAACAGATATATACATAATAACAGATACAGATAAAGTTCCAAAGTTAGTGATAAATGGACTGTTAGTAACAGATGCATATATAATAATAGATACAAACGTACTACAAACGTACAGATACAGAGACATATTAAGAGATACAGAGACATATTAAGAGATACAGACACATATTAAGAGATACAGAGACATATTAAGAGATACAGACACATATTAAGAGATACATAGACATATTAAGAGATACAGACACATATTAAGAGATACAGAGACATATTAAGAGATACAGACATAATATCAGATACACACATAATATCAGATACACGCATAATATCAGATACAGACATACTAACAGATACGGAAATAATATCAGGTACAGACATATAACAGATACAGATAAAGTTCCAAAGTTAATGATAAATGGACTGCTAATAACAGATATAGATAGCGTTGTAAAAGTATTCCGCGTATTTGAAGATCGGAGATTATCGAAAATGATCCGCCAGCTAAGAGAAAATAAACGCAATCTTATTAATGATGAATTGTTTAAGTTTTTCAAGTGCTTTCTGATTTGTTGTGGTATCCATTTTCGTACACCCTATATATGAATCGTATTAAAATTACGTTTAAACTTTTCCTAATTTTATCCATGATGAAATTACGAAATTTTACTGATCTTATGGGTCTTCTTTATCAACCCTGAATGTTTTTCAAGTACAGCAGTACTGGTCGATCACGAATTTTTGTATTTTTTATATAAATCTTCTTACTATTAGCCATTATAAATGTAAATAACTGCAATTTGTTACATATTAATTAGTCTTATTAACAAATTTCAGCGAACGAAAAAAACTGTCGCTGAACAAAGGAACGTTAAGAAACAATTTTAAGCAACGTTTTTTTAGGTGTAGTAGTAGTAACGTTGATGTTGTGGCATGGTTAGATGGTGAAACGTTCGTAAAGAAAAGAAATGTTTTTTGTGTCTGGTGGGGCACGATCCCACGACCTTCTACAATCCGAGCAGGTGCTCTTACCGACCTAGCTATAGAAGACAAACACTCAATTCCTTACGAAGAACGAGTGTTTGTCGTATGCAGCTCAGTTGGTATGAGCACTTGCGAGGATTGTAGAAGGTCGTGGGATCGTGCCCCACCAGACGCAAAAAACATTCCTTTCTTTACGAACGTTTGACCATTTAACTGTGACATAACATCGGCGTTCATATTACTAAGCCTAAAGAATGTTAATATAAATTGTTTCTTAATTTAATCTGCGTAGTGTTCGACTTGTATAAATAAAGGGACGTTAACCAGAATGTGTGTAATTTTATGAATCGTTGTTTTGATTCGCAAAATACTACAGACAGCAAAATACTACAAATTACAAAATACTACAGATATCAACGTACTGCATACTGTGGTTAAAAAGAAATATTCGATAGCTAGAAAACCGTTATTGTGAGAGCGAGATAACTGTGAACCTTCTTGGGAATTGAGAGTTTGGCTACATAATGTATTTTATATTTATAACTTATTTTGCAATAGATATTCTATTCTAAATAAAGTAAACTATTTCATTAACGAATTTTAAGGGACAAAGAAAAAATGGCGCTACACAGAAAAAGTCTTTGATAGAAATACGTGTAATTCCATTTCCCGAAACGTCAAAATACCGCCGTTAATAAGAAGTGGTCGCTATTGAGAACAATGGCATTGGGAGAATTTACTGCATAAGCGAAACGTTGTCTTTGGTACTGCTGATCCAGTGGCTGATTTATAAAATAGGCACAGCTGTAATGCTGCCCTTCCCCCCTTTACAAAGAAAGGAATATTTGTAAAAAGAAGCATATCATACTCTTAACATTTCATATGTAAAGGCGATTTTTCATATAATTATTCAAACTAATAAAATACAACTCAAAATTATTGCTACCACAGTCACCGACTTCGTGGCTTCGACACACATTTTGAATCCATAATAATTTTAGTATGGAATCCTGGAGCCTCTGATGTTTTTACGTGTATTTCGCTTATTTAGGAAAAAATACGCGTACGGATACATGCATGAATTTTGCTTTTCCTTTATCATTTCAAGTTTTTCATTATTCATTCATTTACTATTAGTATATATAAAAAGCGTGTTAAGCCTGGTTTATAAATAGACGTGTTAGGCAAGTGCTACGGACTCAAACATTTTAGGGGCGTAAACTTTTAAAAGGCTACGAACTTTTTTTTAATCTACCTACCTTATAATTCTGTTAATGCGTAATGTAACCATACGTCCAGATTCGTGTAGGGGTGTCACGCTTTTTGCGGATGACACTGTCTTCAAAAGATGCGTACTTTTCTGGCTAGTTAAACAATTTTTAATAGAGATGTTCTCAAACTGTGGGGCGCGACAGTTGTTCAAAGGGGCTGGAGAAAATTTCGTAAGCAAAATTCTTATTTTTAACTTGAACTAAATTAGTAAATTTTCAGGAAAAAAAACCCACATTTATTCCAATCGTAGAGAGCAATTTATTTAGGTTAAATGCGATATTGTTATGAAATCTGTATTTTAACTTAATAAACATGATTATTATCATTATATGTTGGTACTGTACCGCGTCCCTCGATAAGTGCCGCCCCTAGGCCTGTGCTTTGTGTGCCTACTTAAAAATCCGCCACCGTGCTGGTCTATTTATATGAATGAATGGTAACATTATGCCAATTCATTATTCAATAATAATAATGAACATTTTTATCTAACACTGTAATTTATCTTATAGATGCATATCATGAGCTTTCACTGAACTTTTTTAAATTGAAAATGTGTATGAAATTTTCTTGAATTTAATCTGTCACTGAAACTTTCTTGAATTTAATCTGTCACTGAAACTTTCTTGAATTGAATCTGTCATTCAATTTGCCCCTGAAACTTTCTTGAATTTAATCTGTCACGGAAACTTTCTTGAATTGAATTAGTACTGAACCTTTCTTGAATTGAATTAGTCACTGAAACTTTCTTGAATTGAATACGTCACTGAAACTTTCTTGAACTGAATCCGTTACTGAAACTTGCTTGAATTGAATCTGTCATTAAATCTGTTACTGAAACTTTCTCGAATTGAATCTGAACTTCCTTAAATTGGATCTATCACTGAAACTTTCTTGAATTGAATCTATCGATGAATCTCTCTTGAATCGAATCTCTCACTGAAACTTCCTTAAAAATGAAAGACACTAAGCCTTGAAACTAAGTTTTAGCACTTACGTCTTTTGTCTTAAGTTAGAGCATTCAGCAATGAGAGTCATTTCTTACCACTTGGTCGAAACCTCACCGTCCTCCTGCCAACCGAACAGCCAAGATAAAACTATGGTACTCTTAACTTCGTATTTTTAAATTCAGATCTTGCTGGAGTCCCAACGAAAAGGTCTTTGGAAAGAACCCAGATTGAAACGAAGCTTTTTGTTTTTTAGTCCCGCCTCCATCATCAAAACTCTCCGTTAAGGCTCTGTGTTTTGGGATATTTGAGGCAAATTTCCGAACATTTGCTTAGTAATTATACCGAATGTAGGAAGACAACAATATCATAATTTATATAATATATAAATCAAAGAATTCTAGTTTGAGCTAGGAAGTATGTTCGCCAAAATTTAATGTCATTGTTCCGTGTCCATGTATATTTCTGCTTTAAAAGCCAAAAGATCTATATTTATAAATAATAAATTTTAAAGTCGGAAATTTTTTACTTTTTTCATTACTTCAGAAAATTTGTAAGTTTTATTCATGTTTGATGAGCAAGCGATTTATAGTAATTTCAACTATTGAAATATATTTTTATATTTAACATTAACTGCAAATATATGTTTAAGTGAATGTGCTTATTATAAGCCTATAGTCAATGGACCATTAATTACCTACAGACATAACATTGAATATGACCTACAAGTGCATATCTCATTAAATGAAAAACATGTTTTACTCTCTTAAGGGAATAACTATATATTTCGCAGAACAAAACTGTAGCTAGTAAAAATAGAGCTAACTTTTATCTATTAGAGATTAATGATATCGCTTATTTATATAGTTAAATAAGCTAAATATAGCTAAATACAGTAAAATAAATAGCTAATTAAAGGTGCGTAAACAGCTGACTGAAGATATATAAATATCAAACTGTAGATAAAGAGCTAACCAAAAGTATATAAATATCTGACTAAAATAGGTAAAGAGTTAACTAACGATATGTTATACAATAATTTCTGCCATCCACGTACAGATTATAGCTCAAACTAGAGCTTTTTTCTCCAAAACGAATAAATCTCTAGTTTGAGCTATAATCAACACGTGGGTGGCAGAAATTATTGTATAATAAATTCCCCCACGAAAACTCACAAAAATCTCGCCCCGGAGGCTTTTCTGTGTTGACCATATTAAAGATATATTACTAGCTAACTAAAAGTAGATAAACAGCTAACAAAAGATATATAAATAGCGAACCAAAGATAAATAAATAGCTAACTAAAGATAGGTATATAGTTAAAGCTGAATTTAGTTAAATAAACCTATGTACAATGCAAAATGCATCTAAATTAAACTGCATCAATACACAGTTAAATCAAGCTACACCAAAAGCTACATCAAATCCTCTTATTTGAAATCTTTTCTCATTTCAAAAGTGTTCTGATTAAACGACATGACACCCTTTATGCCTTTAGTCAAACAAACAAACTTTCGTCATTTTTATGTAATTTAATACAAAACCTTAAGACACAAGGTGCGGTATCACATAAAAGTTTAACTAATAAGAAATGTAATTTTGACTTTTTGTAATTTCATCTTCGATCCTTTGGTCATCAGCTTTTTTGTTGCAAATTTCTTCCCTCCTTTGTGCGCAAGTGGCTAAAGAAAAAGAGTTTATTTAGGGCATGTCTTCCTAATTTTGTGTGTTTAGTTTTTGCGCAGAAAAGATAAATTTTTAACGATGAAAAATGAATGAAAACTCCAGGAACTAACTTTTTTGAAAGAAAAAGAAAGCAAACTTTGGTCTTCTCTGGGAATTTGATAAATTTTGGGAACTTATTTTCTGTCCAGAATATGTAATTTATGTTTTAAACTAACTTTTTCTACGAGAAGAACTCTGCAAAGGGATTAGCTTTAAAAATAAGAAATATCAAGATTAATTATGCAATGTTGAAATTATTATTATTACTCCAAAATCGGCATCCTTTCCTTCTAACATTCAAAACTAATACCCGCTTTTAGTTTAATTCAGTTCCATAAATTATTGATACCAAATATTTAATTAGAACTGTTGGAAGTTTAAACTTCGTGCAAATGGACAAAAAATCGGTTGAAAAATCATTAATTTCACACAATACCTCCTTTTAGTAAGAAAACCCCATTTATGCCAAGAAATATATATCAACACTTGTCTTCAGCCATAAACTTTTTTAATACCTGGAATGTAAACCATTAAGAGAAGGTTTTTCTTCTATTTTATGCACAAAAATTTAAGTTACTCGAAATTAGGTTTAAACAGAGAAGTTAGGGTCACGCCTAGAATGCGATAATTTCTATATCATAAAGAAAAACATCGACTACAAATTTATTAATAGTGGAAAAATTTACGTATATATATAAAACTGTCTCCAGAGGAGGGAGTTAAATCATTATTTGACAAGAAAATTTTCTGCCAAAGCCAAATATTCTCTGAAAAATAAATTTAATATTTAGGAAATTCTTAGTCCTCTACTTTATTATGATATCATCCTGTTTAAAATACTGATCATCTGCTGTTACATTATATATATATATATTAGATAATGATAGACAGGAGTAGAATATCATGCATAAAACACATTTTTTAATATATCTACGGAAACATCGATGTGTATTTTGGTAATACGACATCGTTTATTTTACTTTATTGAAGAACATTAAAATTAAGTTATTTTCATAAGAGAGATATTATTTGGATAATCTTTTTGACAAGTGAACAAAACAAATATCAACAATAACAGGCGCACATTTTTTTTTTTACTGGAATATTTTAAGACCCAGCATATTTGATCTTGCAGTTTATTATACAATATATTTTTACCGTTTTATTCTACGAAATTTATTCTGCTGGCTACTGAATTTAAGATGAGATATCTTTCTTCGTTCCATAAAAACAGGCTTTTGCATCGCATCCTTGGTAGGAAAACAAGAACAGAATTTTCTCAGATATATTATAAAATTAAAAAATGCCTTTCTGGGACTAAAGGTGATCATGAAATATTTCATGTTGAATGAAGTTCAACATAACATTCAAAATATTATATGAAAATTTTTTAAACCCTACAAGTGAAATTTTGACAAATCAAGTACTTTAAAAGACGCATATATTCCGAAACTAATAATATCTATACACTATTTTATTTGTAATCAAATAGATAGCTCAAAGATAGTGCAATTAAGATTATGGGCAAGAAGCGGGTAGTTATAAGCTAAAAAATCCACCAATCTTATACTAAAGAAGGAATTATTTCGTCAAAAGAAAAATTAGCAGATAAAACTTTGTATTAAGAGAACAAACTGGCTAAGCAACTTATTGATGTCTTTTCTAAGATCACGATTTACAGAAATCATATAGTTATCTTTCATAAAACCTGACCTTCTTCCGCCCCTTTTTGATTTTAAGATTTTTAAATGCATAGATAAATATTGTCAACCCTTAGATAATTTCTTTTTCTGCTAGAAAATATCTTTTGTTTCTATAGAATACATTATATTCCTGGAGAATATATTTTCAAATGATATCTGACATTCGTAACTAATATTCTTAATTTTTAGAGAAAATTCTACATTTTTAAAGAAATTTATTCTACTTCTACAGAAATTGTTCCTACTTCCAGAGAATATTTTATATCTTTAAAAAAATGTTTCATTTCTAGAAAAAAGATTTCGAAAAAAGATATTTCCAAAAAGATCTAATTACATTTGAAAAAAAAAGGAGGGAGGGAGAGAGGGAGAGAAGATACTTTCTATTTAAAAAAAGTCTTACATTTTTAGAGAATGTTTTACATTTGCAAATAAGATTTTACACTACATGAGAATAACAATGCAAAAGATTCATTCTTTACGGATACTAAGACACAACACCAATAGGAAAAAAATTCAAAAGTATATGCAACTTTTCTTGACATTAAATAAATTTCAACAAAATTCAAATAAATAATTAGCCAAATGCGTTTTAAAATGTTTTTATAAAAATAATTCCCAATTGTCCTGAACTGCTCACCTTCCGCAAATGCAAAACAGTTTTTTTTATAAAAAAATTCTCTTGTTTCTGCAATTACATCTAATTTAAAAGTAAGTGATTTTGTTTTCATAGAAAGAAAATGTTCTAAAACAAATGGAAGGAAATAAGATAAATAAAAAGCAACTGTTGGTTTTTAGAACTGCAATATAATCACACATTCCATATATATAAAAAAAATGTTTAAAGTTTTTTTTATACACTGAAGTGCCAGAAAAATTGGCACACCTACCTAATATCGTGCAGCCCCCCTCCGTGCGCATGCAGAAGTGCCGCAACACGACGTGGCATGGACTCGACTAATGTCTGAAGGTATCCTGGAGACAATTCACACCAGGAATCCTGCAGGGCAGTCCACAAATCCATAGGAGTGCAAGATGGCGGAGATCTCTTCTGAACAGCACGTTGCAAGGCATCCCAGATATGCTCGATAATGTTCATGTCTGGCGATTTAGGTGGCCAATGGAAGTGTCTAAAGTCAGAAGAGTGTTCCTGGAGCCACTCGGTAGCAACTCTCGATGTGTGGGGTGTCGCATTATCATGCTGAAATTGTCCAAGTCCGTCGGAATGCACAATGGACATGAATGGGTGTAGGTGATCGGACATGATGCTTACGTACCTGTCACCTGTCAGAGTTGTCTCTAGACGTATCAGGGGTCCCATATCACGCCAACTGCACACGCCCCATACCATCACAGAAGCTCCACCAGCTTGAACAGTCCCCTGTTGACATGTAGGGTCCATGGATTCATGAGGTTGTCTCCATACCCGTACACGTCCATCCGCCTGATGCAATTGGAAACGAGACTCGTCAGACCAGGCAACGTGTTTCCAGTCATCAACAGTCCAATGGCGGTGTTGGTGGGCCCAGACGAGGCGTAAAGCTTTGTGCCGTGCAGTCAACAATGGTACACGAGTGGACCTTCGGCTCCGAAAGCCCATATCAATGATGGTTCGTTGAACAGTTCGCACGCTGACACTTGTTGATGCCCCAGCATTGAAATCCGCGGCAATTTGAGGAAGTGTTGCACGTCTATCTCGTTTAACGATTCTCGTCAGTCGTCGAATGTCCCGTTCTTTCAAGGTCTTTTTCCGGCCGCACCGCTGTCGGAGATTTGATGTTTTACCGGATTCCTGATATTCACGGTATACCCGTGAAATGGTCGTACGCGAAAATCCAAATTTTGTCGCTATCTCGGAGATGCTATGTCCCATCTCTCTTGTGCCGACTATAACGCCACGTTCAAAATCACTTAAATCTTGATAACCTGCCATTGTAGCGGCAAGAACCGATCTAACAGCTTTGCCAGACATCTCTTGTCTTATATAGGCGCTGCCGACCGCATCGCGTTACGCTGATTGGTTGCAAAGCTCCGTTATTTGCATACGCACGCCTGTACCGGTTTTTCTGGCATTTCAATGTATAACACGTTGGTGACGTTTTGATAACATTAATAATTTTAATCAACAGTTCTCGAATAATAATCGAAAAGCAGTACTTTAGTCAATAATAACCATCCATAAATATATTAATTCTCATTACCGGATAAAACTGGCTATTTCTGATTGTTGGTAGGAAATCTTTTGTTTTAATTTTCCGTCTTAATAATGATAATAGAAATTTATTCGACCCATGTGCAATTACTGGTGAAACGTATGTTTTGCTATGATTCTAATTACGCATAGCTTCGATTGTTATGTATTTTTGCTCATGGACAAATAATTGTGTAGCAATTTCTAACCCTCAAAATATTCTTCATTCAGAAAAAAAAATATTTGAATAAAAATTTTTTTGCATAGATCCCAAATTATTTAAAAATACTTCGAAGTAATATGTAAAACAGGAGCTTATATCTTGGCTACACATATATAAAAGCAAACGAAAATTATGTTGTAAATAAAACTTGTTTAAATAAATTTGATTTAATCTTATTGCATAATCAGCCCCACAAATCAATATGATATTATAAAAATATAAATGAAATATTGAAGTCATTGAACATAATGTAAGAAAATTTCCCAACGAGAGTAAGTATGAAATAAAAATTGAAATGTTCATTTAATTGATCAAAATAATTGAAATTTTCAATCTCCAAAGTGTAAAAAGCAACTAAGTACCGAAACCAAATGAAGAAAACAAAGAATTTGGGGAAATTCTTTGTCACGGAAACATCTTCTAAAGGTCTGAATAATGACATGTTTCTAATGAATAACCAGCTTAAGCTAATATGTCTATATAGTCTTTTATTTTGTGCCAATAGTTTGACATTTCCTTCATATTTTTACAATTTAATTATAAAATATTATTCACACGCACACGCCCTCATATACGTGGCTTGACAAATTGCGACGGTCATTTCCTTCTAGACCAGCGGTCGCCAACCGGTGGTCCGCAGAAAAATCTGGGCTTTACTTGTAGTTTTAATATTTTATTAATACAGTGAATTCGCCATAAGTCGAATTCTTGGGGACCGACTAAACACCTCGAGTTATCAGAAGTTCGACTTGTCATTTGTCGTTGATTGGACTTCTACAAAACGTAAATTACTTATCCTAAGGTAGACTTGTCGATCTATACAGTAACTTTGTTTCCAAAAAGCAGAGCGTTACATTAAGAATTAGAAGTTATTCATTTTATATATTGTGTGGGGTCTTTCCCCTCCCTCACTAGCTTGCTTTCTTTGGCTCATCCCAACTTGACTTGACTATTAGTTATTTCTATTGTTTGTTGTCAATTTTATTTTATTTTTCTTTCCCTCGTTAAATATTTCATGTTTTAATGTTAGTTGTTCAGCAAATTATTGATCTCCTGTACGCGATCGTAAGAAGAATAAAATCTTGAACTCTGATATGATGATTTTATGAAAAAAGAAAAATAACGAGAAAGAGAGAGAGAGAGAGAACGGGAAAATGAATTCTGGATTCGACAATTACGTTTGAACTGAGCAATTTGGATTTGATTTTTAGTTTGAATTAATTCATATCAGGTGTGATTAAAATTGATTAGTCATTTTATTTTTATATTTTGATTATTCGTTTTATTTACCGATTCGCGTCATTTCGGATAAAATTAATTAATCTGGATTCAACGAAAGTAGAAAACAAATCTAAGCGCTGTCAGTGCCACCTACCGGGAACCCACAGGTGGTGATCCGGACTCGATTGGAACTGTTGGATCATTTCATTATTTGCTCAACACGAATTGATTTTCAAACTGAACGATGTCCGATGAGGAGACTAAGCACTACTAATCACTACTAAGCACGATCATCTTTGGAATAACCGGTGGAATCAATAAAGTCAAGATTTTCACAATATTAATGAATTTGGACGTCCAAATTTTTCCGATCCCGAGATCTTCAAAGTATCAGTCAAACCTCCTAGCCTTTGGAAAAAGAAGCCGAGACTTTGGTGTTTGCAGCTTGGAGCACAATTTGATTTAAGTACTATTTCGCAAGACCGAACCAAATACGATATCGTCATTTTAGCATTAGACGAAAATGTTCTGGATTACGTTGAAAATATATTGGCCAATCCCCCAGCTTAGTCCAAATACGAAACACTCAGGAATGCATTGATTTTCGCATACGCAGACACGGAAGAGACCAGGCTAAAAAAGCTCCTTAGTGACATTGACTTTGGTGATCAGCGACCGTCCGATCTGTACCACAAGATGTCTAGTCTGGCGGGACCTTTAGTTTCGGAAGATTTAATAAAAACTCTGTGGATACAACGACTTCCGCAACAAGTTCAGGCCATTCTTTCGGTCAGCAACGATTCTTTCTGCAATATGGCCGAAATGAGACAACAACGCCGCCACAACCTTTGGAGATCGCGCGCTCAAAATTATTGAAACTACACATTCGTTGGGCCAACCCGATACCCGCCTTACCCGAACGCAGCCGAATTTGGAGGTGCTTGATTCTCAGGTACGTCTTCGACTTTTTCGTAACAGATCGCGGAGAAGTAGCTGGAATAGGGCAGAATAAGACCGCCATTCCAAACAAACTGGCAAGCGGGTACCCAATGCGCCCAAACTACGTAAGGCCACTAAATGTTCACCACCATACTCTTGTAATAAGAGTGATGAAAATTTGGGAAACGACTAACCTAGTCATCGTCTGAGGCAGATGTTTCGGAGGTTAGAAACAGTCGCTTCTTCGTATTCGACAAACGCATTAGAAAGCATTTTCTCGTCGATACGGGCGCTGAAATTTAATTATTACCGGCCACTAGACTTGATAAGAAAGCAGTTGCTGAATTTACATTATACGCTGCAAATGGTACAACTATAAATACGTATGGTTCCAAAATTCTCTATTTAGATCTAGGCTTATCAAGAAAATTCGCTTGGTCTTTCATTTTGGCGGACATTGATAAATCAATTATTGGAGAGGATTTCCTAAGAATTTATGGATTGCTGATCAATCTTAAACAGAAGAAATTGATAGATTCGCGAACTTTGTTATTTTCAAAAGACGAAACAATTAAAGATGCCACAAGCGTTACTACTACTATAAATAAAAAAAATCCCAACATACGTTTTAAAGCTATTAACAAAATTTAAAGAAATTGCTATTGAGAGTTTCAACAATATTAGTGCTTCTAACGTAAGACATCGCATTTTAACTCATGGATTACCAATTTCGTCCAAAGTACGACGATTATCCCCGGAGTTATTAAAAATAGCTAAGCCTAAATTCGATCTAATGATCCGTAAAGGGATCTGCAGGCCTTCTTCAAGTTCAGAGAACAGTCCATTACATATGGTATTAAAGAAAGGTGGTAGCTACAGACCATGCGGTGATTATCGAGCACTAAATGCTCAAACCACACCTGAACGTTACACTATTAGGAGTATCCAAGATTTCAGTTATCAACTGCAAAGATGTACCATTTTCTCGACTATTGATCTTGTGCCCGCCGATAACCAAATTCCAATGGCTGAGCGAGATGTGGAGAAAACAGCTATAGGAACTTTCTTTGGCTCATTTGAATTTGTTAAGATAAGTTTCGGGTTAAGGAATGCAGCCCAGACAATGCAGCGCTATCTAGATTCTGCAGTAAGAGGATTATCAAATGGTGTCCCTTACATATACGATCTTTTAATAGTCTGACGGAACTTGAGAGAGAGCACTTGCTTCATCTAGAGGAAGTTTTTAAAAGATTGGCTCAATTCGGTCTTCGCTTGAAGCTAACCAAATGTTGTTTCGCTACGTATGAATTTGATTTTTTGAGTCGTAAAGTAAATGTTAACGGCATTCACCCATCTCTCGATAGAATTAAAGCTATTAAAAACTTCCAGCTTCCTTCCAATGCCAAAGGATTAAGGAGATTTTTAGGAATGATAAATTTCTATAGAAGGTTTATACTTAACGCTGCAAAACATCAAATGTTGCTTAACGATTTTTTAAAGGGAAAAAAGAAAAAAACAAGATCATTGATTGGAGTGAAGAAACCATTAAAGCCTTTAATTTTTGCAAGGACCAACTATCTGACAAAACAATACTCGCTAATCCCCAAGATGACGCCAAATTATCTCTCCTGGTAGATTCGTCAGATCTTGCTCAAGTCCTTCAACAATTTCATGACAATAGTTGGCAACCTCTAAGTTTTCATTCTTCCAGATTAAACTCATGTCAACAAAAATATAGCACTTATGACAGAGAAATGCTTGCTGCATATTCGGCTATAAAATACTTTCGTGATAAATTACAAAGGAGGTTATTTACCTTATTTACTGACCATAAACCTCTTGCCTATTCTTTAAAACAACCTCGTAACAAAGTATCACCGAGATAATTAAGATATTTAGATTACACAGCTCAATTTACTATGGATATAAAATACATCCCTGGATCAGAAAATATAATTGCGGACACTTTATCAAGAGTTGATGCTATCCATCTATCTGGAAGTATTGACTTTAAAGAGTTGCTATGTCACAAAATGACGACGATGAATTAGCAAAGCTTTTAGCCAATGAATAAGCAAATGTTAGATTTGAAAAATTTCCGATTTTTGGATCAGAATTATTCATTTGTTGTGAAATATCAACTAATAACATTAGACTTTATATTCCTAGACCGGATCGCAAGATAATTTTTCAGTCTGTGCACAACCTCGCACATTCAGGTGTCGGAGCATCTGTTAAGTTAATTATTAAAAAGTATTTTTGGCCAAGTATGACAAAGGACATAATGGATTTTGCAAGAAGTTGTTCTAAATGTTAAATGTCCAAAGTGAGCAGGCACGTTCACAGCCCACTCCACGAGTTTCCTCTAGCCTCTAAACGATTTGATGAAATCCATGTCGATATAATTGGACCTTTACCCACTTCGGAAAATTGCCGTTATTGTCTAACCATTTTGGATAGGTTTTCGCGGTGGCCTAAAACTATTCCGGTAACCAATATTTTCACCGATACTATTGCTGGAAGCATAGTCAATCACTGGATTTCTCTCGTATATTATGACCGACAAAGGGACACAATTTGAGTATCAACTCTTTATAGAATTGTCTAAACTAATAGGTTTCAGAAGGAATCAGACTGAATTCAAAGTCACCCCAGCAGAAATGATTTACGGCGAGAATTTACGTCTCCTCTCTGAATTCTTACATCAATCTAAACATAATTCCTCTATTCTAACACAGTTTGATTTAATTAAGGAATTACGTTCAGGATTTAACAAACTACCGATTCCAATTACCAACCACTCTAAGACAAATCATTTTGTATTTAAAGATTTAGAGAGTTGTTTTCATGTTTTTTTATGAATTGATACACACACACAGGTTTTCACTTCAAAGACCTTATGAAGGACCATATGAAGTTGTCAGACGTAGCTCGAAGGTTTTCGATTTAAAAATCAAGAATAAAATTTGAACCGTTTCCATTGATAGGTTAAACCCTACTACACCCTCGTTTATGGCAATAATGGATTATCTGATAACTTTATCAAAACTTCCAGTTCAAAGCTTGAACTTTCGTGGAAGTCTATTTTAAAAACTCAATCTTCGTCCAACAAGCAAATTAATCCGCACAAGAAGAAAGCTACTTTCTGTGAAACGCCACGATACTCAAGATTCGGCAGAAAATACGTTCAGCCAACACGTTTAATCGTTCATTAGTTCACTGGTGGGAGAGTAATGTGGGATCTCTCCACTCTCTCACTGGCTTGCTTTCTTTGGCTCAACTCAACTTGATTTGATTGATTATTAGTTATTAATATTGTTTGTTGTCGATTTTCTTTTATTTCTCTTTCCCGCGTTAAATATTTCATTTTTTATTATTAGTTGTTCAGCAAGTTATTGGTATTCCGTACACAATCTTAAGAGAATGAAATCTCGAACTCTGATATGATGGTTTTATGAAGAAAGACAAACAACGAGGGAGAACGGGAGAATGAATTCTGGATTCGACAATTATGTTCGAACTGAGCAATTTGGATTTGATTTTTAGTTTGAATTAATTCACGTCCGGTGTGATTAAAATTGATTAGTCATTTTATTTTTATATTTTGATTATTCGTTTTATTTACCAATTCGCGTCATTTCGAATGAAATTGTTTAACCTGGATTCAATGAAAGCAGGGGACAAGTCTTGGAGTCAGGTAAGATCTGTAAGTGCCACCTACCGGGAAGCCACAATTGTATTATTTATTGCTCAATGCAACTTTTGTATTACCTAGCCATATTTTAAACGCAGGAAACGGTACTTACATTAATTATGTTTTCTCAAAAAATCGGGGATTGTTTTTGAAGAAATTCTAATTTTATGAAATTATTTACCTTTTATAAAAACACGAACAAAATTTCGTATACGTTATCTCTACTTTTCAAGATACCGTAGCGCGATAGATACCGCGTCGCGAAATTTTGCCTTTTCACTCTTCCCAGTCTTAATTGGACACATCTTTTCCTTCGAAGTCCCGAATGCAATGCTGTGCCTTGTCTTGAATTTCTCAAGCCATCCAGGACTTGCGTTGAAGCCATCCACTTTCAACAGACTTTCAAAGTCCATAACTCTTACATGTAGCATCGTACCACTAAGAGGAATTTTACTGTTCTGGCTCCTGTACGATTCAAAACACTTCAAAAAGTGGATTCAACATCAGGAAAAGCATGGGCGTTTAGTCTCTTATATTTCGGATCAACATTGCACTAGCGTCTTTTCATTATTTCCCTTTTACTCATCAGAATGGTTGATAGCATGTTGGGTGGAATGCCATATTTCTCTGCTGGATCCTTTTCCCTTAAGTTTGGATTATGCTCAGTATTATTTGTTAAATCCACTTTTTGTTTCAAATTAAGGATATTTTCGTTTACATATCTTAAAACCCTATGCTTAAACAAATAAACACCTCAAAGTATTCATTAAGCGCTCTCACAAACGACCACAAACGCTTCATCATCTGAAAAATGGGGCTTGTAAATGCAAGCAAGAAGCTGGAAAGATTCATATTGGGTAAAAACTCTTACGGCGTGTGAAGACGCGGCTGAAGCGAACTTCGAATTAAAGAATGTCCACTTCGACTAAAGGAAAAAATTTACGTTGAATTTTAATAGACGGGGCCGGGACTGCGTAAAAACTTCGACATACACGAATACTCGATTTATCGGACTTCGGCTTATCACGAATTCACTGTAACAAAACAAAAATATTATTCTAAGAAATTCTCGTATTCTGAATGACAATTTTCGCCTTTATATTGCACTAAATCCACGAAATATGGTCAGTGTAATTTAAAATTATGAATTTAATGGCCCGTGAGGCCCGAAAGGTTGGTGACCACTGTTCTAGACAATAACAGTATTCGCTTGCCTCAATGTGAAGACCTAGGCACGTAGTAGAAAAATGTTTCCTACACATTAACAGCAACGATCTAGTCGACAATGGCGACCGGATTTAACGAGCGCTGTGTATCTCAAAGACCCTCTGATTCCATGTCGGGTGCCCTACAAACTGAGCCATGTCGGGTGCCCTACAAACTGAGCCATGTCGGGTGCCCTACAAACTGAGCCATGATCTACGCTCAACTTCACTCTCATTAAGATTTATACAAACACATAAAAGAGAGTCTTAGAATATGGAGATTATTTTTAAAATGCGATTATTTTTTTAAATATCATAGCGTAGACTTCAATACATTTTTGGTAGTTGATTTTGAAATTAGTTCGAACAGTTGTGTCGTTTACAGGTACGCCAATTTTGCTATAGATATGAAGAGATGAAATAACAAGCAGCTAAGAGGCGAGGAATGAATGAAGATTAGGCACTTATAATTCACATTATACATGTATTTTTTAATTGCAGACATTCATACTTAGGTTTATATACATTTCTTATTTGGCATGCACAACCAAAAAACGTCAATGCATAAACCGTTTCATGAATCGCATGACAACATGAAA
Source organism: Dysdera silvatica (assembly GCA_006491805.2). Classification (NCBI taxonomy): domain Eukaryota; kingdom Metazoa; phylum Arthropoda; class Arachnida; order Araneae; family Dysderidae; genus Dysdera; species Dysdera silvatica. The sequence continues at coordinate 17,385,394 of QLNU02014802.1, forward strand.
ACGCATGTAAGATATTATTACCTTTCACAGGGATAACACAATTGCCAAATAATGGTCAACACAGAAAAGCCTCCGGGGCGAGACTTTTGTGAGTTTTTCTAGGGGGAATTTATTACACAATAATTTTTGCCACTCCCGTTTATGCACTAGAGCTCAAATTAGAGCTTTATTATATTTGGAGAAAAAGAGGCGACTTTTTTTCCTCATAAACGTGGGTGGCAAAAATTATTGTATAATAAATTCCCCCACGAAAAACTCACAAAAATCTCGCCCCGGAGGCTTTTCTGTGTTGACCATTATTTGGCAATTGTGTTATCCCTGTGAAGGGTAATAATATCTTACATCCTCATATACGGAGAAAAATGCATTTGTTCTTATCTACATTCGTCTAGTAGGTCAAGACACCGCGTGCTCAATGCGGGGACCCTGGTTCGAATCCAGGATGAGGTCCGCGCCTCTTTTTCTCCAAATATAAAAAAAGCTCTAGTTTGAGCTAAATAAACGTGGGTGGCAAAAATTATTGTATAATGACAACGCATGAACAACGCGACAATGCATGAACAACATGAATTGCTTCCTGAATAACCGACAAACTTCATAGCAATAGTAACACCATCTTACACTTTCCGGTAAATATGAACTGCTTTTAATACGAACACAACTTTTACCACCGAGAGTGTTCACGTTAGTAAGGTCCACTAATTTAAATTTGATTCTGCTAAATTAAAAACAGTTCACGAAATTTTTTGTTGCAAATTCTTTTCAAGAGGTTTACAACGGAGTGGTCTAGGCGCAAGAATTGAAAAATAAATTTTAGTTGAGCTTCGTTGAGGACGAAATGAATTTACTATTTCCTCTTACTTTGCTTTTGTGGGAAAAAGAGCAAACGGAGAATGGTAAAAAAGAGCAACTCAAGGAAGTGCAATTCCAGAGATAATGCGTCATCAGCAATCTGCGGCGAGGGAGAGAGGAGATTGGATGATAGAAAGTTAAAGCAATCACGATGGTAGGCAGATCTACGACACTACTTTTTTTATGCAGACAACCGTCTATCCCGTAAAAAAAGTCGCCACGATCTGAAGCAGGATTCATCCAGTCGTTTAAAATTTTCGCCAAGTTGGCGCACGGAATATTAGCCAATGGATAAATCATCGATACACTAAGCAGCAATATGTTTTTTTGGGCAACCGTTATTTTAAGCAGTACATGGTACACACGGTTATTAGTGCAAAATTATTGTAATATAAATACAAGAAGTATAATTATATTGCAAGATATATATAAATATAAGCTATAGAAGGTGGATACTGTAATTATTACGCATACTAATTAATTACGTGTAAATTGTACCATTTATGTATGTATTTTCGATTTGCTCTGTTTAATTTCATTTTATGATCCCTCACCATAAACCACCATTAAGAGACCACTTCCCTGAGTGAGACCACTTTCTTACGAAATATAAGAAGGTCATCTCAGTAAGCTTTTACTTTAAATAAATACTCACCCCTCAATCTTATTTGCTCACAGCACAGACTATTTACTACAAGTGGAATTAAATAGGAAAGATTAAAATGCATTAAGCCTTTTGTTGTAAACGAAATCTCTTCGTCTGGACAAAAGCTGAAGTCCAAACTTCCCCGTGATTGTCTTCTCGCCTTGCTTTGATTGCAGTATTCCCGGAATCCCATCCCATTTCTGGCTCAAATAATTAGATTTCCTGTCTACATACCATTTATACATTTCTCAATTAAATTACGAGATTTTTGAAAGAGTTGTGGACGTTGTTGCGGAAAATCCAAATATCCTGTACATTGTCGATGCTAAAATAAAATAAAAGTTCTTCTGATAATTAAACCCAACACGTTTATAATTAAAATTCTTCTGGTGGGACAAGAAAAATTAGATTTATGTTTTAAATAAACCTACTTAATAGTAAAAATGGCAATTAATAAAGTGGTATGATAAGTTACAATTTAAAACATTCATCCGCAGAATTGTTAAATGAAAAATTAATTATCTATTTGACTTTACTTTACTCTTTACTGGCACCTTTGACTGGTCAAAAGTGCCAGTCGAAGGTGCACTTGATTGCCTTAAACTTCGTCTTTCTGAATTCCACTTTACACAACCAGAAATTGCTGAAATTATCAATTTCACCTCAATCTGTGTCAACTCTAGTGCATTTGTCTTCAACGGACAACATTACCAACAAACCAGTGGCTTAGCTATGAGTAACCCACTTTCATCAATCCTTTGTGACATATATATGCATTTCTTTGAATCCAATCTCCTCAACTCTATCAAGTTTAAACTCTGGGATCGCTACATGGATGACATTTTTATTATGTGGGACAGTCCTCCAGATCAAATCTCAACACTCCTTCCCACCATCAATACTTTGGATCCTGCGCTTAATTTCTCCCTCGCAATTGAAGAAGATGATTCCCTTCACTTTTTGGATATACAGATTAATAAACATCATAACTATTTCGATACTTCGGTGTACCGCAAGCCTTTCAGCGTTGCTCTCCCTCCACATAATCTTTCTTTCCATCCGTATCAACAAAACATGTCCGCCTTCTACACCTATGTCTTCCGGGCTCTACAGTTCTGTTCGTCAACGGACTCCTTATCTGATGAAATTTCTTTGCTTAGACCATCGCTCGCATCCGTGGGTACTGTCCCAGCATTATCGATGCTGCCGTTTTCAAATTCTCAAAACGTTCTTACAGTACATCTCTTAGTCGAATATCTTCAAATAATTACATTGGCTTCGTAACACTCCCTTACGTGCCCAAACTTAGCTCCGCCATTGCCAAAGTCCTTCGGCAAGCCAAATTCAAAGTTACCTTCTCGCCTATTAACAAGATTTTGCCCTCTAGACTCAAAGATAACATTTCCACACTCCAACGCTGGGGCGTGTATCAAATTTTTTGCCAGTTCGGACTTTCCTACATAGGACTGACAAAACGTGCCCTCATGCATCGGTTGAAAGAACATCGCCGATACGTTGAGAAAGGTGAGGTGCACAAATCATCCATTGCTGTTCACAGCCACGAACACAACCATCGCTTTAACTTTTTTGACGCTCGTATCATCCACCAACCTCATTCACCACTTGAACTGGACTTCGCCGAAGCTTTCTTCATTAACATGTTTCGTGATTCCATTGTGAATGACCACAGCTCAACTCCTTCCTTCAGCTCAGCTTGGCGAAATGTACTCCACCTAACTCCTTCTGATATTAATCCATAGTCCCGCCATAATTGCCACCTCTACTAACAGACAGCCAACTTTTCCACAATTTGGTAATTTCTGGGAAGAGTGGCCGCACCACAAAAACCATGTAGTACTTGACTTCCTACTTTTGGAAGTCAACATTTCACTTAATAACTCAACTCTAGTTACATCCGCGAATCAACCTCGTTTGTTGACGATATTCCACGTGTTCACTCCCGAAGAAGGGCGAACTTTTATCGCCCGAAACGCGTAGCTCGAACTCAATCTTGACATAAATACGCTTCTAAAACGTTGTTTTTTGTGTCTTATTTATTATTGAATCGTTATATTATTGAACTATTATATTATTAAATCATTATTATTGAATGACTATATTATTGAATTAATATTATGGAATGATTGTATTATTGAATTATTATTGAATGATTATATTATTGAATTAATTTTTATGCATAATTTGTCTCCCTTTACCTGATTTTCTTAAATTTCTTTTATTTCCATTTCCCACTTTTCAACTATTCCTGTGACTATCCGGTAATTAATTTATACTTTAACCATGAGATAAACGAATATAAATATTTCTTGACACCATTACCAATTTGTTGAAATTTAATTGAAAGTTATTTTTAAAGCAATGCACCTTCCGAATTATAGGACGAGTGTTATTTTAGGACACTTACTTAAGGACAGTACTTAAGGACAGCAAGGTAGCTACATAATTTAGAAAACAGTTAGTTAACGATAGATGCAAATTATCTTTGGGCAAAGCGCAATGGAGATTGAGAGTGTATTAAAAATCATATAATCATTATTAGTTTCATCTAAAAAAAAAAAGAACACAGAATCCCAAGTTGAAATTAAAGTAGATGCAAAAATTTTAAATCGCGTCTAATTTCAGGGGAAAAGTAATATGTGACCCCATTAACTTTCTTTGAATTGCATCAGAAAGGGAAATAGATAAGTATAAAAAAGAAATTTCATGTAATTGGCAAAAAGTGTAGTGTTCAATCAACATATACTGATAGACCGCCTTTTTAAATGAGAAACATACACGATATCAAGGTTAAAACAAGGCAATTCAGAAATCCGAGAAGAAGTAATATTTTATGTGATTCTTTTAATCATGAAATCATTTTTAAATTTTTTTTATATAATATTAGCTTTTCCAATCTCATTTTATTCTCGTCATCGTTTCCTTTAAATGTACTTTCAATGCATTTTCTGACACTATAGTTTTAATTGTTTTTCATCTTAAAACCGCACGTACGATCCCACCTTTTGTGGCTCAGAATGAACCGTGCTGTCCTTGCGCCATTAAAAACAAACAAACAAACAATCATCCATCCCAGGTGGTTCGGTAAGCAACCAGTAAACAACCAAACCGACTTCGTTTTATAAAAATTATCCAGTTTAAATTCCTCTATTGTTAATGTTTTATTTTTAAAGTGGCAACCAAATATCATTAAATTCAAAACCTCTGAATTAGATTCAAAAGGCAATAGTTTTGCTATTTCGTTATCAAAGACCTTTACGCATTTCCTGTTTATATTCCAAATAGAATTAACATCGAAACTGCGTTGGCCTTTCAACAAAGATTGTCTTTCAACAAAAGTTGTCTTTCAACATTCAAAAGACTCACTTTCCTAACAAAGGATTGCCCAATCCCCAAATCCCATCTCATTCCTTGTTCAAATAATAGGTTCCCGACTACATGCTGATCCCACATTCCTCGGCTAAGGCTCCGAGTCTTTGAATTGATGTCGTGTTTGTAGGTGGAAATCCAAATAAATTCTGTACCTTCATCTAGGTGTGTCTTTCAAGAGAAAAACAAATTTCGAGTTACTAAATACGAAATATTTACAGGTAAAAAGATTTCTGGTTTTGCAAGATTAGGCTTCTTTTGTAAATAGACTTAATTAATCAAAAAACGGGTAAATGAAACAAAATCTCCTCTATGCAATTTAAATTTTATCTATCTTTCAAATATTCAACTATGAAAAGCTTTGGTGTAAAAAGTTTTTACATTTTTACATCGTTAGCGGAGCAAATAATCGTACGATATGTTCACCAAAATAGCATTAAAACTCTACGATAAATTAAATTTACGATAATCTGCTTAAAATAATCTACGATTATTCTCTTATTATTAATTTACGCTCCAGTTTTCCATAACCTGCATCCAGACTGATATTTTCTTCCTTCCAATTTGCCGTTGACTTTTGTATGATAAAGCGTTTTATGTCTAGGTGATACTTTAATAAAATTATGTTACTTTACACTACCTTTACCAACATTTTAATGAAAAGCTGTAGTTAATTTCCATTATTGGTTAAATTATGGAAAATGTAAATGGTTTATGAAACTGATTTATTTGCAAAAAATATTAAATTATTAATCGTAAATATCCGTATGCCATTGCAAGTCTCAACTGTTCGAAAAATACAAACGAAACTACATTAAATGAAAATTATAATTTGGTCTCATAATGCTTTCAAATCATGACTTTCTTTCCAAGATGACTCTGAAAAAAACAAGGTGGAAGAAAAGTGCAAATTGTTGAAAAATATAAAAATTTTATAAATGGTAATTTTAATGCAAAACTAAATAATTAAAATAAGGGTGTTTGTAAATCAACATCAAGGTAACTCCAAAACATTAGACACCACGTTTGACACTGCTGGCTACAAACTAAAATTTTATATATTCATGTTAATCCATTGGCACCAAAGATTCATTTTGATGGAAACTCAGAAATTCTCTCAATTTAACAGGAGTTCATTATGAAATTAAAATAGATACATTTGGAAATTGCAATTACCTTGGAGCTTGAAGGGAAATGTTTTCGGTTGGATTGCATTATGAAGTGCGGAATAAAATAGCGATTAATTAAATGACGATGGGGGAGGGGGGGGCGCTAAGTTGTAAGTACTTTATTGTTAGGTATGCCTTAATTGCAGATATTCTATCGTAGATATGTATGATATTTAAATGGCAAAGATATATCGTTACACTGAGCCTATTCTTAAATGTTTTATCATTGCCAAGACAGTATTGCACTATATATCTCGTTTTAATTTTAATTTTTTACTTAATTTTAAATTTTAGCGCTTTGGAAAAATATCTCGGATCTTTTTGATAAGGTTAAATGATGTTGGAACAGATTTTTAAAAAGGAGGCATCTTTATTTCTTCATCTCAGAAAGTCTATTTTAAACATAAAGAACTCATCTCTAACATAAAGTTTGCGCCTTTTTTTTTTGAAAAAGGGAACATTTTGTTAAAAAAAAATACGAACTTTTATTTCGTTCTGTATTTTCACTTCACGTTTCACACATATTTTTTTAAAAGAAAAAAATTTCTCTATGAAGAGTTAAAGTTTTGTTTACATTTTTAAGCGCTTTTAGCTCATTAAAAAGGCACAAAAATTTTTTAGTTATTGTTTTTTCGTGTTCGAGTTCTGTGTACTGTATTAAAAAATTGTTTGTGATTTTTCACAGCAAGTCTGCAATTTTTTAATCGTTTGTTTGTCTTAAGCGTTAAGATGACGGATGTCCATTTCTTTCTCATCTATATTCGCTTGTATACCATCCTGCCATTAAAGTTTTTAGTTTAATGGCTTTAAAATTTTAAGTGGAATGGAAGAACCCATTAGTTTCTCATTGTGTAGATTTCTTGAGAAAGTCCCCTCCCCCCCCCCAAGAAATTTTGGACATAAAAAGAGGTAGAAAGGCAATGTTGACCTTACTCCAGATAAAATGCTGCTGCTGACCTATCCAAAAGATCAGATGATCAATTTCATCTCCTATTTTGTTAGCATTTAACCTTCTGAATGTAAATATTTATATCAATTTCTCTAATAACGCGGTTGTTCCTCTCTAAAAATGCGTACATTACAATAAAATATTTATATTAAAACGATTTAGAAATCAATTAAAAATAAAAATAAAGTAACTAAAAAAAATTGAAATAAAATAAATTAAAAATATACAAAATTAACAAAACCTATAGAAAGTGATTAGGATTATCCTCAAATCTCAGACTATTACATGTACCTATATAGGCTACTTATGTAATACATCATACACTTTACGCAGCAAAAGTTAAATAGGCATTCTATGCATCTTTAACCCAGATAGACTGCGGACTAGTGGGTTAAAATGACGTTAACTGGGTTGACGAAAATTGCCAATTTTTGAATACATAAGATAAATTGCCTTATATCCAACCGCTCAACAATAATTCAGTAAAATTTTGGGTTTTACGTATACAATTCTTCCAATAATAAATCGCGTTATGCCAGAAGATCGCGTTCTACAAAAAATGTTCCCACCGGTCGCCTATCGCTCTGCTGAAAGTCTTGTCAGCTGTTTTCTGTTTCTTCACCAGTACGGACCTCTGTATTTAGCTACTGTGCTCCTTGCTAATTACTTTTGGACTTTTCATCTCTGCACAGCTGTTGACTCTTCTTGACTCCTACTCAAACTTTATGACTATACACCTGAACTTTAATCACTATTCACAAACCTACTGTTCTAAGAAGATTCTCTAAAACTGAACCCAAACCGGGTTCGACAACCATTTCTGTAAGAGAGAGTAGATATTCTTTAAAAAAAACTGACCTTTAGTCTCTATCATTGCACATCGATCCAATCTTATCCGGGAATACAGTGCGGCTCGCTTGACCAGCTTTTCTGACGTTCACATATGCACATAAACAAACATACGCACATACAAAAAGTGTTCCTGTAATCGTATTATAACGAATTCGGTTATAAAAAGCACACAATGACCTCTGCTATTCTTCCAACCAGCAAGTTTCTCCTGCGGTGCTCCCTGGTCCCATTGATTGTCCTTACAGAAAGATTTTTGCAAATTACCTTTTTGGTCTTGTATGCTCTCACCATTCAATATTTGACTCTGAGACATTATAAACGTAGGTGTCTTTTAATCTGCATCTCCTTCTTTTTGATGTTCTTGGAACCCCATATAAATATGTTGTAATTTTTCTTAATGTATTTGTGTTCTGGTGCTGTTGTATTTGAATACAAACTGTGGAACGTTATTTTAAATGTGTGAGAATTAAGCTGTCTTTTGTATCGAACATTATTGTATTCTTATGATAGTGCATGAGCTCCGAGCACTCTATGCAAATGCGTTGTAATTTCTATGTTTTAATGCCGCAAATATTCTGTTCAGTAAATATTATGTTTTGCTGTTGTATGTCTGTTCCCACATATGAGGATTAAATTGCATTGCAATTGCTTTATTGCACCAGTAACTTTGAGATAGTATCTGTGAATTATTATACATCATATATATAATAGTCCATGCCTTACAAATGACTTGGACATACCCTCCCAGCTTAACATCCTTGGCCCCCTTATCAATTTTTGATATTTGTAGCTGATTTGACGCATGCGCGGAAGCTAGATAACTTAGCTCTGGTACTCACTCAGAGCAAAACAATCACTCCACTCCACTACCCAGTTATAAAAACAAGCGTTGTAAGAAAACTGTCTGTACATATCCCTTTACTTTAAAATATATAATTCATATTCGTATGCCAAATTTTCTCAGCATTATGGATCATCATATCTATTCAATCCATTTATTTTTCTGAAGTCCTTCGTATTCAATTTAGACCATCTAAAGCAGCGGTAGCCCACCGATAGTCAGCGAGAAAATTTTGATGGTCCGCAAAATAATCTGGACACTATTTACATTTTTAATATTTTATTAATAATATAACAAAAATAATATTCTAAAAAATTCTCATATTCTGAATGACGATTTTCACCTTTATATTGCACTAAATTCACAAAATGTGGTCCTGGGGGATTTAAAATTATGAATTTAGTGGTTCATGAGGTCCCAAAAGTTGACGACCTCTGATCGGAAGTATCCATACTGGTTATAACGTACAGAGAGATCTAGAGAGAGAGATCTATCAGAGAGACTGTCTATCCAACCGAATGTAAAAAAAAAATGTAATTAATTTTAATTCGACGGTGATGAACTAAAATGAAAAGAAGAACCTAATTTGAAAGTTCTTTTCAGAATGTTGGCAGTGGAGCGGATTGAAAACAGGTGCACACAATATTCGGTTAAGTCTTTGTTAAAGAGAAAACGAATTTATTGTTGCATCCCTCCCTTTGTTTCTGCTGAAAAAGTGCAAACGAAGTATGGGAAAGAAGAACCATCCAAGAAAGCGTAATTCCCGAGATAATGCACCTTCAGCAATCTAAGGCGAGAGAAAGGGACTGGGATAATGGAAGGTTAAAGAAATCGCGGAACAGTTGGGAGAACATTCGACGATACACTTCCTTGCTGACAACGATGTATTCTGAACAGAAATCGCCAAGAATTAAAGCAGGAATTGATACAGACGTGCAAAATATTCCCTAATTGAGCATAATGAATTCTAGCGAATAGGTTGAGAAATTTTTAGCCTTCAGGGATGTAATTTTCGTTCTAGTATAAGGATAATGCTATGGAACCGAGCTATTTTCATTATTATAACACGTAAAATTTACTTTGTTAAAATATACAAAGCGTAGACATATTTGTAATAAGAAATAACAAAATTTACCCTCTCTTCGTTTATCTGATGTACAAACGTAAAAGTCACCCTTTGAATGTCATCAATTGAAAAGTTCATCTATTGAATGTCATCACGTGAAAAGTTCATGTATTGAATGTCGTCACTTGGAAAGTTCATCAATTGAATGTCATCATTCGAAAAGTTAATTTATTGAATGTCACCACTTGGAAAGTTCATTTATTGAATAGCATCACTTGAAAATGTAATCTATTGAATGTCATTGCTTGAAAAGTTCATCAATTGGATGTCATCACTGGTAAAGTTTATTTATTGAATACAAATAATTGAAATGCTCATTTATTGAACTTCATCATTTGTAAAGTTCATCTGTTAAATAACCATATGAAATACATAATTTACAACCTAACTTGGTTTCAGCAAATATCAAGAGCCTGAAGTGTTTTTTATTGTTACAGTCTGCTATTCGTTATAAGCATTTATTAGAAAACATGCCTTTTTTATAACCGTTAATAGCGAATGCGCATTATTTATGAAGCAATATACAGTAAAACCTCTCTTGACGACCACCTTTTCTGGAAACAGATTTCTCCCCAATGGACACAATGCTAAATTTACCTCAATTCGGAGACCACTTCTCTGAGCGACCTCTTTTTCACGGAACCGACACTTATAGCCTTAGGAAGGTTTACTGTACTTATCCAAGCACTAGTAATTTTAAGATTTTAAAAGAGATTAATATTTAATAACATAGTTTAACATTAATTACTTTCAATAATCATGAACGTCACGTATTATGTACAAAATATACATGAAGGTATAAATGCATTTCATGTTCGCATTTATCCATGTATATAGATATTAATGCACTTACGTTTAAGAAACTAAGTCGTACTTCTCTAAGAAAATTATTAATACTGCTTCAAGAACTGAAAGAATCCTCATTTGAATGATTGCTCTAAAATAAGCCATTATTTTGCCAACTGCACCTTGAGTTTTAAGGTAAGTTTTGCTTTCAATCCGAAAACAATATGAATGACACTGAAATTTACTTTCTGGGTGTTCCATGTTCTTCAAGTAAACAAAAATTCCAAAATCATTAAATATAAGTCATTATATATAATCATATATATAATGTATCGTTATATATATAAACTACAAAGAAAAATGATGAGTTTGAGAAATCCATGAAATATGTTTCGTTATATCCCTGAAGTGTGGTTCGTTTTATCATGGCATAACATGTACATTATATTTTAACCTAAATTAACAGAAATCATTTGTTCAGTAGAAAAGTGAATTCCTTATAACCGGGCTCCATTGCATCACTATTAAACAAACCAGTTTTAAAAGCAATGTTAAATTGTTTAACATTACTCTTTCTATTAGTTACCATTATTGTAGTTAATTACTTTTTACTATTGTTAACATTACTCCTGATGAAGGACTGTTGCTGACGCGTCCGAACGCCCGGGTAATAATTTTCGTTGCTACCTGACCAATGTTTAACCTTTTGTATGTAAATGTTAAATTTATTTATTGATAATTTTTACATTCCAACGTTTTCTATTAAATAAAATTATATTTAAAAAAATAATTAAACATACTAGAATTTAAAAAATCAAATTCCATTATATTATAAATGTACGTCGTTTTAAGAATGTAACTGGAAAGTAAAATCTTGAATCTAACTTGATGGTATTGTTTAATTTATGCAAAATAACTATGTAATTAAGGTCACGCCATCTGTGTAGAGGTGTTTCATCGGATAGAAGGACTAGATACAACACTAACGGATGCTGGATCCAAGCAAACTTGAGGCGTGGTTGTTTTCCTTCCTTTTTAATCATATGCTGATGAGTTTAGTTTGTGCCAAAAAGAATGAGATCTTAATTTCATTTTTAACTCCTATATTTATCTCTACTTCATTAAAAATATACAAGTATACCTGTATATAAGCAGTTTCACGAATCGAAAAAATTCACAACGTTTTAAAAAATTGTTGAAGTTTACAATGTTAATTCAATAACAGAGACTTTCTTCGATATAATCAACTGATTCTTGCCAGTAAATAGAAAACGTTATAGAGGGATGTTAGTGATGTATATATAT
>QLNU02014802.1:17397406-17427317 GCA_006491805.2 Dysdera silvatica
TGGCTCCACCTACCCTCTGTTGTACAAAGTGGTTTAGCTTTCGAAGTACCTTGAACAAGCATAGAAATGAATGTGCAACGTATTTCATTAATTTAATGAATTTTCATGTGCTCTTGAAGCACCTTGTTATAATTTTTGTTTCAAATTATTTCCGCTGCTGCTGCGGTAAAGAGGATGCAGTCTGATGCAAACCGTCATAAACTTTTGGCAACATATGCTTATTAAATATTATTAAGTTTTGACACTCCAATATTATGTAGCTCATACCAGAGTCTGTGTTTTAGGTAGAAAGAAAGAAAGAAACCACGCATTGAGACTGGATTTGAACCAACGATCTTTGGGTCACGGCCCTAATGCTTTATCGCTGGATCGTTGAGCATAGTGTGGCGCATCGAAATGTAGAAGGATTGGTACGATTGCCATGTCCCTTTAAACACACAATTGGTGGTTATCATTGCTCAGGGCGAATCCAGATTCGTCGCCGAACATCAAGATATGCCATTCGTTACGCCAGATGGCTTTCACTGTAAGGGTCCAAGACGATGATTCGGTGTTAGGTGCAAGCAATGCTTCGCAAAAGACGCATTGCCTGCAAGCCTGTCTCAGCCAATCAACAACGAACTGTCTCTGTCGATGTTGGAGCACTTAATGCTCTTTCCACACCTCGCAAAATGTCACCAGCTTTAAACTGTAGAGAATGATGTTGTATACATCGATCTATGTGTTGTTATGTTTGTCTAGGTCAGAGGTCTTCAATCCGCGGCCCGCCGACATGTTTTATGCGGCCGGCCAGCTCGTGAAAAAATATAAATTGTTTTACACAAAAATGACGTCCCTACTCCCTCTAAGTCCGAAATATGTGTATTTTATTCTGTTGGCATTTTCATATTTCGTAATGAATATTTTAAAACACTAGAGAACTAAAGTAACACTCTATTTTTCCCTAAGTCATGTTTTACTTTAGTTTTCTAGCGTATATGGGAATCAGGTGTAGTTTTATTGATTTGTAGTGCAACAGTGATTTAAAAAAAATTCATCTTAGGACTCATCAAATTCTATTCTAAATATGCTGATATGAACATCTTCCCCACTATCTGACTGCATGCTCTGAAAACGTTACTGTTCTGGGGCTATATACTACATTTGTGGCTAAAATACTACATCTGTGCATAGGCTGACGTAAAAAGTTTATAATGTGGGGGAGGGTTTACAGAACTACAACTCCATGTGTTCATATGTATTACTGGCGTAAGCAGAGGGTGTTCATGGGGTTATAACCTCCATTGCAATGAAATTTTGTATATTTAACATAGGAATATATCGCACCTTTGCGACGAAAGTGTTACAACTCAAAATTCGGTGAAAATGACTTAATGTTACAACTAGATGTAGAAAACAGTGCTGCATCCTGCAATGTAAAATGTTAAGCCATACGTTATTATAATTTCCGCTAATTTGTATATGTAACGGTGTTGATGATTTATCGCCGTTTTCCGCGTCTCACGAAAAGAGTTCCATTTTGAGTTGTTCGTTGACCTTGAACGAGGGACCGTTAGATTCTCTTTTTACAAAGCCTAATATTTCGTTGTAACTGTTTACGATATCGGACGAGGCAGAAAAGTATGTACTATTTCGAGTTGTCACACTTTCGATGAATGGTCAAAGGAAAGGATTTGGTTACAACTTGAATTGCTCCTCTTTAGCTGAATGCTCAAAGAAAATGGAGCCATCAATGTAAAAACTTTTTAGGAGTACTGGAGTAGAATCTTGACAGTTAGTAAAGGGAATAGGGTCTTAACGCCTTCCAAATCATTTCTACGGCCTCAGGTTTCTTTCTAGAAAGAGTACGATGACGTACTTTCCTACTAACAATCCTTCAGGGCCGTGCTTAGAGAGGTGCGAGCTGGGCGGCCGCCCAGGGCCGCTAAAAAAATGCAGTACAAGCACCATGAAATACATTTTTAGAGGTCCTTATGTACTTTCCCAGAGTATTTAATCAATTGACCTTTCGTGTGTGTAACGTTATATTTCCCATAACGCACAAGAAACTTTTAAATCGTGGTCGAAATAAATATACACGTTGTTGGTTAAATGCACTGGCATCAGTAGAATATGCAGGTTATAATGTATATTGTAGTGATTGATTGATTGTTTGACCTTTTCATGGCGCAAGAGCATCTGGGCTATACTGCGCCAAATATTGTAGTGGCCTTATAGAAACTACAGACACCCCCCCCCGGTTTGCGACAAAGAACTTACCACGAAGTTCTGAGAAGCAGAAATTTATAATTACATTGTACTGGATTTTCTTTGTGTTTATAATGCGGCAGTAGAAGTAAATAAAACCATTTCATTCATACACAACAGCGAAGTTAAGTGAGAAATGCCAAGTGATTGATATATCCCAAGTTAACTTTGTTTAGAAATGTCTATTTTTGATTTAACTTCATTATCTTCTCTTTACTTTTAGACCAGTGAAGAACTTTACTTTGTAATGCTAAACTCCGGTCAGTTTCGTTTTTAATCGTTATGTTACGTTAAAACATATTTGAGGGCCGCTATCGCCGTAAGCACGCTCCCGAGCGAGTCCTGGCGCCATGTTTGTCAAGCTTGCCCTTACAGCATTGCTTGTGAAACCTGCAGATGCAGATGATCCCTCGTTGACTACTGAACCCACCGTCACTGTGGACGGAGCTTATAATAATATAATATTATTATTATTATTCCGCAGTGAGTATTGAACCTAACCAGACGTCTCCTGTCTGACCAGGGGAGCGTTCGATTATTACGTAAGCAATATTTTGGCCATTTTATACCCCTCCCCCCACCCCTGGTAAGCAAAAATTAACATTGGCTAACATAGGAGCAACCCCCAACTCAAAGGGTTCTTACGTAATTCGTGAACCCTCCCCAGTGTTATTTCTCTCCGGTTGTAACACAATAACAGGATCATAACTGGTCAATCATTGAAGAAGCTGTGAACCGGATTAGGACCCCAAGGTACCTCATGCTGCCCTTTTCTACCTGTCCCCCTAATCCGGAATAGGAGCATAAAAATTGCTACACATTTTTACTGACAATAAATATGTTGAAAAACAAACTCATAAATTGAAACATAAACATTAAACAATATTAACTTATATTGAAGTATTATCTCTTCTTGGTATATAATAAATCAAATTCAATTTTATTGAAATAAATTTTAATTTTAGCAAAAAATAAAAGCCTATCGAACACTGGTATTTAAATGGAAAGCATGACGTCTGGCTTTCTTCTTTTCAAAATAGTACTTCCCGTTTTTAGTTCTTGCTCGGCATCAGTAAATATCAAAAACCGACCAACGAAACTGTTATAATTCAAAATAGTACATCACGCAAACTCTGAACGAATCTCATAAGCCGTTACAACTCAAAAAATCGTGATAATAAGAGTTTTGCCTAATAAATGAAGCAAATTTTGCCTCATCTGATGTTTCCAGAAACTGATCTTAGGATTGAAGTTATTAGATGATTTAAAAATCCCTCAATTCAGCCAGAAACGGTTTTTGCGTTTCCTGAAAATTGGGATTTTTTGAGTTGCAAAAATTTTGTTCGCAAGGGTGCGATATGAGTTTCAGCTCTGTAACCTCCCCATTAAGCCTGTAACTCCCCTTATGAACTTTCTGCATATGCCTATAATATGTATACGCACAAAATTTCGTTGCAGTGGAAATTACAATCCCCATCAACTCTCTGTGCACACCAATGCATCTGTAAACAACTGTTTCCAAAAATGAAGTTGATAAAATGAAAAGTTAGGACCAGAATAACTGACGTCCACCTTGGAAACATTCTTAGGATTGCAATATCAAAAATAAGACCTGATATTGACAGGATTGTTAAAAATAAGCAGTGCCAAAAATCTCGCTAAAAGGTTTGATTTCGCTTTACATATTAATAACTAAAAGTATTGTAAATGTTTTTTTGCTTCCATACATATTTTACATTGTAATATATATATTGAGTCCCAAAGGCGGATACAGAAAATATTTTTGGGTGGGCATGCAAAACTAATATAGGGACTTAAGGAAAAACTATCAACAAAGGCTGGTCCGGGGGGGAGACACCCCTCTAGCCACCTTTGTTCGTCCTAATATTGCTGATACAGTAGTGCGGCCCATGGGCCTACAAAAATAAGCAAAATTGGCCCTTGGACTGAAAAAACTGAAGACTCCTGGTCCAGGTTCTCCAGTCCCACTACGAAGTATGCATTAACTCCTTCAGATCACCGTCTCCAAATTCGACTCAGGTTTGATGAATCCCGTTCAGATTATGCCGCAATACGATTCAAATACCAACCATCGCTACACATCCGTATAATAATCCTCTAGTGAAGTCATCTATTTGATGCAATTGATTGTCATATTGCAGGCATTTTTAAGTTTCGTACTTAACAAATGACAACACAAACAATTACATTTCATAGACGTGAGAAGCTTTTAAATGCCAGCTTAACTTGTAAGTTTTCCCATTTATCTCACTTACTAGTTAAGTTATCAACTCAGAATTGCGACGACTGGCAGAATTTGTCTAGTTCCGTATATTCTGTAATTTGCGTAGCTCTGCAATAAAATCTTCACGGTGTTTAATTTTTTCTGTTGAGCAATGTATATAGACCAAAAGGAGAACCCTTCACGAAATATTTGAATGTGTGGAAGTATAATACAAATACTATTAAATTTTTAAAATTCTTCATTTTTATAAAGCACATACTGGTACTTTTGCATTAGGTAGAGAATTTATTTTCCGCTCTCTCTATCATCTCTGTTTTATTCATATGTATTATTTTTCGTACCTCTCTTTGCATTTATTGTTTAATAATTAAAATTATTTATTATTATTAATTAATTATTTAGGGATCATGCATTTTTTTATTTTTCTGATTGTTTTGAAGTGTTAATTTCAATTATTATCTCCTCCCATTTGTTAAGATACTTCGATGAATACCCAGTAACTGGTTTTTATTTTCAGTAATGTATGGAAGAACACAAATGGTTTCTGCTACTATCATTCATCTTGGCGCAGTATAGCCCAGGTGCCCTTGCGCCATAAAAAATCCAAGCAAACAAACAAACTATCATTCATCAACATCAATCAACAGCAACCATTTTCAATACACTGCAGGATGGCGGTCTCTGCTACTACCATTCATCTTGGCGCAGTATAGCCCAGATGCTCTTGCGCCATAAAAAAGCAACAAACAAACAAACTATCATTCATCAACATCAATCAACAACAACCATTTTCAATACACTGCAGGATGGAGGTCTCTGCTACTACACGTACATCGGTGAAAGAAATAAAAAGGAAGTGGCCTTCAGTTCACCACGTTGGCCAGACGGGTTGGCAAGCGGGACGTACAGTTTATTGAAGATTCCGAACTTCTGTCACCACAGTCGAAGTCATGTGCTAAGGCGGGATTCTTTATGCCACCCTCCTACGGAGTAACCGCTATCGGGGCTGCTTCAAAGCGACGTTCTGGCGAGTGTCGATATTCTTTGCAGTGGACGGCTATGGGGCCCTCCTATCATTACCTTACCATAAATTAATGAAATTTTAGTACACACTCGTTCAAAAGGAAAAGAACTTTATTTGACTGTAATGATTCCACATAATTATAGCAAAATTATCTCAAAATAAATAGAGCAGACACTGAAGTTCACGAACTCGTACTTATCTTCAATAAAAGTTCTTAACATTGAAAGTTCGTGAATGGAAATTAACATTGCGCTTATGAAATACTTTTCGCTATCAACGTAATAGTTCATAAAAACGTGAAGTTGAAAATTAAGTTTGAGGGAGAAAAACCAAGAGTCCATGTTACATCAGATATAAAAGCATAAGCGGGCGATAAATCAAACTATTCTTTAAACACTGAACTAAGACTTGGCTAAAAGGAGACAGAGCAAATTATTAAGAACATAATAACACTTTTATGTGTTCATAAAAGTAGCAAAAATGAGGAAAATGCTTTTTTAAATTTTTATTAAAGCACATGGAAGACAGGAAATTGTGGTAGAATATAGTGAAGACGTACAAGAAGCATAGTACTTTACTAAATATAAACTTAAGTATAATAACTTCGGTTAAACTTTCAAGCAAAAGAAACTTATGGAGAGCAACTTTAAGCTATTATGGCCACCGGGCGACCACCACGATTTTACTTACGTCAGCATAGTGACGTCATATAAGCATGTGCTATAGATACAGCAGAAAAAATATGTAATTGTATTCCAACAGAAATTATGTTCAATTTATCAAATAAAGTATTGTAAGTTACGTAAAAGTGCCACATTATGGTATAGAGACGATGTCATGATGAATTTATGATGTCCCACAATGAAAATATGAGTGAAATTTAAGATCTCTTTAATTATCGAACTACTAAGTCCTTCTACTAGATAGGATAAATAAGAGTATATTAAAAAATATAGAAATTGAAAAGAGTTTGAATGAGTATAGAGAGGCCCATACGCTTTATATGATTAGAACATATTTAAAATATAAACTCTTACAGGGATTTGGAGGCATATACATAAAGAACACACACAAGTATATTAAATACCTTTGAATACCTGCGTTTAGAATACTTATAGATATACCTGAGTATTTGGAATACCTATAGATATACTTGAGTATTTAGAATACCTATAGATATACCTGAGTATTTAAAATACCTATAGATATACCTGAGTATTTAGAATACTTCTTCCAAGGTACAAGAATATTAAACGGCAGTATGTCGATCATAATGCACTATTTGGGCAACCGAACACTAATTGTATGGTAACAATCAGGCAAAATTATAGAGCTGTCATTTAAGTTAAAGCTTCAAACATCTCAAACTTAATTATAAGGATTAGCTAGACAAGATAATGAAATTGTCTGCATCTTATTTGAAAGTTAATTCATATTTATAAATGAAAAATTGTTTTTTAATTGGACATCTTCGGATATACAAAAATTTTTTAAAAGACCGATAAAATCATCGTTAAAGTTAGATGAATGAGCAGGAAGGTATTCTCTTTAAATTTAAGAAGATATTCTCTTTAATTATCTGCCTTAAATTTAAATAAATCAATAATATAAGACCAAGAGAAAAGCAACTACAGTTATTCCTCTAAATAATGTTATTTTAAGTAACGACCATTTCTGTTTAGTGACGGTATTTTTCTGTCTTGGCAAGTGCTTTATAGAATTACACACACATTCGAATTAACAATCTATTCTTTATAACGACGCTTTTTCTCCTTCGTCTTGAAAGCCTTTAATGGGAGAAACAATGTATTCTTATTATACTTGTTAAATTGATCATGTAGTTATAAAAGTATCTTCCGGCTTACTTCTAACTCTTCTTTCAAATACCTAAAAAGGTCGATTTTAAAGTATTTTTTCTATGTACAGTAAAATTCACCCCTCCAAACTTAAAGATGACTTCCCGTGTTTCTACGCTAGGAAGTGTACCGAGTATTTTACCAATATAGTCTCTCCTACATAGGCCAAACCTAACGTTTTCTTCTTCACGGACTAAAGAAGTAGAATCAACTACGTCGAAAAGGTGGAATTATGCAAATCCCCCCCATCGCAGTACCTGGCTGGGATAAAAAACGTAAGTTCAATTTTGAAGATGCCTGTATCATCCGTCAACATAGATTGCCATTCGAATTAGATTTTTGAAGGCTTTTTATATAAAGGAACGACCTAAAACTATCACAAATGAATCATAAAAATAATTCCAATTCCACACCGAGTTGCAGCCATGCGTGGAAAAACTTAATTTTCGTTTTCCAATCAACAAGCGTCAACCTACCTGATTCTACATCAACTTCATTGCCGATAGATGGAGTTGCCGTTGGGTAGAACGAAAATTTTCACCCAATAAACGGTCCCCAACCGGTAAGAACAGCAATACTGACACGCGGAAATGGCAACACTTCAGTATGTGTTTATTTTTGGATTACGTGCATACCTGACGAAGGACACCCAAGGTCAGTCCGAAACGTATGTTGTAACCTTCTTTCTATAAAAAATTAAATAGTGGAACCTGGTAAAGCGGCCACCTTCGTAAACTGAACACCTGAATAAAGTGACCACTTTTCATAAGACAGGGAACTGGTAGAAAATTAATTGTACTTATACCAAAGTCTGTTGTGTATAGGGACCATGGCAGCCCAGTCGCAAAGGTGGTCTTTTCGGATAGGTTCTACTGTACTATGCATGCAACGTTGGATTTATTATCTTTATTTACTTCTATTCTTCCAAGACAAGTGTACAAAATTATTATATCAATATAAAATAGCGCCATTGATGGAACCTTTCGCGGAGGCTACCCCTAACTTTCTTAAATATAAATCGAGCTGGAAATAAAACCGATCCCTATTGATAAACATCCGCTGATTGATTAGTTATCAATCCACGTTTGATCGATTATCTTCAATAACTAACGAAGTATAATTCCAAATAATTATAATTTCTGCTACTGTTAATCACTCACAGTTACCTAGCATTTTAGAGAAAATCAATCATGAGGATACTGAAAAATTGCAACCCAAAATTTCATGAATTTCTTGTCCGTGAAATATTGCAAAATCAAATGTCATGCAAACAAGATCCTGAAAAAATTACGCAATCCTTTTGAATAACCTTTTAGAGCAATAGAAAAGTAATTTGAAAATTAAAAAATCTTATAGACATGAACGTTTTTGGGTCACCATTTTACATATAACGTGAATTTGGGCTTCATGGCAATTAACTTTGATATTATTCTAATCATATTTTACCATTATCTTGCCTCCTCATTGCGGGAAGTTTCTCCGATCGTTTTTCATATTCGTTCTGGTTCAATGATTTCATTACATTCCGATTCATTTTTGATCTGTGTATAATACACAGTAGAGCCTGCCCGAAGTAACCATGCTTAGGACGGGACTGCAATGGTCACCATATATAGGTAGTTACTATGTATGACAGACTTTGGTATAGGCACGACTTGGTTCCTACCATAACTAGGTTCCTACCATATAATGGTTCCTACCATAACCAGGTTCCTACCATATAATGGTTCCTACCATAACTAGGTTCCTACCATATAATGGTTCCTACCATATAATGGTTCCTACCATAACTAGGTTCCTACCATATAATGGTTCCTACCATATAATGGTGTCTACCATAACTAGGTTCCCACCATATAATGGTTCCTACCGTAACTAGGTTCCTACCATAACTAGATTCCTTCCATATAATTTGTAAAAATGGTCAACTTATATGGGTGGTTACTCTACTAGGTTAATTGTATATTCATCTTTGCTCCCGAATTTTCTGTAGGAACTTAAGATCAACTCCTAAATTGGCTTGGTAAAATGCTTTAGAATAATCTAATCGACTTCCTTATAAAATGCTGTCGGTTTTAAACCCTGTATTGTTAACTCTTTGCTTTTTAAAAACAGAAGTACATAACCAAGTAACTTTTTTCTTGCTAACTCCTGCTATGAAAACTGCCTCTTGAGGCTCCATACATTAATCCATTCACAGCCGATTACCAGCCACTCATGATACTTGTTCTGATCCTGAGAAGAGCAACAATATTCAAATTTGTAATAAATATATAATTTCGTTCCTTTGAGCCGAACTATGCGTACGACAGATTCATTTCCTTTCAGTTTAAGTAGCACGTTACTTTTAAATTAAATTCTCCTAGTTACACAGAAATTCTTCATTTATTATTTGGAAAATATTAAGCGTATCCTTTTATTCATCATCCAAACGCAATTAACGATAAAAAGCAAAATTCGAAATGTAAACCTCCTCCTTCCGTTGCAAACGGAACTTGAAGGTTATCCCTGTAACAAAGATGGGCCTGAGGTGGTGCAATGGTTAGGCACTCGCCTAGTTATTTAGCATTTATCGGCAATCTTCTCAATGTAGTCCAGGGGTTGTATTCCTAGGCCTTAGTAGGTTCGAATTTCCTAAGAAAATAGCACATATCAGCAGAGGATGACCTTCGCTCTCTCTGCAGCATGAAACTCATAACCAAGAAAATCTGACAAAAGTTTGCTTTTGAAATTTTAAAACTTTGCTCGACTTGTATTTCTCAAATAGCATCCCATTTCTGGCTCAAAGGCTTAAATGAAAAATTTTCCTGACTGCATGCTATTTATCCCTTCCTCAATTAATCACTGAATGTTTGATGATTGATGTTTGATGTTTTGATTGATTGATGTTTGATGATTTTGCTCTTGTGTGTGTGTGTGTACATCATTGGCAATCACAATAAATTGAATATCTGCAGGATTTATTTTTGTGAAAAAAGGCCCCCTCCTATTTCAGTCTGCTTTATTTTCAGTAAAGAATATATCATTAATTAGGTAATTTTAGATTCGTATCTTGAAGGTGATTAATCACGAACAGGGGAAATTCAACCGACTTTTCCATTACAATGTCAACAATATATTTTTACATTACTAATCTACAGAAATTTTAGACGAAATATTTTCCTTTTGGTTTTAGTGTAGCTTATAATTACGCTTACCAAAAAAGTTTAAATCAAAAAATCGATAACCCAATTTCCCAAAATTATTACATCGAAACAAATCTTTGGTATTTTATTTAATAAACGAAGCTTAATTTCTAGTTAATTGAATTACAATTATTTTTTGTTTGCTCTTTTTGTTTCTATTTTTCTCGTGTGGATATATACGCTCCCTCGATGTATGCGTTATATATATATATATATATACGTTTCTTCCTCGATATATACGTTTCCCCTCGATGATAAACTTTTATTTAGATAATGTTTTCTTTAAAAGAAATTATATGGATGATAGTAAATTAATTTATTATCATTAATGTTTAGCTATTACGTTTAGAGTTTTTATAAATCAATATTATTCTTGATATTCATTAATATTATTTCAAATTACCTTTATCTAGAATTATAAATATTATCACCATCATTTTTTCTTACTTTTCTTACTTTATTAATCGCAATCTTTAAGTATTATCGTCATTTTTATTTAAATATGAATTTATAGTACAGGGTGTTCATGAAAGCAGTGGGCAATACTTATTTCCTAAATCTGCAAAATATTCATTAATATTTCTAAATCTAAAAAGTTTATTTCCTAAATATTTTACTACTCATCAATATTTTCCTGAGCTCCTTTTCCATTCAACCGTCTCTTTTATCTATCATGTCCACCATTTGCAGGTATTTTAACCGTATTTTCAGGGGCGGACTGGGCCGCCGACCCCCGGGCAGGTGCGCCCTCATAGGGGATAGGACTCGCGCCTCCGAATGAGCAAGGACTAGGGGCCTCCTATAATCCAAGCTATGCGCCCTTTGAGAGAACCCAGTCCGCCCCTGCATATTTTTGTCTGACAACTGAAGACAAGATTTTGTCAGTGGTTTTTCAATAAAGGTACAATAAAGGTGACTGAAATAACCCTACGACACGGCTATATACGACCAAAGATATTTGAGAATGGAACCTAAAACCAGAGTGTCAGAGGGCGGTGATTTTACCTGCTGGAACCCAGCTACCTTTTTCTGAGATATCTTTCCTTTTCTTTTCTCTTATGGATTGGCACTCATAATTTTCTTAACTTTCCTGGCTTCCATATTTTTTGCGACTATTTACTTTTAAATAAAAGATATAATTAATCGCTCCAAGTATGTAGCCTTTTGTATAATTCTTTTGATTGTTTACTAATTTGGTTTCAATTTTATTTTTGACCTATAACAACGCTGGCAGGAAATCTTTTTCTTCAGTTACAAAGTCATTCTACCTCAAAAATGTATATCGATTTCGTTCCTATCATGCGCTTCAGTTAAATATAATATTTTGTGATTAATATAATATATCAACTAAATGTGCTGGATGTAACATAATTCAACTAATTTCAGTCATAAGGTTTCATTCCTCTGATATCAGTGCAATTAATAATAGTTTCAAATTTTTAGAGGTATATTTATTTTAATTAAAGAACTGGAATCTCTATACTACCTAATTTTTATTAAGAATTATAAAATCATTAAAATTTTCATCTTATCATTTCAAGAAAATTTTCAAAAACAATTTTTGTGATTAGAAAATGTCATGATGTGAAAATAACTTGCATTTAATACAGTTTTTGTTAAATCATTATTTTGTTAACTCATTTTTTTATTAAATCCCATTTCGAGTTGTACGTCCTACTAATCGAATGTTCATTTGTCATTAAAATTGAGTATTAATTGCGAATAAATAATTTACTAAAATATTATAAATAATTCAAAGTATCATGGACCACTCATATTTTTCCATGGTTAAGCAAAAAAACAAAATCATTTACTAGTTTTCCATTAAAATATCGATGGAGCTTAGATAAGATAATACAGACAACGAAGACGATATAGGAAATAAAAAAATATAGATAGTATTAATATTATTAATAATAGGGTAACATAATAGAGAAAATAAAAAAGTTAAAAGAGAAAGAATATGAGCACTGCACAAAATATAAGTTTACAAACTAAACAGTATTATTATACTAAACAGTAAATTACGGAAAATAGGAGATATTCATCGCATAAGGAAATAATAGTTTAGGAAGGACATAATCGCAAATTTTATTTTCCACGAGAACTTAATGCTATTTTTGTGGAGGTATTATACAATTGTGTGGGCAGTCAACAACTTAAGACAACAGAAAATTTTGCCCTTGTGCTTTACGCTATTAAAGTTTTAAGCAAGATAAATTTTTAAACAAGAAGGAAAATTCCAGTACAATTTTTCTGTTTTTGATTAATCAAGCCTATTTAAAACAGAAGTTTAATCTCGTTACGACAGAAAACTTTTCACCTGTAAATGCTTTGGATTTGGTAACCAGGAAGCTTTTTTCTGGCAAAAGCACTGGGCTAAAAGTACAAAATATATTTGGATTTTCGCCGACAACGGCAATTCCTCTTCAAAAAGATTCGGTGACTTAATCGAGAAATGTGTAAGCGGCACGCAGTAGAGGAACCCCATTATTATTGCAAAGAATGGAATGGGATTTGGGGGAATAGCGCAATCACTAGTTAGGAGAGAGGGCCTTTAGAATTTTTAAAATCAATCTTTGTTGGAAGGATAAGAGAGATTCTGTTATCAACAAAAGAACGCATAGATTTC
This sequence comes from Dysdera silvatica, assembly GCA_006491805.2. Taxonomy (NCBI): domain Eukaryota; kingdom Metazoa; phylum Arthropoda; class Arachnida; order Araneae; family Dysderidae; genus Dysdera; species Dysdera silvatica. The sequence goes on from QLNU02014802.1 coordinate 17,410,596, forward strand.
AGATTTCCATTGTGTGATGTTAATTCCATTTGAAGGATAAAGAGGATGTGTGGCTTCGCTGTTGACAATGAAATAGTTCGAATTGACAACAAAATTTAATCCAGACGTTTGAAAGTGAGCAGTATTGATCAGGAATCATGTAGTTCGATATTTATGAACAATAAGGAATTATGAATAGAAGGAGTAAAGCCTGTCAACTTTTATAATAAAGCCCCTATGGCTGATTTTATTATTTTACCGAACTGTTTCAAACGGGAATCATGGATTATGACATTCATTAAGTCTGAAAAATTTCCACATACTTTAAAGATTACTACGTATCAATTCTACTAATGGCGGAACTACCAACGTACCCGACGAGGATTGGAACAAAGTAGGCGCGTTCGAAAGGTTTCAAAAATTTATTAGACTCATATCCAAGCTTTTTTTTTCAGAATAGCCCTATATTTCGGAGATATGGTTCACCAAAATCCGAAAACAGCCATATTACAGACCTTGATATCTCGTGATTCCCTGGATGGATTTTAATTATCTGCGGCTTTTAAGACAGGTTATCGAAAATTACTTGACACGTGTTTCAACAATTTTCAAGTAAGACTCATAATTTTCAAATATTAACTTTCAAATCTTTCAGAAAACCGAAAAATAATCAACCCGTTTGATGGATTTTCAACAAAACCCCGCATTGAAAATGTTGGGGTTTAGTAGTTCGAAAATGGGATATTTTACTTATTGCTTATTTGTGCGCGAAGCTTGAAATTTTCATTTATAAGTTTAGTTTTAAGTATTTTTTACTTGAAAATAATGATTTTTAATATATACTTATTATTTTCAGGGGGCGCACGCCCTCTGCCTGGATCCGGTTTGAGGGCAGGGGTTGTTTCACGCAGTTTTTCAGAAATTCAGACTTAGAAAAAAAGAGTAGAGTGCACCTTCCCGGGAAAAGATGATCTACATAATTTTACTGTAAATAATTTGCAATTAAATATATATATATATATATACAGCCTTTTGCGCCTCTAGAAATTTTGCGCCCTGGGCATTTGCCCAGCCTGCCTATTTATAAATCGGGCACTGGGCTTTCAAATTCATTTCTTATTTACAGGCAGCAAAACTGCTCTGTACGTTAATACATATCTAGCAAGCGAACCTATCTGGATTTCAAACTAACTGAGTTAAAGCTTATATTTTCAATGCGGACTTGGCTGAAAAACCACCAAACAGGGGTTGATTATTTTTCCGTTTTGTCGAAAGATTTGAAGGTTAATATTTCAAAATTTTTAGTTTTACTGGAAAATTGCTGAAACACATATCAAGTAATTTTCGATAACCTGTTTTAAAATCCGCAGATCATTAAAATCCATCCATGGAATCATGAGATATCAAGGTCTGTAATAGGGCTGTTTTCAAAATTTGGGGGACCATATCTCCAAAATATACGGTCATTCTGAAACAATATTGGACATGGGTCTAATAACTTTTTGAGACCTTTCGAATGCGCCTACTGTGGTTCAAATGCCCGTCGGGCACGTTGTGGGGTTCCCTCGTAAGTTGTTTTGAAGAGTAAAATTGTGACAATAGGTATTGTAAGATAAAGGAAAGTAATTAATCTAAAACTAATGTGTCAAAAGAATTGAGAAGATAAACAAGATTTATTTCTTAAAGTGAAAACTACTAAATTGCTTTGAAGTTGTGCATTTTCTAGAGGAACAGAGCAATGATGGACAACTCATGTTTTGAATTTCATCTTAAGAAGTCGTTCAAAGAAGAGGGAGCAACTTCGGAATAAAATGGACAAAATGAAAAAACAATTTGGAAAAAGTTGAGGTTGATTATGCACAATGGATATATTTGGAAATTTTTCATAGGAACCGTAATTCAGCAGTGATAAGATAATTATTAGACATGGTGGTACCAAAGTTAACTGATCGATGATGGACAAAATCTGCTTCCAAATTAATCCTAAAAGAACAGTGAAGACTCGAGATAGAAGAGGTACAGATAAAACGAGAAAATAGATTATAATGGCATAAGGCAAGTGAACCAGGAAGAATAAGTATGGAAAGGCATAAAAGTATTCTTCATCATCCACTCCATCATCACCATTCACATTCATGGTGAGCATCAATCATTATCATCATTATTCATCCACTAGAAAACGGATAATTATAGAATATGATATGAATAATGCCAAACACAATTGTTGTGTAACACAAATTCACATTAGACGCATCCACTTAGTTTTCAAACTTATCGGGGGTGGGCCCAAGGACGTATTACATATACACTCTATAACAAAAAAAATCGACGCACCAAGAAGGAGTTGTCCGATTGCGATAAAAATTGGTGGATGTGAAGAACATACATAGAAAAAGAAACGATTAAAATTTCAGAACAATTGAATGATTTATTGCAGAGTTTGACCGTTACAAAGGGAGGAAGTCAATAAGGCGTTGGTCCACCTCTGGCCTGGATGCAAGCTGTCACCCGGCGTGGCATAGACTGATAAAGATCCCGGATGGTGTCCTGCGGAATTTCTTGCCAAATTGTCTCCAACTGTCGGGCTAAATCGTCAACATTCCGGGATGGTTGCAATCGCCTTCCCATAGCGTCCCAAATGTGCTCTATGGGAGAGAGATCAGGAGATCTAGCTTGCCAAGGAAGTGTTGGGCAAGCTTGAAGACAATTCATAGCAACACGTGCCGTGTGCGGCCGGGCATTGTCTTGTTGAAACGTAAGTCCAGGGTGTCGCAAAAGGAACGGTAACACAACCGGTCGTAGAATGTCGTCTACGTACCGCTGTGCTGTAAGTGTGCCAGAAATGACCACCAAAGGGGTCCGGCTATCAAAGGAGATGGCACCCCCTGACCATAACGCCCTGTTGTGGGCATGTGTGGCGTGCGATAGTAAGGGCAGGATCCCCACGCTGCCCTGGACGTCTCCAGACACGTCTGCGGTTGTCGTCAGGACACAGTTGGAAACGGGACTCGTCACTAAAGACTATACGTCCCCAGTCAGCGCAGTTCCAAGTTGATCGAGCCCGGCACCACTGTAATCGGACTTGACGGTGTAAAGGCGTGAGAGGTAAGCGGCGTAACGGTCGGCGCGAGCGTAAATTCCGCTCTCTCAGTCGTCTGCAGAGGGTCATGTTGGATAGTTGATAATGACGAATCCGGTGCTGTGACAGCTGCTCTGACAATCGCTCTGTCTTCCCGTTCTGTTGTGGCCCTAGGTCGACCGCTGCCGTCCCGACGCTGACATCTGCCGTTGTTGACCCACTCTTGCCAGCACCGTCCAATCGCCGCATCGCTTCGACCCACATGTCCAGCGATTCTTCGATTCGTCCAACCAGCCTCTTTCAATCCGATAGCACGACCTCTTTCAAACTCTGACATATGCTCGTAATGAGCACGAATCTTTCGGCGAGGCATTGTTACAGTCGACGTAAGATATCCGCAGTCAAAATGCAACAGAAATTTTGACCACATATTGAGAATCGCTCCTTATATACACCTGCTGAATGCGCAGTTCCGATGCGCTGGAGTTCCCGCTATTCATTCATTGGACACCAAATTTTAATCATTTGCATGTTCGGTCAAAATGTCTTTGAATACGAAATTTCATTACAATCGGACAACTCTTTCTTGGTGAGTGGATTTTTTTGTTATAGAGTGTATTTACGTATTTTAATATATATGTAAAATTGCAATATTTTAGAGAGCTCGGACCTCATGGGCTCATATAATTTTATTTCTATGGTTAGATATCTAATTACTCATATACATAAAATTTACCTGTGGATAATACAAATATATAGCTTTCAATTTATTTTTATATAGCTCTTTTTAAGGTTATTCCCAAAAGGAATGTACTGTATTTTTGGAAGTAAATTTAAACAGCTCCAGAGAGTATGCCAATGTTCCACAGAAACTAATGAAATTTATATAAAAATTTTTTCGTAAACTCGTGATTATTTTCGTGAATGAAGGGCGCTAGTTAGCGGTGAGTGATTAATAATTGTAAAAACCTGCAATCACCAGAAACTATATTTTGCTGATTTTTTGAAAGTAATCCATCCAAAAAGAGATTGATAGGCAATCACTCAGCGATGTTCGCCGAAAGAGATTGGTTTATTTCCAACTGATATTTATGAATGTTGTGGTAGTCTCTGGGGAAGGTCATACCTCAAGGACGTTTTTTCGATTAATAGATTAAATATCACCTTTCAATAGTTTCATCAGAAATTAGATATATGGCAGAGGATAATTTTGAGGTTCAAAAATAAATCTAAAAGTGCTAATATGGATAGTTGCGTTTCAATTAGACTGACGTCAATTGTTTCAATCGTCAGTTGTGTGTTTAACGGATCATTTAAAATAATCGTCTGTTTGGGAAACTTTTATTGAAATATAAATTTAGTATTTAGAAATATGAATTAATACGTTATATGAAATGCATATACTGTTTAGTTTTAAACGGAAGATTCAACAAAAACAACGATGTTAACTAAAGCTGAATTCCAAATACATGATTAATTTTCGGATACGATTTAGGAATTATTTTGTGCATTATCTTGTTGATCCTTTAACTAATTTTAAATTTGTTAAAACTAATATTCAAATAACAGTGCTCCAAATTTTAACTGTAACCAAATTATTGCTACTAGAAATTTAAATTACTGCAATTCAAATTACGAACTACACTCAGCACAGCATATTTTAATGTTCTGTTTTTTTCTGTAGTGACAAAATATTTTCAACCAGTTTCTCTCTATTTTCTTCCAAGTGCCAAATACATTAACTATTCAACGCGTACACTTTTCTACACTCTTTTCAGCTGTTTTCAATTTTTATAATTTTCAGTAAACCTTATTCATCTGACTTAATAATGATGAGATATTAGATAATCAAAAATATTCAAAACTCCGAATTGTTTCTTCATAGAAAAAAAATGGACAGTTAATTAATAGATTATAACACAATTATTAGGCTATAAAAGTATATTACTTTTAGATGGCCCATTAGGGTTTCTCCACAAAGTTGGACATTATTTCTTATTTTTATGTGCATGTTAATTTAAATTTAAAATAGTTAAAATTATTGTTATAATTGAGAATAAATCCCTCTATCCTTTTTTGGTATTGTGGAATGAACTTCAATATTTACTGCCCGTTGTGAAAATGTCAACTTACCGGAGTCATGATAGACCATATTCTCATTAAATTTACTCCTCGCTTTTAGTTTGATTACGGCCCTGTATAATTTTGTCCAACTTTCATGCTTTAGCCTATTAACAATATCTTATAAAGAAGTCGCCGAAACATTCTCGTTCTGACAGGGGCCTGGCGTCTAAATAGTTTTGTTGATTGATTGATTGATTGTTTGGCTTTTTTATGGCGCAAGAGCATCTGGGCTATACTGCGCCACTAAATAGTTTTGTGGGGTTGAAGGAATTAAATTTGCCTCTTTTGAGAGGAGAGGTCGCATTGATAAAATAAGAAAGTACGTTGGAACAGTGGAAGATAAGTGATTTGAAACAAATATGAATGAAATTACCCCTATGGAGGCAATTATCCAGCAGTGGATAGACGATGGTTAAATTTGTTGATGCTAATATCGAAATTTATTAAATGTTTCTGCCATGAAATCAGGTTGAACGAAAAGAACTTAATGAAGGTAAATTGCGTCTCACTGTGTAAAACTCAGCTTCGAAATTATATTTTGCTAGTTGTAAGATTATTTTAAAGGATTTACGATTCCTTTTAAGAAAATTTATTTAAAGGGCGCATAACTTATACTTTGCGAACTAGAGACGCGGAATACAATTTCAGTTTGCGATTTTTCAAAGCTTTGTGAGTGTTTTTTTAAAATGCTAAATTGCTAGTTAATAGTGAATGATTAATTATAACGAGTCTGTAATTACTTGGAACTAAAAGTTTCCTAGTTTTTGAAGGTAATCGATCAAAAGGGATTGACCGATAATCAATTTCCAAGAGTTCATTGAAAGATATCTTTATTTACAGCTTGATTTATTTATGAAGCTTAGGTTTGGGTTACAAAGGTGGTTACATAAAGGACATTCATTTCGATATATGGATGCATTAATCATTACTGTTTAATAGTTTTGTTAGGAAGTAGAAATATATCGAAAGATTCTTTTAAAACTGAACAATAAATTTAACAAGGACAATAAAAGGTACGAACCTCTTTGCTTGTCTTATGTCATTAATCGTTTTATAAATAATATGAAAGTCTGCCTTAGTTTAGAAGATTTCCAATAAGAAATAGTTTAAATAAATTAGAAATACAAATTAAAGTTACTAAGGAAGTTAAATTCTCAGACACCCATTTAAAAACGTTTAACATCCCTTTTTTCCCTATCAGTTATTTTAATTGCATCTTACGTCTTCGTCGCACGCAATTTTCAAATTAAATCCATATTTTTCTTTCAACTTGGATAACTAACCCACAAAAAAGCTTGAAATTTTACAACTTCATGTTCAGCTGCTCGGTATATGAACTTTTGATTTAGTAATGTATCAAAAACTGGATGATGGATTCTCTTGCTCCTTCACACCATCGTAGAAGAGACTTGTCAACTTCATTTTGTTTTGGAAGAATGAATTTTCAGACGTTTATTCGATAATAATGCGCATTTTTGTAAAACCTCCAGTATTTTCTCGTGACTTGCTGAATACTCTTTAAGAGTAGACTCGGATATTTGACATTGTTCAGCTAACTTTAGTTTACGTTTTCTAAAATAATTTTTCCATTCCTGAATCATTTTTATCTAACCTTGAAGCGTGATACGTTTTCCGTTTTGAAATAATTTTTCAACCAGTAAAATTAAACTTAAATAAGACCTTTAAATTCTTTTATCTGTCTATGTAATGGGAACCTTACTATTGGAGGCCGTCGATTAAGGTATTTGCATTCAGAGACAGAAAATAGGAAAGATTAAGTTCAAATGAGAGTAAACAGGGAGAAGTCGTTTATCGTAAATATATTAACACATGAAGCACTTGTGAGGACGTCGTCAAAATATTATCGTTAAACAGCAACAAACAATAATTAAAACGAACGTACTGAGAGATGTAACAGATAATGTTGTTTTTTAACTAAACAACAATTTCATTTGGCAATTGTGTTATCCCTGTGAAGGGTAATAATACCTTTCATCCTAATATACGGAGAAAATGTGTTCATTCTTCTCCTTGTTTGTCTAGTAGGTCAAGACACCGCGGGCTCAACGCGGGGACCCTGGTTCGAATCCAGGATGAGGACGGCGTCTCTTTTTCTCCAACTATAAATAAAAAGCTCTAGTTTGAGCTACTTAAACGTGGGTGGCAAAAATTATTGTATAATAAATTCCCCCACGAAAAACTCACAAAAATCTCGCCCCGGAGGCTTTTCTGTGTTGACCATTATTTGGCAATTGTGTTATCCCTGTGAAGGGTAATAATATCTTACATCCTCATATACGGAGAAAAATGCGTTTGTTCTTGTCCTCATTCGTCTAGTAGGTCAAGACACCGCGTGCTCAATGCGGGGACCCTGGTTAGAGCCCAGGATGAGGACCGCGCCTCTTTTTTTCTCCAAATATAAAAAAAGCTCTAGTTTGAGCTACTTAAACGTGGGTGGGAAAAAATCATTTGTTACATTGTGGCGAACAAGTTCATTATGGAGAGATTGATTGTATTATTTCTGTGAAGATTTTGTATGGAACGCAAAATATCTTAAACGAAAACATTCGTTTAATAGATAGACGTTAATGACAGAAATTTCTGGAACTAAATATCTCTTTGCATTTTATTCAAAATTAATAGATATTAAAAAAGTTCTATCGCATACAAAACGTTTCTTGTTATTATGACACACATATCTCTCCATAAGAAATATATTTCTAATCTTAGTGTTTTACGCTTACAATTTAGAAGTACTTTGAATAGCTCAATGAATTCTTACATTAGTGCTTGACGACTTCTTTGCAGCATATATTATGGTCAGCAAGAAGAAATAGCGTCGAAGGTTTTGCCTACCGTTTTGATTGCTTTAACCTTCCATTATCCCAGTCCCTTTCTCTCGCCTTAGATTGCTGAAGGTGCATTATCTCGGGAATTACACTTTGCCGGGTTGTTCTTTTTCCCGTATTTTGTTGGCTTTTTTTTTCGCGCAGAAACAAAGGACGGGAAAATAATGAATTAGCTTCTTTCTTCGCGAAGCTTTAACCGAACTTTGTTTCTCAGCCTCTGTTTCCACTCCGTTGTGAGCACCTTGAACAGAACTTACGAATTAAGATCGCGAACTGTTTTTAATTTAGCTCAGGCAAATTAAACTGTGTTATATTTTTAAATTCGAATTGAACAAATGCAGAAAATTCGCTGTCCATACGTTACAACTAGAATAGGTAATTTAGCTTGTATAAAATAAATGCAAAATCTTTTAGGAATAGGTGGATTAATTTGCAGTTGCTAGGAATACCGGTGCTAAACTGAAAGGATAAAAGAAGAAAAACATTTGGATAATATTGATATCCAATATCACGAAAACAATAGAAATTTAAGAAGAAGCAACCAAATTAAGCTACGAGAGATTAGAACGGAAATGTACAGAAAGGAATTGAATATATGGGAATAAAGCTTTGGAATGAATTCCAAATAATCTATTAACAATATAAAATTGTTTAAAAAGAAATTAATTGTATACTTATTAAACGGAGTTTGTGCGCCAGCGGATTAATAGGGTCCTCAGCCGGTTAAATTTTATAATTTTTACTGTAAACCCAGCACGGGGAAGAGCAAATTGTGATGTCTTGACTATACTTTGTGGACTTCGTTATTGAATCTAAATTGAATCTCATGACTGTATGCAATATGTATCCCTTGTGACAAATAAACATTATTATTATTAACGTAAGTGATCAGGCGATCGAAATCAATAATATTGAAGGAAATGGAATTATCTAAATAATATAGTGGACATTCGCCGGTTAAATTTAAAATTTCCGAAAGTTTATCCGGTGCTTCCAATTACCATTAAGGCTCTGTGATGGTGCAGTGGTAAGGCGTTCAATTGGCTTGCCATCAATCCGCTCTCAACTACCAACGGTTCCAGAAAGGGAACAAGAAATGAGAAACGCTTATGGATTAACTGTTCACCGAAGTAAGCGGGTCGGTTCTCTAGTTCTTAAACGGTCCAGAGTCTTCGGGGAAATATAGGTACACCACCCTTCGGTGACTGACATAGTGATGAGAGGACTTCGCCCTCACAAATAATTTATAGCTAGTAAACACTAATTTTGTAACGTACTAGACAAATTTGTATTCAGCGTTAACTACTCTCTCCAAATCCTTAACATAAACGGGTTAATTTTTTGCAAGTCAAGTACCCTTTGGAAACACTAAACACCCGGTTCCTCTCATGAGAACACGATCGTCAATATCTATATCTTACTAACTAGTACGCGCCAGCCATCGCACTACTTGTTTTTGAATTCCCGGTCCGATGAGACGCTTTTGGTCAAGATAGTGGCATTTGGATTGAGCTTCTCATTCGCCTTCTCTACACGCTGTCCCATCCTCACCTTCAATGGCAACGCATCCCTTTATTGCACCATTAGGCTGTGGGGTTAGATGTCTGACGATAACATGGAAAGCTGGCCGATTGTTGTCCATGGAATAATGAGGTTTGTTTTCGTTAAAAAAAACAGAGGTTCGTATTTCTTGGAAAATTGTAGTTCCCAATACATGACCTCTTCTGTCCATGCACCAAAAAAACACAAACCAACGAATCAGCATTATTTAGGTTGGTGGATTGACTTTATGGTCACTAAATTCTCGATTATGATATCTAATTGAAATAAAATACCTCTGTAAAAGCAGGCTTCAGCCTGTCCATTGTCACACTTTCTCATATGAGGTCATGGATTAACAAAAAATTTAAAGATATCTTCATCATTAAATCTGAAAAAATGCGTTGTAAAGATTAAACCAACAAGACTATAAAGAACGATTTGTGTAGCACCTTACACATACTGAAGGGAGCCATGTAACATGCCATAGTTTTCTGCTCTCATCCATTTCTAAACTAATCACCAGTCCACATTTTATAACCTCAAAGCTATTCAACGTAACACTAAAAATATCGCATAATACACTATATCACCAAACGCTAAATAGATCGAATAAAACTATTCTTACTCTGAGTAGGGCATTTTCGACGTCGGAAAGTGAATGCGAAAACTTTGAGGCAACACCAAAAAAAAAAAAGCTTTAATGAAAGGAACGAATGCAAACACGCGAATTTACCAAAGAACTTGCAGTCTTGTTATGGAAATACAGCACAGCTGTTTTTATAAATTATAAAAGATTGGAAGAAAATAACAAAAAGAGGCGGTTGCACGTTTCTCCATCAGTTTCACGAAACTCGATAGAGCTTAAATATTTACACAAAAAGTTGACTCTTCATCCGTTTTAAAAAATATGTGTAAGCAACGATGTAAATATGCCGAGAGAAATGAATCCTTCTTTTCTCTCTCTCTCTCTCTTTCATTCATTCTTTCTTTTTATTTTAACCAAATGTTTTCGGTTTTTAAAACGAGACCTAAGCGTTACTTCGGAGGGCAAAACACGCACTCTATATTCAAAATCTACTTTCTCAAAGACAGACCAGAAGAAACAAAACTGTGCCGAGTGTTTTAAAATTTTTATTCCAACTTTATTTAGATTTGGAATAAAATTATTCGACATATTTGCTCAAAATGCTACAATTACATTTATGCTACCGAGCAGGGGTGGACTGGGGGAGAGAAAACACCCCACTCATTTTTAATTACGGCAGCTCACTGTGACTTCAAAGGTCTTGTGGGTTAATCTTAATCAGTATAAATCCAAAGAATTTTATTCAAATTTATGGGTGGTGGTATCCAATATTTGTATATATACCTCTATAACATGAATGATATACTTTGATGATTTGTGGAAGATCAACAATAACACTACAAAATAATTCTATATAAATATTACAAACAATAGCAGAGTTAGCAGACAAACAACAAACACACCGAAACAGGGTAAGTTACTGGTATTTTCCGGCTAGATTCCTTTCACATTGATGGCACGTAAATCCAAATTTTATTGATGCTACTTCCCGTTAGTCCGCCTTAATGGTAAAACGATTGTGTTCTTCAGCACCGAACTAACACATGGCCAAATCGCTCATAATAACTGTTGGCGCACGTTCTTCTGTGCAGTGGGTTCGATCGAAATCCGAAATGGAAACGAACAGCAACGTTCTTCCTTCGCCGTCACTGTGAAGGTGGCTTTCTCCTTCTGTGCTACAGTCCCTGAAGGATCTGGTCCTCCTTGACGATCGTCGCCCGTTCTCCCCTACCCAAGGCCTTTCTTTGCCATTCTCACATTTTCATTCTTCGCAGATCTTCTTCCATTTCATCAAGCCACCTTGTTCTAGGACGTCCCATTTTTCTTCTTCCTACTGCATTGGCTTTCATGATTTTCTTAGCCATGCTAGATTATTCCATCCTTTCTACATGTCCGAGCCACCTAAGCCTTCTTTTCCTTATTTCTGTCACCACCTCAGGGTCTCCATAAAAATAGTATATTTTCCTGTTTTTCCTAATTCTCCATACGCCATTTTCACTAACTGTCCCGAATATTTCAGCTGACACTTCGGTTATCGCAAAAACTAGATCATTGTGGCCATGCTTATATATGGAAGTCTTGGCCATTAAAAACTGTCCTAATAATTCCAATAGAGAAGACTCTGTTAATGTTCCATCAATTTGGAATTCTTGCCTAAAAATTCGAGCCTCTTTCAGTCAATCTAAACTCGCCACCCTCTGGGTCAATGAGAGACAACCTTCATCCAACAACCAATGAATCAGCCAATCAGAGGATAGCCAGGGAAATAGTACTACAAATACGTCTCATATTTTTTACTCACTCATTTTCTGCCAAGCAACCAAGCGAAAGTCTTGCATTTTGCAGAGGGAAACTTGGTCGGCAATTACTTCTGAGGATGCTTAGCATAGCACGGAGTGAAACGTTAAGTGTGTTTAACAGACAAATGCGGCGGAATATCCCTCAAAACTCTATGATGTATCTTGATTATGTCCTGATGTATCGTCCATTTTTGGTCCATTTCTCCTTCCTCTAGTATATTGTTCAGAGTAATAAATTTTTCATCAACTTAGAATTTATTTCTTACTAAAAGGTTGTCTTTAAAAATTTGTTCATTAAATCAATTTTCTCTTTTGGGAAAGGACTTAAGGTTGTTTGCAATCCTCTGTCTATATAGGATTCGAACCATGAAGTGGTTGAAATCAATGTTTGCCCCTCAACATGTCCTGACAACCATGATATCTGAACCATATTTATGTTCTATTAGGAAGTGATCTACTTGATTTTTAGTGGTACCGTCCGGCGAGGCTCATGTAGCTTTGTGGAAGTTTCTATGATCAAAACGTGTATTACTTCTAGTGATGTTTTTGCTAGAAACAAGATCAATGAGTCGTAGACCATTATTGATGCTATTGTCATGCCAAATATGATGCCCCGGTACTGGTTTGAACTATTCTTTTCCATCTTTGGGTTCATATCCCTCGGAACGATTTTCACATCGTGCTTTAGAACGTTATCGTAGGCTTGTTCAAGTGTTGCATAGAATTCTTCTGTAGCTTCATCCTCTGCCAGTGCGTGTATATACACCAAAGAGATATTGAAAAATTTGGATTTTAGACGTAGAGAACACGTTTTTTCATTGATGGCCTCAAATCCAAGAACGGCCTGTTTTATTTTTTGGCATCCATAAATCCGGTGCTCATTGTATTGGTTTCTCCTCCACTGAAAAAATTGTGTCCTCATCTCCAGAACCTATGGTTGTACCTCTCCACCTAATTTTCTGTAGGGGTGCAATGTCTATTTTACATTTCTTTAGTTCACCTTTCAAATTTTCTAGGGCTCCAGCTCTATATAAACTTCGGACATTCCAAATGGCCATTGATACAAATCCTTTGTAAAGGCGGCCTTGCCCCAAAGGCTATTGCTACTTTTTCAAAAACGCGTATGTGAAAAATTTTGAGGAAAAAGTGGAAATCTAGAATTCAAATGAATATATTTTGCTTTATTTCTCAATTCCTCCTAATTTGCTGGAGCTGGTTGAAAGGAAATAACTCGACGACGGCCCACTGGGCATTTGCCTGGTGACTCCTATGGCCAGTCCGACTCTGTTACTGAGCTATATTAATCTTCTGACTTCTTAGCCCATGATTTCTACGGGACAACGTAAAGAAAATTTTCCCATCGTGCAATTCCCAGGGAGTCCGTTTTAACAGTTTTTTTTCGTTCACGCATCCTGTTTTTCCGCAATCCAGTCAATGATAAAATCTTATGCACATTATTAATTCTTTTAAATTTTATTTTGACAAAGAGATGACAATAGTGATTCACTACTTTTTTAACAAATAATTGATGGGAATATTTGAGCAAATTTCAACTTCTCATTATCAATCAGATATTTTATCAGATTAACACTCTTTTTCCCTTTACAGATTTGGTTCAGCTTATGACTCACATAATGATGGATAGGTATTAAACTCGTTATCGTGATGTAAATATTTTCAGCCCACAGATTATTTATTAAATACGCTGACAAGTTAAAGAAAATGCCTTTCTTAAAAAAAAACCATCGCACGTATTAAATTTTTAAACATATACGGGTAACAATAGGCAGTGAGATATGCATTTCTGTAACCAACATTAAGATCATTAGTCCCTCAGTTCAAGGGTTTAATGAGACATAAACTTATGTCTCTGAATAACGTCCTCCTACTTAACAACCTTTTCCGTTTAACAAATGCTTTATCAGTGGCGGATGCAGCACCGAGGGTAGGGAAATTTATCTCCCAAATCCATAAAATGTGGAGAAAATCGATTATAAAGTATGTCGATTATGACCAGGGCCAGAATATGTCAAGAGCTCGCGGGCGGCCCGTGCCCTAAACAAACTTATTTGGCACTTCTTTTTAATTTGACAAAATAGTAAATTAACGCAAAAAATAATTTTTCTTCCTTCTTTGGATTTACAATCCGAAATAAATCCAACGAAATCGTAATTGGTTTCCAATTACAAAGATTATAAGTACAATTGCAGCTTTTGGAGTAACTAAACTTAATTCTTTTTCGCTGTTGCTGATCTTGCAAATTCACTGCTAAATTGCGCTATAATGCAGCTACTAATAGTTGGCTTTAAAATTTTGGAGATTGTATATTTTTAGGTTGTGTAATTTTTGATTTTTATTTCACATTTTTCGCAAAAGATTATCTTTCTTCTATTTACATCTTGATAAAATCGTCGAATTATATTTTTCAAATCATTACGAATGCCATAAGCATAAACCACAGTGTTTCCAAACACACGAAATCGGTGCGTCAGTGGCACACACTATTTGCTATTTTTACTAGACCTTTCAAAACTTCTTCTCTTCAAGCCACTCTTTGACATCAGACGTTGGCGTGAAAGCGAGATCAAAAAACATATTTTTACCTATATTTTTGAATCGAAATAGGGTGCAAATATTCTTCAGATATATACACAATCTTACGCATGTCAGAGGGCTCCTACTGAAAGTTGGGCTGGAACCCTACAATAGTCGTAGTCAGTCCTTGATTGGGACGACCAACTGCAAATAACGACGGAATTTTTACGAAAATTTTATGTATTATTTTATTATCTTTAAATCGCTCTTTAAATCAAGGGTTCAAAAAAGACTTGTCAGCTAAAAGAGGTTAAATTGTGTTGATCTTAATCATATATAAAACAAATTACATATTTTAATTGTTATAACAGGAAACTTGCAAAATTTGTTATAAGTTGGTTCTAATGCACTTTACATTCCCCCACTTCAAAATCCATCTCTGGGTCAGCTTCTGGTAGAATACAGTCCCTGGGAATGCTTCATAATATTGCACACATTCTGATTAATGTCTATTTCCGCTAAGCGGCGTTTTTTCCATTGCCCTTTGAAAATCGTCAATAAAAGAGATTAATGTGTTACAATAAGATTTTCTTTGTGAGTACCCTTTCAATCAGGAACTAAGACTAACGATACGCAGTGAAACCTCGAAAATACGAAGTTTTTAGTAATTCTCTTCCTATGGAGCTTTTCTTGAAACTTCCTTGAACCCCGATAATTCGAAAAGTGGATAACCCGACGCGAAGTCCTTTTCCCTTGAGTTTCCAGTTATCGAAGTTTCACGTTGTTTACCAATTAAAGATAAAATATATGTACACAATAAAGAAATTCTGCAATTAAGCGTTTATCTACTGATTAATTACATGTACGTAAGCTTTCACACATTAATTGCATGTTGCATTATATCCTCATTCCCATAGCGAAATGGGCAAGTTTCAATACCATCAACCAAAGATGTATTGCTGTTTATGCTACGGTGTGTAAATGGATGTGTCCTGAGGTTATGTATGTACAGGGTGTCCCGGAATGGTGGTGCAACCCTTATTAATTGGAATTTCGCATGACAAAAGAAGTTTATTGGTATCTCATTTTGTTAATTTTGAATGCGCTATTGTTCTATGCTGTGGAGGATCCAGTAGAAATATGGAGGGTGTATTAAAAAAAAAAAGCAAAACATTCTTTTTCTCTTTTAGCGTAATTCTTTTTCTTTCAATATTCTTGTTATTTAGTATCTGCTTTTTCGTTTGCTTGATTTATAGTTTTATGTTTCAAGAACTACAATGGACATGTTGGGGCCGAAGTTATATCTGCATTTTTGATCGTGCATAATATCTGGTTCGACAAATATCGTAGAGAGCTGTACTTGCCGTACGACAACGGTACTTACCAGTTTCAAAATGAAAATTTTTATACTTGGCAGGAAAAGGAGATTTTTTACTCACCAGCTGCAAAAATCAAGTCGCCAGCGGCGACTGGGCGACAGCATTTTGCGCAGAAACTTCAATAAGTCGAAACTGATAGGAGTAAAAGTAAATTTCAAAGTACTGAAAATTCAAGCCATCCACATACATACATGCATGCGTAATACAATTTTGTTTGTTATAATTCTTTACTTGGATTTATTCTCAAAATTTTAGCTTATTAAATCCAGGTTATTGAAACTTCGCAGTATATTCATGACATGAGTACATGTGTAACGTGCTGGATATGAGTATTTTAAATAAAATTTATAATCTATTTAGATTTCGTAATCTTCACTGAATAAAATCTTCGTGAGGGTTTTAAGTTTTACATTCAAATACTTATTTACGACTAATAATGGATAAAAATGAAGTTAAAATAAAAGATTTTCTACCAATAGCCAAGGGTGATAAGCTTGATGCTGATAGGAATTAAGATGGAGAGTTATTATCGATCGAAGTATTGGTTTTCGATTACCACTCGGCGACTATTGATAAAAAATCATTAATTTTCATTTAAGACCCACCAACATGGCTTTTAGAAAACTTCAAAAACTTTTTCCGATTACCATTAAATATAACAACGTTTCATTTAAAAAAAAGACAGCGATTGTTGATATCATTTATAGTATTCGGTAACTTGTTTTAACGAAATTTTGTTATGAAACTGTTTTTTTATTTTTTTTTAATTAGATACAGTTTCGCAAAGTAGAAATATTTCTTCACCAAAAGTTTGTTTTACAATTGAGAAAATCATGCATTATTCCAAACT
>QLNU02014802.1:17427417-17439829 GCA_006491805.2 Dysdera silvatica
TGACATTTATATTATATATATAGTATACTAATAATCAATATATTATTAAAACCAACACACACACACACACATATATATATATATATCATCATCATCATCATATTCAACCATTATCTATCCACTGCTGGATGAAGGTCTCTCCAAATGCTTTCCACACAAGTCTATCCTGAGCAATTCGCTTCCACGTCACCCCAACCTGTTTTCTTATTTCATCCACCCATCTAGTTTGAGGACGTTTTCTAGGTCTTCGGTGGTCTCTTGGAATCCAGTTCAGAATTTCTGTTGTCCATCGTTGATCAGTTCTTCTTGCAATATGCCCAGCCCATCGCCATTTCAGCCCTTTTACTTTAACAATGATGTCCTCTACTCTAGTTTGCTCTCTCACCCAAGTGTTTCTTTTTCGATCTCTCCTAGTTATTCCAAGCATGCACCTCTCCATGCTCCTTTGCGTTGTCTGTAACTTTCGTATTGCTCCAACTGTTAGACTCCATGTCTCTGATCCATAAGAGAGGACTGGCAATACACACTGGTTGAAGACCTTTCTTTTTAGACACAAAGGCAATTTCCCCTTCAGGATAAAACTGTTTCTTCCAAATGCACTCCAGCCAAGTTTAATACGTCTGTTGAGTTCTTTCATAATGTTGCCATCCATTGAAATCAGCTGGCCAAGGTAAATATATGAATCAGCAATTTCTAGCTCAATGTTGTCAACTTGTATTTTTGTTTCCTCTACGAAATTATTGAACATGATCTTAGTTTTTTGTAGGTTCATCTTGAGTCCAACTTCTTTACTTCTAGTTGAGAGCTCCTGTACCATGTCTTGGAGTTCTGATGGGTTCGTTGAAAAAATAACAATGTCATCAGCAAACCGCAAATGATTTAAATATTCACCATTTATTTTTATTCCCCTGTTATTCCAATTTATCTGCTGAAAAATCATCTGTAAAGCTGAAGTAAAAAGTTTTGGAGAAATGGTATCTCCCTGCCTCACACCTTTACCAATTTTGATAGCTTCGGTATCTTTATGTAACCGAAATTTTGCACTTGCATTTTTATACACACGTTTCACCATGTCAATGTACACATCCTCGATGTCTGTTGATCTTAAAGAGTTGATGACTGCTGATGTTTTAATAGAGTCAAAGGCCTTCTCATAGTCAATAAATGCCACACACAATGGAAGTTCATATTCATGTGTTCTTTCAATTAATTCTCTTAATACTTGAATATGGTCCACTGTACTGAATCCACTTCGAAATCCAGCTTGTTCTCTTGGTTGAGCTGCATCTAATTTTTTCTGCAGGCGATGTGTTAGCACTTTTGTGAAGATTTTATAAATAGCAGGTAACAAGCTAATTGGTCGGTAATTTTTCAAATCCTCTTTATCACCTTTTTTATGCAAAAGAATTACTGTTGCAGAATCCCATTGGTTTGGTATGTTACCACTGTTGAGGCATTTGGTAAAGAATTTTGCGAGTATGTCTTCTACATGTTCTCCAGCTTCTTTTAAGATATCTAATGTAATGCCATCATCGCCAGGGGATCTTCCTTTCTTCATACTTTTTATTGCAAATGCTACTTCTTCTTTTAAGATTTTAGGAGCTGTTCCTTCGACTATCTCAGAGTCTTCGTTTAATCCACTGTTTCCCTCATACAGCTTTCTGTAGAATTCTTCAACTCTTCTAAGTATTTCTTCCCTATTTCTTGTTACAGTGCCATCCTCTCCTTTTAATGCAATGATGTGTTTCTTCCCAATAGACAAACTTCCTTTAACAACCCTAAGGCTCTTGTTGCTTTCAATGGCTTCCTTTACTAGCTCACAGTTGAATTTTCTTATGTCTTCTTTCATGCTTTTGCGCAGAGTTTTACAAAGTTCTATGTACTCAATCCTGGAACTGGTATTTCGATTGTCCACCTTCATATCTCTTCGCCTTTTCATGAGCTGTTTCGTCTTCTCAGATAATTTGCTATTGTGCTTTTTACAGGTTACACCACCAATTTCCCCAGCAGTTTCAACTATTGTCTTAACAATGTTTTCATTTGCTTCTGAGATATCACTTTCATCAATAAGTCCTTCCAGTGCAGAAAAGCGATTTTTTAATTCCAACTTGAATGCCTCGGTATTTACTTTCAGTTTCATTAGATCCACCCTCTTACTTACTTGTTTCCTAATGAGCTTCTGTCGTTCTAATTTAGTATTTAAGTGCACTTTACATCTCACCATTCGATGATCACTTCCAGTATTAAATCTGTTCAGTACACTGCAATCTTCAATAATTGATTTCTTGTTTGCCAGGATATAGTCAATTTCACTAGTTCCCCCATTTGGGTGTTTCCATGTCCATTTTCTTTGCGGTTTCTTCTTAAAAAATGAATTCATGATGCTAAGGTTTTCAGCTTCTGCAAATTCGATGAGTTGATCGCCACGTTCATTCCTTTCCCCATATCCGTATTTACCAACCGATGTCTCTCCTTGTTCCTGTTGTCCAATTCTTGCATTGAAATCCCCCATGATGAGCTTGATATGTTGTTTCCCTTTGGTGTGTAACTCTTTGATTTCTTCATAAAATTCTTCAACCTCTTCGTCGGTATGGCTTGATGTTGGTGCATATACCTGTACTATTTGAAGTTGGTATCGCTGGGTTAGTTGAACAACGAGCCTCGCTGCTCGATCTGATGTACTTTCAACTTCCAGAAGACAGTCTTTAATTCTTTTGTTGATTAAGAAGCCAACACCACTTGTTCTTCCAGTTTCCGTTCCTCTATAATAAAACAAATGTCCACTTTTAAGTTCCACCAACTCTTCACCTTTTCTTCTAACTTCACTGAGTCCTACAATGTCCCATTTGATCTTGTCTAGTTCCTCTTCCAATTCCTGAAGTTTTGCTTCAGAAGCAAGGGATCGTCCATTAAACGTAGCCAAGGTCAATAACAAACGGCAGCCTGGGCCATTCCAGTGATTCTTAGCACCCCCTGCTTTCATGCCACACTGACCGCTGCCTTGATCAGGAGCACTCCAGCACCTGGAGACTAGGGGCCATGGTTTCTGGTGTGTCAACATAATGGAGGAATTAGCCATAATTTCACCACGCTGGCTAGACGGGTTGGTGAATTAGCCCTCCCCTTCCGCCTTTCTATCCGTGCAGCAAATATTAATTTGCCTCATAAATAGTAAATATATATATATACACACAGAACAATCTCTGGGTGCCCTGTTGCCCATATGCTATTTGCCCTAATTGCCTCTTCATCCTGGTTACAAGCTTGCCCTTCGGACGAAGAGTCGATATTTTGACTGACGTTCTTTTAATCAACGATGGATGGAGATCGCGTCTAAAAAACATCTTGAAACGAAAAGCAAACAATGATATCAAACTGCTTCCATTGCAGCAAATACTATTTTTTAATTTATACGTACAGATTGTGCACTGTAGCGTTATTTTTTACAATCAGTACAGTAGTTTAGTAACATATAATTATTTTTCTTGGCTCCTTTATACAAAAAATTGCATTTCCGGATTATCCGATACTTCGTTTATCTGAAGTCAGGTTCACCTCCTTTTCAATTAATCGGGATTTTACTGTACTTGTTTACTGCGTCCTATTATTGCGGCACTTTGCGCATTATATACTATTAAACATTATCACATTGCGTACTATTACACACGCTATTAGGTATTATATATTAAATTTACTTATTATTTAAATTTATTTATTCGCTTCATTTATTTAGTTATCAGACGAAGTTTATTAGATTATTTGAATTAGTTATTAGGATTATCGATCGTTTATTAGATTATTTGATTTGTTATTAGATTATTTGAATTAGTTATTAGATTATTTGATTTGTTACATCATTCTGAATTAGTTATTAGATTATTTGATTTGCTATTAGACGTTGGCATTTAGACTAGATTTGTATCGTTAAGTTATTAAGATTATTAGTTATATTTAGGTCACTAGACTGAATTTATTACATTTAGTTATTAGACTATATTTGTAAAAGTTTAGTTATTAGATGTTATATTTAGGTCATTAGAATATATTTGCTGCATTTAGTTTTATTAGATCATTTATAACGTAACAAATTGAGAGAAAAGGAGAGAAAATCATTGTATACTATTGCGGATATAATATTTGATCACAAAATGCTGAAAGCTTAAGCCCGCAGTTTTCCATGACGCATCAGCTAAAACTTGGAATTTAAACCGAATTCCACTAAACTTTGAATTTGCAAATGCATCATGATTAAAGTATGTTATCGAGCTCTCTCGGTCCCATAACGGATATTCCCCCAAGCATCAAATCAATGAGCATAAATGCCCAAACCAAACAGAATTACTTGATTGGAAAAATCTTTCGACGTATTGAAAACATATTCAATATGATTGCTTGTTTTCATAGACAAACGAAATTTTTAAGCAGATTGCAATTATGTATATCAAAAAAAAAAGCAATGAAGTTTCGTTGCCGTTAAAATTTAAATCTCCATCTTATAAACACAACCACCACCCTAATTAAATTGGTTAATAGATCTACAATGTTTCATAACACATTGTGGGTTGTACTTTACGGCCCAAGGAAAACAAAGGCCACGCTTTGTAGGGCCTACAGTGTTCCAGGAAATGCAAATCTCTTAATACTCAGGAAACTAACCCCCCTTAATACCCAGGAAACAAAACCCCTTAATACCCAGGAAACAAAACCCCTTAATACCCAAGAAACAAAGTCCTGCATTTGAGAGCTGAAGCAGGATTTACGACACGCTAACCAAATGCGTTACGACTGTACCGCCACAGGAACTTAAAAGCAGAGGGAATAATCATTAATAATTCATCACAATAATTCATCATTAATGATTTATCATTAAAATATGTTAAAATTATTAAATTTATTACGCATATTAAAGATATAATTATAATAAAATTTTATTTACTTGCTTTCACAATATGTTATCATGAACACATATATGCAATACACATATCTGGCACACACATTGTACATATTTGAGAGCCGGTCTCTAGTAAACGTCTACGAATAAGAGTAATCCGCTCGTGATTGGTGGCTGTCGCCCGATGGCATTCAATCAGAATAATACCCAATCATATTATTCTGTCTTCCCATAGTCCTCTAATCCACTCACCAACTAAGTTTTCAATCCCTTTTTAAATAATTTAATGTCGTTTAATTTTCTTCTTTCCTCCATTAATTTATTCCACATTTCAGGTCCTAAATAATTAAAATTATTTCGTCCCATTTTTGTCATAATTTTTGGCAAACGTAATATTTTATTGCCTACAATTCTACGTTGATATTTTTATTTATTTTTTTATTCTTATTACCTCTTCATATTTGCTTTCCCTCACCATTTCAAGCATTTTCATTGGTGTACAATATCTATTTAATTCAGTGATTGGTGGTATTTTTTATTTATCCATACATATGTTTGTTTGTTTGTTTGGATTTTTTATGGCGCAAGAGCATCTGGGCTATACTGATCCATGATCTATATGATTTTTCAATTATTGTGTTTACTTCCGTCCAGGGACCTAATTGCTTCCTTTCGGCTAGTAAATCATTTTTATAAATTTACCCTTTCCAATCTTTCCCAAACATAACTTCAGTATACTTTATGTTTGCAAACTAAAGAATAATAAAGACGAATTTTTATCGTTCAGGGTAAAGCAGGTTTAAATCCTTTTAAAATTCCAACCCTTTACTCATTTTATATATTTTGTGTACTTGGTCTTTCTAATTTGAATTATTTGTTATTATCAAACATAAAAATGTTATTTTTTACTAGTTCAATTTCTTTTCCTCCTATTCCAATTTTTACATTTTCTAATTCTGTATTTATGTTTTTATTCTTACTTATAAAGATCATTAATTTCGTTTTATCCACATTTACTTTCACATGATTCACCTAAAACCATTCACCCCAATTTTTAACTACAACGCTTACTTTATCCATTGATATTGATGTTTTTATTTGTTAATATAATACTTGTGTCATCAGAAAATAATGTCATCTTACACTCTTCCGGTATATTAAACAGATCATTTACATATAGTTTGTACAACAAGGGTCCAATAATGGGGTCTTACGGTACACGTTTATTTTTTAGTCTTTTAGATTTGCTTTCTCCCATATATGACACTTGTTCTCTATAAAAACACAACGTAAATGTTTGAGAAAATGACAATAACCTAAAACGTAAACGACATTTCCTTGCGTCGAAAGAAATTTCCTAAAAATAACACGCTTATATGAAAGGTAAAAATATATCCATAAGCGTATATAGCAACGTCGTGGCAGTTTCCCTGTCCATGAAATGGTTTTTTAAAAAATCTATTATTTCAGAAAAGGAAGTCAAGCGATGAAACAAACTGAAAAAGTCGATTTTTATGTCCAAATTTTGAAAATCTATGAAATTCTATATAATTCACTGTATGCAAAAAACAATTTAATTCAATTTATTTAATGTCCTTATAAAATATTAATTTGGAGGGAGATAGATGATTAAAAGTTTTTTAAAGAGCACAAAGAATGACTACAAGAGTTAAGTAATTTCCAAGGACGTGACAACAGGCTATATTAACGTTTCAGAAACCGTACATATAAGCCATTTGGAAGTGCTTTTCCTGATAATTCTTTTAATTATTAATTTTTTTATTGTCAGCAGTTTTTATAATTCATAGAAGTCCCGTATTGATGCTGTATTCTAATTATAGTTTTTTTATATTTTACTTTTTATATTATTTTAATTTCCTACTATGAAACTCTATAATAGTAAACAGTCCGAAGTATATTATCGTGTTGTTTACTTGTCCTTCAGTTATATTTGGTTTTGTAAATTGTGTTTGCTTTTGCAAACTAAGCTTACTCGTGTAAATTTTGTTTGCTTTCATAAAGTAGGTTTGCTCTTATAAATTGTGTTTGCTTTTGTAAATTTTCTTTTAATTGCGTGGGATCACTGGGTTTAAAAGAGAAGCCAAATATAAAACTCATCGTGTAAGGTGTAGCTGATGAAATATTAATTGATAGAAGTAAGAGCAGGCGTATGGATTTGTAAGTTGGTACATATTTATGGGTGTTATCAACATTAAGCTAGGAGCGAAAGTATTGATTTGTACAAGATTTGCTGCTTGTATATTTAACTTTAAAAAAATTGTTCGTATTAAACTCATCTCACCTTATCTGGAAACAATATAGCTCATAGTACTAACACAGAAAGCAATTACGTAGAAAAGGGGGGTCCTCGCCCCTCATTGGATATCAAAGCATATTATTTTCTCATAGACAGCATCACAAAATTTTTTAAAGGAGCTTGAGGCCTCCCCCACCCCCATAGCCACTTGATCCCCCACGAGTTTTGAACTGCTACGGTACTAACAATAAATACTTGATAACAACCTCTGATTTTCTTGAAATTTACAAAATAATTTCAACCAATACCTGAAACGTAAGCTTGCCAAGTTTTTATTCACAAATTCGTAGATACTCAGTTACTCGTGTTTTATGTTCTAGCGAAATTTTTATTGTTTTTTTCTATTTTCAACGGCTAAAACCCCACCCTGTTAATTTACATAGTCAAAAATGCGCATGCGTAGTTTCCCATGCTGTGTTAATTAGCTTTCTTTCAGCATTAGTGTACAACATTATTGTAAATGAGAGAAATATGAGCGATACACTGCGCAAAAATAATATTTAAAACAAATTACACACAAACGCAGTTTAATTTGAGCAGGAGAAACATTTTACAATTGTTTCGGTGGAAAATCAAGCGTCCACCATCGTGACGAATTTTCTGACGATGGTGGACGCTTGATTTTCCACCGAAACAATTGTAAAATGTTTCTCCTGCTCAAATTAAACTGCGTTTGTGTGTAATTTGTTTTAAATTATTGTAAATACCATTCTGGTATGCAACAGCAATGTGTGAAGTTGTAGTTTAGGTTCTTTTATGAGCTTTTATGAGACCTATAATTATATCTACTATAGTCAATAATTTCGACACCCACGTTTAAGATTAACCTACAGCTTTTTAGGTATAGAAGGAAAAGAGGCATCATGTCCCCGGCCTAGAGTTGAACTAAGGTCCCCCTGCGGAGTGCCTTAACCACTAGGCCACCGAGGACAGGAACGAAGCTCCCTTTCTCAGTATATAAGGTTGTAAGATATTATTACCCTTCTCAGGGATAACACAATTGCCAAATAATGGTCAACAGGATTGCCAAATAATGGACAATACACACAGCTAGCGGGGCGAGATTTTGTGATTTTCGTTATGTATTTATTATAATTAATAATTAGACAACCACCTTTGAGTTCAAACATTTTAAGTGCAGAAGAAATAGGGACACTATATATCTACTATAAACTCTAACGTGAAACCCCTTTCCATAAAGGACGATTTTCATATTTATTTTTATATTATTTCCAAATTTCCAAACGGCAATACGTACTTTTTATATGATCAAAATATTTTTGACGTCTTATTTATACTAAACGGCAATTTTTGTTCAATTCTGACAATAATCACCGGAGATATTACAATGAAATTATTCGGGGGGTTGTCTCAATTCTGAGGATTGTAAACTGAAGGTCATGCGCAGAACGAGTCATCGTATTTCCTACTCTGTCCTCAAATTTTCATTTTTTTCACTTTCAGATTTTATTTTTATTACAAACGATGAAACATTAAAATATATATAAAAATATATATACGGATGAACGCATTATTTCAAGTTATTATAACTGACATAACGCGAGTTTAAGAGAGATTTTAAGACAGCCCCCCCCCCCCTCATAAGAATCAAACTGATGCAATTTGGAATAAATTTCTATATTTCAATATCAACTAAAAGAAATAAATTTTAATTTTGCATACTATGTTTGTAGTGCGTTATCAAAACGATTGCAATCGAACTTTACACGTTTCTATGTTCATAGTTTTTAAATATTAATTTAATAATTAATAATAATTATCTAATATTGATTTAATAATAAAAAAATGGCATATTGTCTGTTCACGAAAAGAAGTCCGACGGTACAGTTCGAAATAACTGGAGCTGATGTCA
The DNA here is from genome assembly GCA_006491805.2 of Dysdera silvatica. NCBI lineage: Eukaryota > Metazoa > Arthropoda > Arachnida > Araneae > Dysderidae > Dysdera > Dysdera silvatica. The sequence goes on from QLNU02014802.1 coordinate 17,436,499, forward strand.
TAAACCAGCTAGCCGCTTACAGCAAACAAGGACTCCAATCTAAGCACTTATTTTTGGCGGTCGTCAAAGCAAGCTTAGAACTTGGAGTCCTACATTGTTGTAAGCGTCTAGCCAGTTTTTGACGTCATCTCCCATTATTTCTAACTGTACCATTGGACTACTTTTCGTAAACAGGAAGTACGTTATGTTTGAGTTATTTAGTAGTATAATATGCCAGAGGAATTTCTTTGATGGGCTTAATATTTTGGAAGATATAAGGAATGGACTGAAATACACCCATTTCGCATTAGGAGCTCCGAATTTCAACCACTCAAACCTTATCAGTTTAAGCAAAATAAATGAATTTCATATGAATTCCAACTACTTTGATTAGCAAATCAGAATCGAATCTGTAATCAAAAGTGGGCGTTGCCCTTTAATGAAATTGGGCTCTTACATTTTTTTATGAAGACGGTGCTTTATGCAAATGAGAAGCATATTAATTTATAGTAGACGCAATTTTGAATCTAACGATACTTTTAGTTTGACCATTCGATCACATGCGGCTTGTATAACGAAATGTGTTCAAATACTTTTGTTAGGCACCGAATGACCCTTGCTGCCCTTTCGCCCTAAAAATACAATCAATTATTCAACCAATCGGATACTTTTATATAAAAATTCAACCAATCAATTAACCAATCGCATACCTTTATATAAAAATACAACCGATCAACCAACCAACCAATCAATCGGATACTTTTATATAAAATACAACCAATTAACCAACTAATTGGACACATTTATATAAAAATACAACCAATCAACCAACCAATCACATACTTCTATATAAAAATGCAACCAATCAACCAACCAATAGGATACTTTTATTTAAAAATACAACCAATCAACTAACCAATCGGATATTTTTATATAAAAATACAACCAATCAACCAATCAATAGGATTCTTTTGTAACCGGCTCTACCGCGTCATTTTTACTCTAATGGATAGCTCGCTAATCAATTCATCATTCAATTGCAATTAAATTTAAATGTCTTGAGTTTTAGTTTTTGCTCAAGCAGCAGGACTTTCACTTCTTCCTCGTTTTGCACGTATATATTTTTAAACGAAAAAATGCTTACATTTTGTAATTCAGATGAAAATTAAGATGTAATTCAACTGAGCGTGCACGGATTGTCAACTTTATATTCGACTAGGTGCGGTTTAAGACGCCAGTGGTAAAAAAGAAAAACAATAGCAATTTCACAGGGACATAAAACATGAATAGCTTCGCATCCACAAATTAGCGAATAAAAAGAATGCAGGGCTACGCTTCAGATATTGATCTGCACTTACTTCGAAAAATAAGAGAAAATCGAGGAGATCATTATCTAGACATTCCCTGTAAGTTACTTAATGCTGACTGGGATTCAAGCAACCGTTCATGTTAAGCATGTCAGCATTAACGATGTTCGGCTATTTGTTCAAAATAGAGATATTGTAAAGGAAAAATACATTGACCAGTATTTCGCTTTTAATCTAACATGTTCAAACATGCTTGGAATAAATAATGGTGGATACCAAAAGAAAGAAATACAAGGCAGCATAAAAAAAAATCTTCCTTTATAACGTTCTCTATTCCCTGTGGAGAAGAGGAAAATAAATCCTTTTCCATAAAGGAAATTGAGAATGCGTCCTTCGGCTTTAAGAACGCCATAAAATAGCTCGTTTTTCATTTGATTAAATTACATTAAGTTAGTCAGTTCCACGTATTTTCATTCTACGCTGGTACATTTCTGATTTCTTATGACAGGAAAACCCCTCATTTAATCCGCCGTAACCTGTATTGAAGCAACCGCAGGAAAACAATCAGCTCTAATTTTTTTTCCTGAAAACAATTACTAGATCAATTTATCTTTCGGAACAAACGTTTTTCGTGTTTTCTTTTTCTGTTTCGTTTATTTTGTTATTGGCTTTAACGTTTTCTTAAAAGTTAATCATTTAAATTTAATTAAAAAATTTTAACGAAATTGCGAACCAATTTTTCGTGTTCCTGCATTATCAATTTGCGGAATTTTAAAAATAATGCTTCATTCATTATTTTTATATTTAAATAATGAAAGGTAACGCGTTTTATGTAATAAAATATTTACTTAGCCTAGAATATCCATGGCAGGTTCAAGGGTGGACGCAGGAGGGTAGTCACTGGGATCATGACCCCCCAAATATATTTTTTCACTGTAAAAATTCCAACTTTCATGATAAATGAAGGGTGTTATTCCAAGACCATGGCAAATTCTGCCCTTAACCTCCCCAAAATTAAAGTTTGTATCCACCACTGGTCAGGTTTCTGTGTATTTGAACAATGCACATACCACGGGGTAGGGGAAAAGGGAAAAAAAAATTTATTGGTTATTATTAACATCAAATGCTTTTTCAGATTCTGAAATTGGCCACGAATATCGGCACATTTTCATATCTCTCTTCACATAGACGATGCCTTTTTTTCTTAATCCAGTACATGCCTGAAAATCATCAATCCATTCATCCTCTTCTCTTCCGGAATCTGAGTTTCTTTGATGATGTAACCCCTGTGCCATTTAGAGTAGCTTCTACTTTTCTCCAATCACTACGTTACCGCCAACTTTCTTCTTAGAATCCTTGTCATAATAATTCTTTTTGTATTGGATTTGGTCAGGCCTTCTTAGTTGGAGATACTTTCATTTTAAAATAGGCACTATTTTTAGTAATTCTTGCGAAACATAAAGTGAAAATTACTTACACTAAATTTGAAAAATATAATCATATTTTAAAGAAAAGAAAAAATTACACCTTTGTCTAAAAACAAGAATAAATAATTTTCTTATTAAAATAATTTCGTGGATCAAGATTTCGTAAATTATAGTACTTTTATCCCACTCTTGCAAATATCTGCATTGCATATACGTGAACTTATTAATGTCTGCTAAAAATGGAATGCAAATAAAAAATTTTTAATTACGTATATTTATTCATTTTTTATAACATTATTTAGCTGAAATCGTTTACTAAATACATGCATGATCAATGCACGACATGGGTGTCGTTTGGGGGCAGGAGTGAGTTGCCCTCTAGAATTGTAAGTTACTTTTTATTTGGAATAAAAAGCAGATTTTAAATTTAAAAATCAGATCTTTGGTGAGTAACTATTATAGATGTCTGAAATAGAGTTTCTTAAGGAATCTAATACCTACCCTGTTACAAAAATTTCTGAAAATTAAAATAAGCGAACGGGTACTCCGATCGACAAAATGGTTGTCTCTTTGATTTGATTTTTAAATATTGATTTATTAAATACTGATTAGTTAAAT
>QLNU02014802.1:17454961-17468699 GCA_006491805.2 Dysdera silvatica
TAATCATGTAATCACATAACCTCAAATAATCATGTAATCTCAAATAATCTTATCTCAAATAGTCAATAATCAAATAATCTCAAATAATCATATCTCAAATAGTCAATAATCATATCTCAAATAGTCAATAATCATATAATCGCAAATAGTCAATAATCATATAATCTCAAATAGTCAATAATCATATAATCTCAAATAGTCAATAATCATATAATCTCAAATAGTCAATAATCATATAATCTCAAATAACCAACAATCGCATATTCTCAAATAATAACATAAATTCAAATAATCAATACTCATATAATCTCAAATAATTACGACAATTAAAAAATTTGAAAAAATCGGGAAAGTATGTTTTGTTAAGAGATTTAAGTTTTAAAAACTTCTCTTTGAAGTGCCTTTGTCGATTCGGAGTTCGGCTGCCGAACTGTACCACAGTAGTTATATTTTCTTCCCATAGATAACTCCGTCTGGATTTTGTCCTGTCCACGGCTTTGCACAATTCATCCATCCATCCTTGCTCGCTCTTCTTTTTCTGCTCTATATCTATTTGCTATGTGATATTTCCCTCTGGTACTAATTTGGATGGTTCGCATTTTTCACCTTTCACTATGTGTTCACAATATGCTTTGTCCTTAGGGCTACCTTGACAATAACTCTTGTTTGTCTGGATTTATTCTGCGTTCTTTCACCATAGCTCTTGTTTATGTTGATTATTATTTAGTATTCAATCCTTGTATAAATTATTTCTTATTACAATAAGTTTAATCAATTTTGTGTGTAAAAAAGTGGAAAAAGCCTTTTCAAACAAAACCACAATATGGCACTGCAAGTAAGAAATTAGGAAAATAAAAATAAAAACTACATCAAAATGGGTGAACTTATTTGACTGAACAGAGGACATTCCCGATTAATGAAACTTATGGAAGTCGTTAATTTTTATAATGACACCATTTAATTTTTGGTCCATCAGAAAAAGCACTTATTGTTTAGTTACATATTTGTTATTTGTTGTAAGGAAATTTTAGTAGTGGTCGTGGCATTTCGCCTTGTAATAAGATTTAGTAGCCTATTATGAAGATAGCTAGAAAAAAAATCTGAGACACAAAAGGAATTATTTTGATAATAATTAATGTAAGGTATTATTACCCTCCGCAGGGATAACACAATTGCCAAATATGGTCAACATGGTTCGAATCCAGGATGGGGAAAGCGTCTCTTTTTCTCCAAAATTACACAAGCTCTAGTTTGAGCTGTAATTAATACGTGGGTGGCAAAAATTATAGTATAATAAATTCCCCCACGAAAACTCACAAAAATCTCGCCCCGGAGGCTTTCTTGTGTTGACCATATTTGGCAATTGTGTTATCCCTGCGGAGGGTAATAATACCTTAACACCTTTACATACGGAGAAAGAGAGCGTTGTTTCCTGTCCTCATTCGTCTAGCGGTCCAAGACACTCCGGGCTAAACGGAGGGACCCTGGTTCGAATCCAGGATGGGGAAAGCGTCTCTTTTTCTCCAAAATTACACAAGCTCTAGTTTGAGCTAATTAATACGTGGGTGGCAAAAATTATTGTAAAATAATTGATATTTAGCAAGGGGGCAGCGCCAAATTTTGGCATCGCACCGGGAGCCATATGACTTAGATCCGTCTCTGGTAAGATGGAGTCTATTACGAATATCTGTTTTCATATTCATGTTACTAAATCTCCGCTCACAATCTACAGTATGCACTGGAATTGACAATTAACATTAAAATATTATAGACATAGCCTTATACTCGCATAGTAAATTTTCTTCAGCAGCACAGTGCATTTTCGCAGCGTGCTATTTTGAGTTAAGGCAACTAGGATTAGACGAGAGGTATCCTTACTATGCCTCGGCGCGTTTTGTTCCCTGAATAAACAATATTTCTGGGAGTTTTTAAGCAGCTCGGTATTTCCAGTAAATGTACATTTCACATCCAATGTGGCGGATGGCATGATAATCTTTTCCCTTGACCGTGCCGTTTCATGCAGTTGGATGATCTCGCCATCACCGACTTCCCAATTTTTGTTGGAGCTTTTCGGAAAATTGCTCAGCAGTTTTCCTAGTCGAAGTTTGGTTAACATCGCCTTTCGGCGAAAAGGCTAGCGACAAGTTAATTCCTGGGTCCACATTTCGAAAGCTTCTACTTTTTTCATAGCGTCTCCTTTATCACTGTGCACACTGCTGGATTAAGGTTTTTATGGGCCCTGATGTGGGAGGATAGAAGGGGGCTCTTAAAGAATAAAGCTTTTCCGTATTCAGTCAATAGATCGTGAGCTTTATTTTGAAATTCATCGTCTTCGATGTTCAGGTTTATCATCTTCGATGTTCGGATTTATCATCTTCGATGTTCAGGTTTATCACCTTTGATATTCCAGTTTATCATCTACGATGTTCCGTTTTATCATCTTCGATTTCCGGTTTATCATTTGCTATGTTCAGGTTTATCATCTTCGATGTTCCAGTTTATCATCTTCGATGCTCAGGATTATCATTTTGGATGCTTAGGATTATCATACTTCGATGTTCAGTTTTATCATCTTGGATGTTCAGGTTTATCATCTTGGATGTTCAGGTTTAGCATCTTGGATGTTCAGCTTTAGCACCTTGGATGTTCAGATTTATCATCTTCGATGTTCAGATTTATCATCTTAGATGTTCAGGTTTATCATCTTAGTTCATATTTATCATCTTAGATGAAAACTTCAGGTTTATCAATAGGATAGGATATTTGTAAATAAACAAGATTAAAACAACATCTGAACTTCGATAACATCACGCCCTCGGGAGCTCCAAAATCTCAATGCCCTAGGCCCAGACTTACTCATATTCGTATATCTGACATTAAGTGTCCAGTTTCCGCATCCATAGAGCAGAATAGTCGAGATATAACATCTTAGAATTAAGTAAGGTTCTAGGCTACAGAGTTTAATTCAATTCAGTTTATTTCCTGGGCATCATTCAAGAAAAAAAGAAAATACAACATAAATAATAACACAGTGAGGACGATGACAAGGTGGTGATGAGAAAAAAAGCACACATAGGCCTGACGAAATTCTCATCACCAGGGATGACAAAACGGTACATACAGATGACACAATACATTGTGACATAGTAACCGACATCGATTGAGAGACATCGGTTGGTAAATACGGATACGGGGAAAGGAATGAACGTGGCGATCAACTCATCGAATTTGCCGAAGCTGAAAATCTTAGCATCATGAATTCATTTTTTAAGAAGAAACCGCAAAGAAAATGGACATGGAAACACCCCAATGGAGGAACCAGCGAAATTGACTATATACTGGCAAACAAGAAATCAATTATTGAAGATTGCAGCGTACTGAACAGATTTAATACTGGAAGTGATCATCGAATGGTGAGATGTAAAATGCACTTAAATACTAAACTAGAAAGGCAGAAGCTCATTAGGAAACAAGTATGTAAGAGGGTGGATTTAAAGAAATTAAAAGAAAATACCGAGGCATTCAAGTTGGAATTAAAAAATCGCTTTTCTGCACTGGAAGGACTTATTGAAGAAGTTGACATCTCAGAAGCAAATGAAAACATTGTTAAGACAATAGTTGAAACTGCTGGGGAAATTGGTGGTGTAACCTGTAAAAAGCACAATAGCAAATTATCTGAGAAGACGAAACAGCTCATGAAAAGGCGAAGAGATATGAAGGTGGACAATCAAAATACCAGTTCCAGGATTGAGTACATAGAACTTTGTAAAACTCTGCGCAAAAGCATGAAAGAAGACATAAGAAAATTCAACTGTGAGCTAGTAAGGAAAGCCATTGAAAATAACAAGAGCCTTAGGGTTGTTAAAGGAAGTTTATCTGTTGGGAAGAAACACATCATTGCATTAAAAGGAGAGGATGGCACCGTAACAAGAAATAGGGAAGAAATACTTAGAAGAGTTGAAGAATTCTACAAAAATCTATACGAAAGTAACAGTGAATTAAACGAAGACATTGAAATAGTCGAAGGAACAGCTCCTAAAATCTTAAAAGAAGAAGTTTCATTTGCAATAAAAAATATGAAGAAAGGAAGAGCCCCTGGTGATGATGGTATTACATTAGATATCCTAAAAGAAGCTGGAGAATATGTAGAAGACATACTTGCAAAATTCTTTACCAAATGTCTTAACAGCGGTAACATACCAAACCAATGGGATTCTGCAACAGTAATTCTTTTGCATAAAAAAGGTGATAAAGAGGATTTGAAAAATTACCGACCAATTAGCTTGTTACCTGCTATTTATAAAATCTTCACAAAAGTGCTAACACATCGCCTGCAGAAAAAATTAGATGCAGCTCAACCAAGAGAACAAGCTGGATTTCGAAGTGGATTCAGTACAGTGGACCATATTCAAGTATTAAGAGAATTAATTGAAAGAACACATGAATATGAACTTCCATTGTGTGTTGCATTTATTGACTATGAGAAGGCCTTTGACTCTATTAAAACATCAGCAGTCATCAACTCTTTAAGATCAACAGACATTGAGGATGTGTACATTGACATGGTGAAACGTGTGTATAAAAATGCAAGTGCAAAATTTCGGTTACATAAAGATACCAAAACTATCAAACTTGGCAAAGGGGTGAGGCAGGGAGATACCATTTCTCCAAAACTTTTTACTTCTGCTTTACAGATGATTTTTCAGCTGATAAATTGGAATAACAAGGGAATAAAAATAAATGGTGAATATTTAAATCATCTGCGGTTTGCTGATGACATTGTTATTTTTTCAACGGACCCATTAGAACTCCAAGACATGGTACAAGAGCTCTCAACTAGAAGTGAAGAAGTTGGACTCAAGATGAACCTACAAAAAACTAAGATCATGTTCAATAATTTTGTAGAGGAAACAAAAATACAAGTTGACAACATTGAGCTAGAAATTGCTGATTCATATATTTACCTTGGCCAGCTGATTTCAATGGATGGCAACATTATGAAAGAACTCAACAGACGTATTAAACTTGGCTGGAGTGCATTTGGAAGAAACAGTTTTATCCTGAAGGGGAAATTGCCTTTATGTCTAAAAAGAAAAGTCTTCAACCAGTGTGTATTGCCAGTCCTCTCTTATGGATCAGAGACATGGAGTCTAACAGTTGGAGCAATACGAAAGTTACAGACAACGCAAAGGAGCATGGAGAGGTGCATGCTTGGAATAACTAGGAGAGATCGAAAAAGAAACACTTGGGTGAGAGAGCAAACTAGAGTAGAGGACATCATTGTTAAAGTAAAAGGGCTGAAATGGCGATGGGCTGGGCATATTGCAAGAAGAACTGATCAACGATGGACAACAGAAATTCTGAACTGGATTCCAAGAGACCACCGAAGACCTAGAAAACGTCCTCAAACTAGATGGGTGGATGAAATAAGAAAACAGGTTGGGGTGACGTGGAAACGAATGGCCCAGGATAGACTTGTGTGGAAAGCATTTGGAGAGACCTTCATCCAGCAGTGGATAGATAATGGTTGAATATGATGATGATGATATATATATAAAACTCAGAGGGTATACGGCCTATATTAACACATCAAAATTTTAAAAACATACGCTGTTCATCCAAAACAAATCAAGTGTCAATCAAACCTCTGCTTGTAATGTCTATTAGAAGATCTGTTTACTACAAATTTGTGACACGAATGAGGTTTGACGTCATTTCGAGGGATGGTATAACAAGGTTTGACTGTATATATTTTATTACTTATAGAGATAGTTTTGTTGTAAATAATGGAAAAAACAATCAAAACATAAAACGTGACTTGTTGTAAACAGAAATTATAAAAAATCCTCAATTTCGTTTTTTGGGTCAATTTGGCCCGAGTTACGTGTAAGTGTAAAAATTTTAACTTATGCACTTAAGGGTTAAGCAGTGTTGATGGGTGGTGCTCGCAATCTGTTTCACAGAACTCCAGGGAGCCTTGATAATCCTCCAGAAGTTCCGCAAGTAATTTGTAAAGCATCGCCGACAATTTGGAGAAAAGCTCTAATTTCCGTAATTTCCGTAAATTTCCGTAATCCTCCGTAACAACCACTTGGAGTTAACTAACAATGACCAATATCCATCAATAATAGTCCTATTATTGCTGGATATCGGTAAGAATATAGTAAATAAAATAATAGAGGTAAATAATACATTCCTGAATGTATTACTTATCTTTTACGCTTGTAAGACCGTAGCCAGGATTTAATTTCGGGGGGGGGTCAAAAATTTTTACAGCATGTATTGATACAATCACAGCATGCAAGGCCGTAGCCAAGTCCCATTAAAAATTTAGTTTTGGGCGGGTCCGGTCCCTGATACCCCCCTCTGTATACGGGGATGTATAGTTGTACATTTATTACTTATTTTTACGTTTACGTCCGAGCGGTAATAACTAATGGCCTTTTGCGTTTTACTTAAATGTTTATAGGGGAGTTTCGTGGCTAAGCATGTGATAAGAAGAGGGTTCCATGGGAGAGCAGCGTCGCAACTCACATTGAGGTTCAAGTGGCTATGGGAGTGGGGGCTCAAGCGCCTACAGGATCTTGTGATGAGGTCAGTGAGAAGTTAATGTATTTTGTATTTTTTATCCAATGAGGGGGACTTGAACCCCCTGAGCTCCTCCCTTTCCTGCGCTACCGCCGTGGGATAAAAATTTTGAGAACTACTGGTGTTGACAATTCATGAACAGCTTACACTACGTATTCATGTAGTATATATCACTAGTTAAATAATCTACGTATTATGATAATACATGCGCGTAGTCCATCTTGATTTTTAAAACGGGCGTCATCCCCTAATATCGGGTCCTTTTCTGCACCTGATATATCATAAGTGTTTTCGTAGGATATCGGCAGTAAGGCGGACTTTGTTTTTTGAAGTTGGTGTACGTGTATCTTGTATATTTTTATTGTATGCAGGTGAGCACCAATTTACCAAGTGTGCAATGAACCCATCAGTATTTTACATATTTTAACTCAATGCACCTATTATAGACTTGCCCGCACTCTTACTTTTAACTCTTCATCACTGTCTGACATTTTAAATGACCATGCTGACCATACGCACGTTTTAAAATTTTTAAAAAGTACTGGTTTTTACTACAGTTTTTGATTTTACCATGTTTGGCGCAGTATAGCCCAGATGCTCTTGCGCCATAAAAAGCCAAACAAACAAAATATGCAGGTGATTTTCAAGATTTGTTGGGATTGCGCCAAATGCTCCTACTACTATGGAGATCATTCTTGCCTTTTTTTCTGCAGTAATTTTTCATGTAAACCCCTTTTGCCATGAAATTTTGTTTGTTTGTGCGTGCGTGCGTATGTGTATGTATGTATGTATGTATGTATGTATGTATGTATGTATGCGTGTGTAACCCCCATTGTAAGCCCGTAGCCTCCCCCCCTTATGAACTTTCTGCTCACGCATACGGGTCCCCTATTATTTTTTTCATTTTTGTTAATCAATTATCATTTTTTAATATATTGATTTTAAGATGCCAATGATCTTTCCTTGTAAGAGTGGTAATAATCATTTTTCCTCAACCAAGAATATTTCTGATTGACTTTCTTTTGTATATTGGTTTGTAATGAAAACGTCCTTTTCCATAGTTTTTCTAACGTTCTTAATTTTAGTTGGAAATTCAAAATAAACATGAGCAGAAACGTTATAACAAAGAAACAGACAACTGGTTGGATCATATCAATTTCATGAATGGGCAAAATTTTAATTTTCGCGCGTTTTTTTCCTTCGCGGATTTAGAAGTCCCATTGAAGCTGCAAACCCTTTGCTGAAGTGGATTTTTCCGCACAAACTGCGCAAGCGTACGTGAAAACGATTCTGCGAAGATTTCGAAGCCGAGAGCCGTAGCCTGTCCGGCACAATATTCGCTGCTCCTGGCAACTTTACAATTCGCTCTGTAGAAACGGTCTGACCCGGAGTGCAACCTATAGATAATCAATTTTTTTTTCCTGTATCTGCTTGAGGGATCGATCCGTGTGGACTAGAAACAAGGGGACCGGTCACTAATGGCATTGCTACTTAAAAATTGTTTTTCACAATTGTTCTTGTCAGTTTTGTTATTATGTTGTGATTGTGGAATTAGCAAGGCCTCCGTACCAAGTCAGTTCAAGGATGAGTCCACCGACGGCCAGGATGACTTCTTTGAGGCCGCATTTCAAGGTAAGTCCAAGAGCTTAAAATAAATCTAAATAATTAAAATTATATAGAAAATATGAGAACCCGTCCATTGATATATAAGGTATCCTATATAGGGGTACTGTGGGTACCCCTTTAGTGGAATGTCACGTGGTAAGTGGTATATTTATTAACGAAAATAACCGCGTATGTATTACGGTGTTCTAATCTCTAGTTCTAAGGGTCTTTGTTCACAAATGTTTCATTAAAATGACATATGTCAAACGTAACGTCCATTATCTCGTGAAATTAAATAGTTATATTTAGTTTTAACTTTACAATTACGTTAAAACCCTGTATACGATCTCACCTTGTTTGTCTCAGAATGACCATTGCTGTCCATAAAAATACAACAAACCAACTTTAAAATGACACAATTGACTTCAGTCAGTGTTACATTATTTTAACTATTATTTTAGATTATAACCACTTATATAACATCTAAAGAACTCTTATAAATATTAAAGTCGGTTGAAAAATAATTTGCTTCTATTAAATTGGACTTAACTATTTCATTGAAGTAAAATGGAATGTATCAGAGAAGAAATTTACATATAAAGATTAAACCCTGATAAAATAGGCGAAATAGATCACTCAAGCTTTCGAACGCATCAGCAATAGTCCTTTGTAAGGAGTGATTACTTAATTTTGATCTACTTTTATCGTCACGGAGTAAAAACGCTCATCAAATGAAAAGATTTTCCTTAATTTATGCTTACTAAATTCGTTTAAGCATATTAAAATTTTACGCTCTTTAAAATATAATTCTTTATGCTAGTCCCATAATAAAAACTATTCCATATAATAATCCTATATTAATTCAGAGTTTTGCTTTATTTCATTATATATATATTTTACGTGAATTCGTATGTTACGTAGTCCTACATTAATTTGCATGTTACATAATCCTACTTTAATTTACATATTACGGTTTTATGTTAATTTATTATGGTCCTATATTGTACTACTTATGTCCTATACGTGAACTTGAATAATAATACGTAATCTTGACTTGGTCCTATACGTATACTTGAATATTTTAAACAGCTTAAGTTGGAAAAATCTTTTTTGTGTCAATACTATGCGACATATTTTATTTAGCAGTATATTAAAAAAAAATTGAATAATTTTCCGAATTTAATTTGCTTTATTTGACTCAATGAAGATTTTTTATATATTTTTATTTTTAATAGAAAATTATTATTTTTAAAGGGCGAAAGTCTAGGCATTATGTATTCTAAAATTGAGAAGATTATTCCAAATCCTTAAAACTGCCTCCTTGTATTAAACTAACTGGCAAATACTATTAGATTTTAACTAATATTTTACCCCCAAATTTAACTGATGTATGAAGTTGATCGATCGTATATAAGGCTAATCGATTGATTTTATATTGATTGACTCCATGATGAGTTAATTCATTGGTTGATCTCATTAATTGATCCTATAAATGAATTGACCTCATATTAAGTTAATTGATTGAGCTAATAGAAGAATTGATCTTGTGTTGCTAATTAATGGATCGATCTTACAAATTGATCTCATATTAAGGAAAAAAAGATCGATCTAATGCTACTTCGATATTTTGTGTGAACATGAGGTGTTAAAGTTTTTCTTAATATCAGTTTGAATTATTATTTATGATGGCAATCAGTATTGTAGAAAATCCAATTTGATTTTAAAACGCTGTACGATATTTTTATTCTGTTGAAACTCCTAGCTAACAGTTTAGTTCCCATGGCTACCACCTTCGGACCCAAAAGCCCGGGTTAGTGTCCAGATAAACCTGGCTGTTTGTAAAAATGCATCGTGGTATGGAGGGCACGATAAACTCTCGATCCCGTCCTAGATGATTCTCATCCATGTATTGTGACGTAAAATATGATAATATTCTTTTGAATACATTTCAACAGCGCAGCGGTTCTAATAGGGTCTTGAGCTTTTGACAGATTTAAATTGCAGTTATTGCAAGCTTATCTTTTGCATGTAAACGTATGTTTTGGAAGTCACCTTGAATCATACATGGGTTCCATCTTAAATAATTCGTTAAACGAACTTAATAGCATGTTAACGAAAAATTTTCCTTCAACAATCGGTATTGTTTCTCCATCATATTAAATATGGTAGTTTTCCGAAAAAAAAAGTAAATATATATATAAACATTCATAGAAAACGGCTCTTGTAAATTTCAAGCATATTCTTCATTATTTCTTTAAATTACAAGCATATTGTACGGTCTTGTAAATTTCAAGCATATTGTCTATTATTCTTGTAAATTTCAAGCATATTGTCTATTATTCTTGTAAATTTCAAGCATATTGTCTATTATTCTTGTAAATTTCAAGCATATTGTCTATTGTTCTTGTAAATTTCAAGCACATTGCCTATTATTCTTGTAAATTTTAAGCATATTGCCTATTATTCTTGTAAATTTTAAGCATATTGTCCATTCTTGTTAATTTTAAGTATATTGTCTATTATTCTTGTTAATTTCAAGCATATTGTCCATTACTCCTGTAAATCTCAAGCATGTTTTACATTATTCCTCTAAATTTTAAGCATATTTTCCATTACTCACGTCTATTACAAGAGCGCGGACTCAAAATAGTCGAACTTGTAAAAGGACCTTAAAGGTTACGGCGACTAATGAATAAACTATGCCAATTAAATAGTTATAATCTAAAACATTTTATTAAAATTATTAATATTTAATCTAAATCGTATTCACTGATCACGTTATGAATGCAACTTTTTATTAAAAAGTTTTTAATAAATATTTATATTTTTGATATATATTTTTGTTTTATTTCAAAATTTCTTCCCGAAGTTTACATTTAAGGATAATCAAAGAAAAAACTTCATCTATTATTACTCCTCTTCCATCGGTAAAGCTCAATAGAATTGGCTATAATATTGGCTGTAATCAGTAATTTAAATAGTCTTTAAATTATTGAATGAAGATAGAGGGCTTGGTATGTTGTGAATTGCTTGGTACCGACAATGTTTAAGCCAAGTGCGCGACGTCTCAAAGGAAGAAGCCATCTTTATTAATCAAAAATACCTATTAAACCTCTTCTGCGTAAGTCAATAAAACTAAGAATTTTTCTGCAGTTGGTGCAATGGAAACAGGTGCGCTTAATATGCGTTTATCCCGGGTTCGAGTACCAACTGTGCCCCCAAAATCACATATCGACTAATTGCTCATCGTAGTCTGAGGGTTGGTTCACTAGGCATTAGGAGGTTCGGATTCCTTGGAAAACTGCAGGTTCCTGCGCTGCCTGAAACTTGCTGTCCTTGCGCCATAAAACTTACAAGTACAAAAATATGCGTAAATTTAAGTAACGTTCTGAAACTGTAAGCATTCCCGTCTTAGTGTCTTAAGCCTCAATTACATTGGGCGAGTTTACACGCTCCTCGCCAGCAAATTTACTCGCTGCTGATGAACTCGCCCAGTGTCATAAAGTTGTCTAGTTAACTCGCCGCCCGCTCGGTTGGTGAAGTTGAGGAGTGGGCTTCTTTTTACTCCTCAACTTGAGTGGGCTACTTTTCAAGATACTCGCCCTGGTTTTCTCGAATTTGATTTGTTGAAACAAACCCTGAAATGAGGTGGGCGGAGTTGAAAGCCAGTTTAGAAAAATCACTGATGGTAGTCATCTACTGAGCACCTCTGCTAAGCAGTTTTACTGAGCGAGTTTTACAGTTGTTTGTAATTGTGACTCGCTGAGCGAGTTGCAACTCACTCACACGCTGACTAGTTTACAAGCCAGCGAGGAGTGTGTAAACTTGCCCAATATAGTTGAGGCTGTCTGTATTCCAGAATGTGATCTAAAAAGTAATGTATATATATTTTTAGAATAATGCCTACTAAGTCGTGTCAGTAGCAGTTCAGAGAGCCACTTATATAATCTAAATGCGTCATGATTTACAGTCTATCAAAACGTGTGCAGATGACTTTTTAGTCGTGAGAGACCTTGCGGTGGTCCGGCATTCGCCTGTTGTGTCCTTAACCCGGGTTTGGCCCCCAACGTCGCGAAAAAATAAACAAAAAACAATCCTGTTTACTGACTTAGCAGTTCACTTTAGTCCCGGGTTTGAATTCCAAAGCTGTAAGAAACCCAGCATCCTAGGGGAAATTGTAGCTCCACTGCCCTACGCATGCGAACTTGTAACGATTTAGTCTATTGTCGCAGTAACCTGGTCTAGACTCTCAATGCCATTAGAACGCGTGCCTTTGTCCGACCATTGAAGTCCGGTGTTCGGTTCCCATGTCCGCAGAGGTTTAACTTCCTGAGAAAACCTTAGATCCGAGCGCTGCACGATCCTTGCTGTCCTTGCGTCGTAAACTCGTAGTCCTGAAAATCCGAACAAAAGGAAAAATCCATGCGACTTCCTGTCTTCTGATTGTTAGAAGAAATCTTTGCTTTGAGATGGGCTTACCCCTTGAAAAGGAAGTATCTTTAATTTACTCATATATGATCTTTAAATAGATGCGTCAATTTTGTTTTACTCATATATGATGCTGAAAGGAAAGTATCCTTGGCGCAGTATGGCCCAGATACTTTTGCCCCGTAAAAAAATCCAAACAAACAAAGTATTCATACTACCTAATACCGAAACGAAGTAACTTTACGGCGCAAGGTATTATCATTATTACTTTCTTTTATTATGTAGCGATTAGTGAGATGTCATAATAATGAAGTTTTTTTGCTTAGTATAAATTTTCAGAATTAATACAATTAATTAATTTTAATTTAATTACTTTTAATTAATTCATCTATAGTTTAGCATTTGTGGTATCAATTGGACTGAATTTGTTGAATTACTACTTGTAAATGATTATACAGTGTTACGTTGATGTAATATGAAATTAATGACTTTCTATTTCTTTCTATTTTTTGTCTTTTTCAAACAAAAAATTTGTTTTAATCTCTGCCACATGGATGGTTATAAACAAGTAGGTCTTCCAGTACAATATCTGCATTGAATGAGAAATGTTGGATCCGTAAAACACTGCTTAACCCATGATTATTGGTTTATAACGCTAATCAAAGTTTGTAAGTGGCAGGTCCAATTCTTTCATATTCAGACTAGTCATTGTCTGTCTAAATTTATTGATTCTTCATTTATATATTAAATGGAATGTTAAAAATGCTGTGTTTTATAACAACTCCATTTGCATCATTTAAAATTTGGCTTTGGTTAATAGTAGTAATATGGGATTTAAATACTTGATGCCATAATTTTGGTGTGATATTTGTATATTTAATGATAACACTATTCAAAAAAAATGTTATTACTATTGTATAATTTGTTCTGAGTACATATTGTAAAATATTTGTTATATAACACACATTAATTTGTTTCTATAGGATATTTTGCACTACTTTGTTAAACTTTAATTTGGTTTTCACACACACACACACACACATATGTATGTATGTGTGTATATATATAGGCAAAAGGGTTGCTGGTATCTAACTGGAAGGAGACCCACACGCTGAAC
>QLNU02014802.1:17468799-17505540 GCA_006491805.2 Dysdera silvatica
TATATTAGGAGCCAGTTATTATAGTAATTTATAAGTGGGTACTCTGCTTAGTAGCCATGTATTTTCAGAAGTAGTTTAGCTTATATAAGTAGTAGCGTTGTTTTATAAGGAGCAGTCATATATTTTATATCAATTAAAGATTATTATGCTTTTATTAATCATCTCTTTCCTCTTGTAAACGATGGCATTGCAAAAATTGACAGGACCGGGGTAGTTCTTTGTTCATCAAGACAGTCTCCTAGAATTTAAACCCAAGTAAACTAAAGATTGTTGTCGAAGCGAAGATAAGCAGAGGCATATAATAATAATAATAATAATAACATAATAGATGAAAAATTATGTAGCAAGAGCAAGCATACACATATAACGAATGTATATATCTACCAAAGACATTTTATCTCGCCAATCTTGAAGTTTTGTTTCTATGGGGGACCTCACGTCTGTGATATTTGTTGTCCCTAATAGCATCTTGTCACATCTTGTGATATCTTGCGTGTTTTTCCGTTTTGACATGAAATTCAGAGATTAATAACCAATTCTGGAGAACCCCATGTATTTTCCAAATACTGGGCCTGAAATGCAAAATATTTTCTATTGGAAACGGCTTCGCGTCAAGTCCAGAAAAAGCCAGATACGGTCCAATCTTCTCTTGGCGAATTACAAGCATTTAAATTTCGGTTTTAAGGTCGGCCTTCACAAACATCCGTCTTCCGGAATTCCTAAAGTTTTCGATCCGGTCTTTTTTGTTCATGAAAACGGAATAATATTCTGGACACGTAACTTTCCATCTAGGGGATTACCATAACATTTTTATTCCGGGATGTTTGGCATTCAATGCGGATCAGCTGGAACTGATGCCGGATCAGAATGCAAAATATAGGGTTAAGAAAACAGGAAAAATAAGCATATTTATTTTTTCCGTTTTCTTGGCAGCTTTGATGACGTTTCTAAGCCAAAAAAATTGGCGAGATGTTTCGTTTTGGCGAGCTTATCTATGCCTTCAATAAATTCAAGTTTTTAATCCACGGATTATACTTACAATTTAAAATCTCAATTTGCACTCTCTAATTAAGAAACTAAGATCAATTAGTTTTACATATTATGAATTATAAATAAAACCCTGTTTAGACATGGTTTCTTGAGTAGCCCTGTGGTGGCATAAATAACAACGTATTAAATCAAACAACAATATCAATCAACGTTTATTGGCGTAGTGATACCAACGCCGATGGTATGGCGTGATTAGATGGTGAAACGTTCGAAAGAAAATAAATATTTCTGCCTTCGGTGGGACCTGAACCCACGACCTTCCACTTGCCGGGCGGAGGCTCTACCCACTGAGCTACGAAGGACAATATATAATCTCTTTACGAACGTATATATATTGTTGCCAGTTATTTCGCAGAATGGTGTAGTACATGGACTACTATTTAAACCAAATTGCAAAGTATTCACACAGCGCGTCTTTTTCCAGGGTTTGACTCGGCATTGTGCCAACAAAACGTACGCTTACCGACTGACTACTCAATATAGTTCGAATGTTGGTTCCCTAGAACTTGAGAGCTTTGGATTCCACGAAAAACTATATATTCCAGCGCAGCATGATCTTCGCTGTCCTTATCCCGTAAAACTCACAAAACTGTTCTCGGGTATCACATTAATAAACTACTGAGTATATGCATAATTTCGTAACTGTGATTGATAAACAACTTGCATATGCATTTAAGATACTTTTATACTATGATATGCAGTTGTTTATACATATATATTTATATGCAATTAGGATACTTACATACTCCGATATACACCTTATAACGTCGACATACAATTACTTATACATATATATGTATATGCTATTAATATACTTATACACTATATGGAAATTATTAACGTGATGTGCATGTTACAACTGTGATATACATTTACCCATATATTTATATGCATTTAAGATATATCTGTATACTGCGATATACAAATCATTAACGTGACGTAGATGTTATGACTGATATACCATTACTATATATATTAGTATGCATTATTAATATATATATTTATATGCATTTAAGATGCTTATAAACTATATGGGAGTTGCATGTATTTCTTAGCAGATACCTTACAATTCATATTTCACTCCCTCACCTTAAGGGAACGTTTTAGCATTATGTAAGCACCTTTTGGGGAAGTGGTTTCTGTTGTGCTTATTTTCCTATGTTAGCCAATTCTAATTTGGCTTAAAAGGGGTGAGGAGGGGTATAAAATGGCCAAAATATTGCTTACGTAATACTTGAACGCTATGAATTTTTTGAAATACTATTGTCACACTATATGAATGTTAACACTCATACAGTTGGTCCTTTTAACGAAGGTCAAGTGCACAATGACCCTTCTCTTTGTTCAATAAAATTACTATCAACCACCTTAACCAGATAAAGAATGGCGCAGAATAACCATTGTTGTTCTTGCGCCATGAAAATATAACCAAGTTAAGAATGGTGGAGTATACCGCTTATAAGAATAAATATTACTAAAGTCAAAATTATTTCCATAGGATACGTTAAATTTCGTCTCCTTAATCTATAATTTTCACTATCGTCCTTGGATAATTGAATGCAGACTGGATAATCGTGGGATGAAAATCAGTGGTCAATCAAGTGTTCAGAAGAACATTTTCTATTTACAACGTCCTCTCTCTCTCCAACTATAATTTTCCTTGTGCAATGGAAAAAGAATAAAACAAATAGTAAGGTCAATGATAAAACCATTAGCTTTGAAAAAATCCTTTCCGTATAAGTAATACAGCAAATAAATGTACCAACCGATAGTTTTTCTTCCATTAAAAATACATATACACTGTAGGTACATATAGCATACGTTTGTTTTGATTTTTACAGTATTATTTTTTTGTATTTATTTTTTATTTACTATTATATTTTTGTTTTATTTTTACAGTATATATTTTATGCTATGAATTCATTTTTCACAATATTTCCACTGCTATTTCATGTTTATTATATGTAAAGTCGGCATCAGTGTGCTGGGGTGCTTACTTCATTATAAAATAAACGTTCGGTTATTATTTAAACTGCACGTTTAGATCAAAAAAAAATATTATTTGAAAAAGTTCTGATAATTGATATTACAATCACTTGCGTTTACCTCTAAGGCAAAATCTGCCTCAGTCGCAAGATGAAGGCATTCCCTCATTTTTGCCCCATAATCTTCATTCTTCAAGGCAACTATGGCTATTTATTATTATTCATCATAATCTAATTAAAGTATACTGGACTAATAAAGAAATTGTGATTCAAAGTATACCGGAAGAGTATGGATGGCGTAAAGGAGAAGCCTTAGATAGAAGATCGTAAAAATGAAGGATAAACGAGTATAACGCCGACGCCATATGCACAGAGGAAAATATCGAAGTGAAGGAATAAGAATTTATATAATACATATTTATTTACTCTTTTTGTATATTGTATATAAAATTTTTTAACAATTTTTTTTTAAATTTCTTTAAAAAGTAAAATATTTTTTACAAATGTATAAAAGTGTTTGATACGAGTTGAAAAACAAGTCTTAAAAGACAAGAACCCAAGTAATGGCTTTGAAATTTAATTAAAATTATACCATATTCTAACTTACTTGTATAGCATAGGCCTCGAGGTAGACGGAGTGGTAACATGTTCGCTTAACCGTCTTATTTGAGAAAATTCCAAACAATGCAAAAAAAAAGAAACAAAGCTAGCCGTATAACTACTTATTACAATTTGAAATCTGGTACCCCTGGAAGAAAAGACGAAGATTCCTTGGCACACTGTATCTCTCAGTGTAGCAGGACCCGTACTTGCCTTGCGCCGAAAAACCAAAATCGGACGTTTTTAAATATTCTACCCACATTTATTTATTTGAACGGCCTTCGAAACGGTCTAAATTATGCAGTGTTAATATGTACTTTCGAAAAACGGTTGCCCAAGAAATTTACCGAAGTAAGTAAATTAAAGTTAGTAAGGCTTGAGTAAATTTCCTAAACTCTTGGGTCTTCCAAACAGCAAAAAACCAAACATCGGCACCGGGAACTTAATTTGAAATTCTTAAAGAGTACAATCTAGATATTCAAGGATAAGTTTTAATTCGCGTGTTTGCTTGAAACTGGGCTATTTTGCCTGAATTTTTAAAATAACTTGTAATTAATAGGGTTCACCCGATGATGTTATTAGGAAGTGTCAATTTCTGATAGTTCAGTTAATTTCTCTCCGCTGATCGGCAGGCTAAGATAAACGTAGACAGCAATACTTTGAGTTTTACTATAGGGACATTACTGCGTCAAGACTTTTGCGTCGGAATTTTTATCTGTTTTGAGATTCGAAATGAAAAGAATTTTGCTCGGGTTATTGAAATGGCGTCCACGTAAAATTTTCTCACTAAATTCATTAAAAACCACTGAGATCTTGGAACTTGCATTGTTCTGTTGAGATGTGTGTGTGCTTTCTTCAGAATATTAGATTTATATTTTTCAATCCCTGTCCTTTCGTTTTCTTGGCTTCAAAGAAGAATAATAAATGAGAAACTGGTCTCCCATACTTCGCGAGTAATTCCGAACACGTAACCCACCAGCTTTATGCTTAATTTTTTTTTATCTCTGTTATTTCTGTTTATATTTTTATGATTGTGTTGGAGAAGCGAGATATCTTCAGGAAACATTAGGTTTCCTGCCACAAAACAAAACTTTGATTTTCTTCCGGCTATATTGCCATACGGATCGAAAATTCTTTCTCTATTTTCTGACCGTTTATTTGGAAATCGCTTCTGACAGTTCGTTCTTTTGCTTTGAAAAGGAAGATACTCTCTCTAAGGCGTTTAAGATGTTGCTCAGTAATACAGAAACTTTCGGAGGGAAATCTATCTAAAGTATATGGTTTAGAAAAGTTTTAGAAAGTGACTTTTAAAAGGATAGAAATTAGATTTGGGCTAAAAGTTTTTTGTTTGCAAAAGGTATTTCCCCTTTTCTGTCGTCAAGGATTTCTTCCTTTTCCCTAAATAGAGTCAGTATCACAAACCAATTTCCACTTGAAGTGACAAAGCAAAAAAAAAAATTCTCCGTTTATTTTTAAATTGAAAATGATCACATTAATATATATGTGCATTCGGTTTGTTTTATAAACAGTGCCATCTTTAAATTACTATTTAGAGAAATGCCATATTCATAATATACTATGTCGTCCTTTTTCGCAAACTAATGAAATGTCATTTTAATATTTAGAGGCAGAATACAAAAACAAATTGCACTCTGTAGATTGTTCCAAACAGTTTCGCCGACAATTCTTTAGATATTTGTAATTGCTTGAGACAGAATTGAAAATTTTGTCAGCCAAATGTGTTGAACAATTCCTGCAATACGCCCCACTCATTAACAGTTACTCGTACTTCACGATGTGGGACCTTACTCAGTCTTACTTGAATTTTTTCGACATACCTTAATTTTGCGGAATCTATATCTCATCATACTCATTTATGTGGCTTTAAATTTTTGTATTGCCTTAGTCCAGCCTTAGTTCACTTTCATTCATATTTCATTCATTTCGTTCATGTCTGATTCAAATTCATTCTTCATATCAGATCATTTTCATTTTTTGCACTTAATTCTTTTTAGTTCTACCTTGTTTGGCATAGAATGACTTCGCGTTATAAAAATACGATCAACCAAATATTTTTCATTCTTAAAAAATAAAATACCTTATAATAAAATCAGTAATTTCTTCTGAATAAAACTGTTCTCAGTACACTGCAGCGAGGTTTAAAGTCAGTTTGTTAAAATCTTTAACAATATTGTCTTCCGATTTAGGTTACATATACTTTTCTGTAATTTCTTGTTCAAATACTAGTTACTTATGTACACACTCTCTTTCACTCTACACGCACTCACATAAAGATCATATATTCAACCATTATCTGTCCACTGCTGGATAAAGGTCTGTGCAAATGCTTTCAACGCGAGTCAATTCTGAGTAATTCGCTTCTATATCGCCCCAACCTATTTTCTTATTTCATCCATTCATCCAGTTTGAAGGCGTTTCCTAGGCTTTCGGTGACCTTTTGGCATGAGCATATTTATGAGTGTGTTGTGTGTGAGTGAATTTTTATTGTTTTTTCGAGCTAGAGAATGGTGAATGATTTGGGGACAATTAAAGATTACCATTGTCTAATGTCACTTCACGCCACTGATACATACATATGCGTGTGTCTGTGCGCGCCCAATTATTTCGAGTTGGATCTGTGAACCAAAGCAATTCCTTTGAATGGTCTAAAGCAAAACATTAACACAATCTGTTAAAGAAATTTCAACTTAAAAACTTTAAAGTGTTGAACAACACCATTTGTAAAACGTAATTTCGATAGTATTGAAAACCATGGAGGAGAAGCACATGGACTAATATTATGTCTGTCGAAAGTTATACTAATTTCAATTTTATGATTTGTGTTTTAAAAATTATTGATTTTTAAATGCTTACAGGGATTTATTAACACCTTTTACATCATTCAAACTCATGCTCATTTTCATTGCACGTTCTTTTATTTAATTGCATCGTCTTATTTTCGTGAATTTAAAGATGCCGACGAATAATAACGTTATTTGGAAATTTGTTTAAACGACTGTTGTAGATCATTTAACCCTTCGTGTGTAATTTTGGTCACCCATTTAATGGTTGGTTGAATTTCTTTCCAAAAATGTATCCCTTAAATCTTAGGAAGTCGAAATATCCATCCATATACCTATCTTCTATTTTTATTTTTTAAATTATTAAAATATGAAAAACGTGATATAATAAGGAATAAAGATTACACTACTTTGAAAAGAACAAAATAAGGTGGAAACTGACCACTTTATATAAGAAAACTGATACAGGTTTACTCATGCCTACACCAAAGTTTTTCGTATATGGTAACCACCTGTCTATGGTGATTATTGCAGTCCATTCCCAAAGGTGGTCATTTTAGGTAGGTTCTACTGTATTTTAATAAATAGAATTTTGAAATTTTTTACCTGGCATTTTTATCTTTGAATAGCTTTCGCAGCTTTCTATGGTACGCACTTCTAGTTCGTACGCATTAAAAGTGCTTTCTATGGTACGCACTTCTAATGCGTACTTTTTAAAATATCGGAGGGCCTAAGGTACATTCGCCGAAGTTAGCAAAATATTGATCTCTTTCGAGATTTCCTAAGAAAACGAATATTTTTCGTATAAATCACAAAAGTTTCTTTTTTTTAACATTTAACACCTGAGCATCAACTTGAAAAATGGTATTTTTATTACATTCAAATAAAAAAAATTCGATTTAAGGAATGCACGGTCTCGCCTTGCTTGGCTCAGAACGACAATTGTTATCTTTGCGCCATGAATATACAACCAACCAATCAAAATGTTCAACTTCGCAGTTTTCGCTTTAAACATTCTAATGTCAATAGCCATTTCTATATCGGCTTTTTTCTTGGGTCTCCTGTCAAGCTAAAATTCATGATATTGGTCCACTACACTGTATTCCATTGTATACAATTGTGCGTCTTGGTGAAATAGATATTAATTGATATTGAACAGGTTTTTTTTTTAATTTGAGTTATATGTCTTAATTTTAGTTGTGTCGATGGTAATGGAGAAGGGCTTTGCTGTCTAATTTCCCAATTCGTCCCGAAACTGATCAAAAATATTTGGAAACAAATTGAGATTGTATCATAGCATTATCTTCATCAAATATCATTTCTCGTAGAATATGCATAAACTATATTCCGACTGCTTTTCCTACTACTTTTGTAACTGAAGACAAGAAGAATCCGGTTCAGATTCTTAAAATGGCGTCCATAGAGGCATCTTTCACAATATTCTTTAAAAACCATGACGATGTAAAAAAAATTCTTGATCTTATTTTATTCTTGATGGAAGGTCTGCATTTTTCCTCGGGATATTGAATTTAGATTTCCCAATCCTCGTCCTTATCTTTTTCGTGCCACAGAGTAATAACAAAAGAAAATGGTCTCCGATACATCGCGAGTAATGCCGAGCACGCACCACTAGCTTCGGGTTTAAAATGTTTCTGTTTTTGGTCTATCTGTGCTGTTTTTGTTTGTATTTTTATGGTTGTATTGAAGAAGCATGATGTCTTCAGGAAACCTTAGGTTTCCTGGCACAAAGCAAAACTTTGATTTGCTTCCGGCTGTATCGGCTTACTGCAAATATGAAATTTCTTCTCTATTTTCGCCCCATTACTGCAAAAATTTCTCCAGACAGTGTATTTTTCGCTTCGGAACAAAAGACGTTCACTCCAAAGACTCTGAGGAGTTCCTTTCCAATACCAAATTTTCTCGGAAAGAAAGTTCCAAATCGTTCAGTTTGGGTAAGTTTCAGAAAGCAACTTTTTTTTTTTTTAAAAACTATAGCAATTTGATTTTGACTGAAAGTTGGTTTTTCTTTTTTTTGTAAACCATAATTTCTTTGTCTCCTGGGATTTCTTTGTTTCCCTGACGAGATGTTTTATCTAGACTGAATTTTCATTCATAGAGGGGGGAAAAATGGTTTTATTCCTGTAACGCAATATTCTTGTTATTTTCGGTAAGATCAAATTCTTCACGCCCATGTTTCAGAATTGTTACATTTAAAATTCATAAATAAGTGTATTTGTCCAAAAATGAATAAATAAGGACATATTTTGAACCTCCATTAATTTCAGCATCGAATGTGACCCTTCAAAATAATCAACTGAATGTCCAATACTGTATAAGTCCTTTCGAAGGAAATCCTCCATAAGACGTTAGCTGACGCAATTACCTTTAGATTAAATTACTATTAGAAACTGCACTTTCAATATGTAGATTTTAAAATTATTTAAAATGTTATATAACACTTTGGTATTTTTTATTATCCATATTTTTGTATCTTATAGTTATACGATTTGCTTTAAGAAAATACAATAATTTATCAAAATACTTCGCACATCGGTATTGCTGCGATGTTTTACGAAATTTTGAACCGTTATATATATTGATATTTTGATAATAATTAACCTTGAGCATATATTGGACATATATAGGAGCAAACATTCATGCAATTAATTTACTTAACTACACAATCTAAACACAAATTGCGCCATAAAAATACTATTAACCAACCAACAATTTAAACACGCATACAATTTTCCTCACGCCGTTCCGTTTACGTTCTTCTGTTTTCAGCCAGTAGAGGCCACCAATTCACGAGCAACAACCATAACCTTATTCGTTGCAAATTCTCATGAGCTCTTCTCCGATGATACTGAAAAACATCGAAAAACGTTTAAAGCTTAAAATTTTACAACTGGATCTATTGTCGCAATTTCATTTTAAAAACATTGACAGCTGCTTCAATAACACTTAGCTATTTTTATCAAAATGATACAACCAATGCGTTGGTTAACGTTGCTGGTAAAACGATGCCATACCGTAAAACACAAAAAATGGAAACATACTGATACCGTAGAACCCAAATCGTCATTTCTCCATTTTCTACCGTTTATGTTCTACGGTTTGGCAACTTTTGACTAACAACCTTAACCAACGCATTCGTTGTATCATTCTAATCAAAATAGCCACTTTTTTTGTAACAGTTGTCAATATTTTTAAAATTAAACTGCGAACATTTGTTTTACACAGTTTATCACTAACCTACTGATTGTGTTTATTAACCATTACATATTAAATGCGTTGCACAGTGAGTCTATTCTCAATTTTCATTAACGAGTTTATAGAAATTTACACCTGATAATAGACATGAAGGCCTGATCCTTCCTGATGGTTAGTTTGAAAAACGAGAGAATGAAAAGCATTAGCTTGTTAGGGGGCTTTTCTGGGGTAATTAACTGAATGTAAATTCACTAACGTTATTAGGGAAGTGAATGTATATAAAACAAAAATAAGGAAATCAAAGGGAAGCCTCGTTATAGATTTGTTTCTTCGATAGTAAAGCATTGATGGGATACTTTAGCATTTTCTTTATTCCACAGTAAAGCATTGATGGGATACTTTAGCATTTTCTTTATTCCACAAGTAGACAAATTAGTTGTGAGTGTAATCAATCATTGCACATAGAGGAATATATAAAGGAAAATGAAGAGAAATTATCTCGCTACAAGCATTGATGTTAAATACTGTTGATACTTGTGCACACCGGCATGGAAAATATATTAAATAGCATTTATTTATGTCTTGCAAAATATTTAAAACACCGTTACTACTGCTAAATTTTTTATTTTCATTTTATGTACAAACATATACACACCTCATCTGTACTTTTTCTCATTGCAATTTCTGCAAATTTCTACTTGAAATTTTGGCTGCTTCGCTTATTATGTACTTCAATTTTTTACCTTAATTTTAATACCTTAATGCTAAAGACAGACTAACATCATTGCGTACACAATACAAAGAAAATTCACAGCGATCTTTATCTTTCTCGGATTTTAAATAAATGTTCCTAATTTTTAAATTGAGGTTTAGTTCAGCAGTTTAATTTTCTCTTCGGTAGCTCGAGAACTGCGTTGAACATGTTCAATATCCTGCAGTCGGTAACATTTCTATCGCATTGTTTAGAAATAAGTTTCTCTTCAAAGCTTTCGTATATAAATTCACGGAAACAAACCTCCTAGAATAAATACAAATATGCCTTTCACATTTGGCCTTCTGAATAATCTAAATTTTCGCTTTTAAAAATAAGCAAACTAGCGAACATTTCCCTTGCGTTTGGGCCAAATTTGCTGTTCGTTGTAATTTAGAAAACTGGGGTTATGAACGAAAGTTTAAAATTTGTGGTTCGTTAAATTTCTTCAAAAATTTTATCTGTTGCTGTATTCATGCTCTGTTGTTGCGTTTCGTAGTGGAAACGGCAAATTAAGATTACGCTTCTCATGGTTTCGTGATTCTTTTCTCGTCATGTGCCATTATTTTGAAAGCTTGATACGCAAATTAGTTGACATAAACTATTACAAAACTAGTGTAAGATATTATTAACCTCTTCAGGCATAAAAAAAATTACCAAATAGTAGTCAGCACATAAACCTCCCGGGCGTATGTTTTGCGTATTTTCGAGGGGAAATTATTATACGTAATAATTCTGATAGACATTTTTTAGCTCAAACTAGAGCTTTGTTTTTTATTCTAGGAGAAGAAAACTGTCCCCGACCTCCATCCATACCTTGGGCTCAACGGAGAGACCCTTTTTCGATTCCAGGTGGGGCACGTCCTCGATGACCTAGCGTTTAAAGCACTCCGGGCTTAAGGGGGGGATCCTGTGCCGTATTTTCCTGTATATTATACTAGGCTATAGCCAAGGGCGGAAGAATTTTGTGTATGGAGTCTAATGAATACCATACGAAGATATAATCAGATAATTTGCCGAGAAGAAAGCTTGACGTCATGAGCTCCATTTAAATATCAGTGTTCGATACGCTTCTATTTTATTTTTTAATTTATGAGCTTGTTTTTCAACATATTTACTGTCAATACTCAAGTTTTTGGCGTATATTGAATTTAACGATTTTTATGTCATACCACTGAAAGGAGCGGCAAAGAAAGTTGCCTAGGGACGGCAATAAGGTAAATCCGCCCATGGTGGGATCCTACTTCGGGGACGATGACTCCTTTTCTCCTATAACAAAAAAAAAACTCTAGTTTGAGCTAAAAATGTGAGAATTATTATGCTTTACAAACTATTACTTAAACACTACTTGTCGCCCATCGGAGTCAGAAATAATACATTCATTTGACGTACGGAAAAAAATACGGCGAAAATAGAATGCTTGCCTTTTTTTCTACATGTACATGAACGTACACAAAGTTCGATTGAAATATATCCAGAATGGATTTCTTAAAAACGAAGGACGGAGTTAACAGATATGGCATTTGATCACCTTTGTAGTAATATTTGTCCAAAGCAAAAAATTAACTCACGGCTTCGCCTAATTACTCACCGTAGTCCGGCGGTTGGTTTCCTAGATCTTAGGGGGTTCAGATTCCTCGGAAAACTGCAGGTCTCGGTGCAGCATGACCCTACCTGTTGTGCCGTGAAACTTAAACAATAGCCCAGCGTCCTAACGCAGAATGACCTTTTCTTTCCTTGCATCATAAAGTCCAGTGCCCTTTAAACTGCTTGGGGTATTTTTCGAAATCATCTTCTGAAACAGCAAACGGTCGCTTTATCGTATTTTGCTGTACCCCCTCAACATATTGAAATGTCTTTTCTCTCGTATGGTATTTACTTTCTTGGCATAAAAAGAAGTCGAAGGGAGCAAGATTTGTCGAGTAGAGTTACTGTCAAATCTGTGAAATTCATTTGACGGTAAATACCTTTAAAGAGAACAAACAAATGCATAGTTATGGTAGTAGATTTGGGAGACTACGGTCAGTAGGTACAAGCCACACTGCCGTCCATTTTCTCTCTAGTAAAAGAAAGAACACTGTAAGAAAATAATCACACGTCGTGTACTTTTAACTTTTATGTGTTACTGCGAAATTCATATAGTTATTCAAATTAGTAATTTTACGTGTAATTTAAGATTGCGAAATGATTAATAATTTTTGGACTCTCATCTGCCAACCCCAAGATTTGCTGGCGAAATAATTAGGTGCGCCACTTAAACAGTGTTTAAGCCTGATTTTGTGCAGGTTCATTTTATCCTATTCAGGATCAATGTAATATGTCAATACAAACATTAAACTTACATTCATTCTGTCTTTGTACTACAGAACATCATTGCTTATTTTCTACAATTTAAAAAAATTGTATTTTTGAGCTCTCCATTGTAAGGTATTATCTTTCTCAAGGCTAACACAATTGCCAAATAATGGTCGACACACAAAGCCTCCGGGACGAGTTTTTGTATTTTTCGTGGGAATTTATTATAAGGTAATAATTCGGGCACCCCATTTTTTTGTTCAAACTGGAGCTTTTTCTGTTAAAAGTGAAATATTTTATTTTTAAAAATTTTCTGTGTTTTTTGAAAATTTTTTCTTGATCTCTCCATTACCACTCCGAACAGATACTTTACCTAGGTATATGGCTTGTGTGTTTACTCCGAAATTCGTCTCTAATGTAGAAACAGATTAACGAAATTATTAAATTTGGTCAAAAATTATAAAATTCCGAAGATTCATACAAGACATGGACAAGCTGAGTAGGCCTTTATTCAATAATTACACAATAAATTTCGGCCCCCACGTATAAGTAGATCAAGCTAGAGTTTTTTGTTTAAAGAGAAAAAGAGAGGCCGTCCCCATCATGGATTCGAACCAGGGTCCCTCCATTGAGCCCGGAGTGTCTCGACGGCTAGCCGAATTTATTTAATAGTGTCAATAGTAAAGCAACAAGTTCGTATAGTCTTGTGTGTGCATATATAGGCACACGCACGATTTACATTGATGTCCTTGCGCCAGGAAACTACAACTAACCAACGCACGATTTAATTTAATATAAAGAACATTTTACATTTATTACTGGTTTTTATCTTTAATCATGGAATATGATTTTTACGCCGTGTATGTAAGCACATCTTTGAATGATATCAACGGTATTTAAAGTCTATGTAAAATAAGCATGCAAAGTATCAAACGACCACACATTCTCAAAGTTTAAAACTTTTTACCTTCATAAAAAAATACTTTTAGAAAAAGTTTTACCTTCATTTTAAAAAAAGGCATTCACTTTTTTGCTACCAAACTGGAGCAATTTACATAATCCCAGGAACTACCGCTTTTCTACCCATCGTGTTAAAAACTTCTGAAGGTAAAGCAGTTTTAATGTGGGCTGTTACCGAATTACTAGCTCTTAACAATGTGCAACGACAATTGATTTCACACTAAAAACTACTTTTACTAATGGAAATTTCATGGCTCGAAATTCGTGGCAGTAGGTCATCAATCAATTCTCAATGATGACATAAAGGATCTTGTGATTCCGTTGATTAATGCCTATCTATTGACTGATCATAAAAACGGAAAAGTTATAAATGTCATCAATTTCAAAATTTCAACAACGATGGTCTAGCGCAAAAATGTTGTAAATGTGAAAATTTACCTTCCGGGAACACGCAGTTTAAAAGTGGACACCTGTGGATCAAATAAATTAGCCTACGTGTATGTAGATGGCTGTGGCAGCTATAAATTAGAACAAATGGTTACCACACGTGTGCACATTGGATCCTTATCTTAGAAGGTAACTTTCAACGTACTTAACAAAATTCGATCCGAAAATATACTTAGGATATTTGTGCACTATCATCTATATACAATAGTCGAAGCTCTTGAAATGCTTTTAAAAAATACGCAGGTGGGTATTCTTAAGTTGTGCACAGCTCTTGTAAGGTTGTTCGAAATAAGGGCTCTAGTTGATCTGATGTTGCAAATGTATCTAGATTTATTCGACCGTACGTAAATTGTAAAGGTATCTAGATTTATTCGACAGTACCTAAATTGCAAAGGTATCTAGATTTGTTCGATAGTACCTAAATTGCAAAGGTATCTCGATTTATTCGACAGTACCTAAATTGCAAAGGTATCTAGATTTATTTGACAGTACCTAAATTGCAAAGGTATCTAGATTTTTTCGACAGTACCTAAATTGCAACCTCTGAATGCATATTGTTGGTAATGGAGAAAAATAAGGACTAGTGCAGTGCAAATCCATGTGTAGAAACTTTTTGCGAATGCGTAAAATTTATTTTGAGTTTTAAAATATATTAGAATTTTTTATTTTTACATAATTTTGCTTTGCACCAACAATTCTTTATGGATTCACAAGAGCCATAAAAGGTAACGTTTCCGACCGGATTCAAATCAGTGAACTTTAGGTTGTCTGGCCGATTTGAACACCAAAGCCTCTCAGTTAGTTTAAGCTTAGTTCTTAAGTTTCTCAGTTTAATTCCATTTTAGCTCTTTTTCTTATCTAGTTTTAAGTTCAGTTCTTTAACAACTGCGCGAACTCACTTTCAGTCTATTTTTTTTTCATTTCTCTTTCCATCAAAAATAATATGAACTGCGTTTGTAACACCTGTTGCCCTATAAATAAACTTATTTAAAAAATAACATATTACAATCTTCATTCCTTTTAAATGCATGCGCGCTACAAAAATTTCAAAACCGCATACAACTTTTAAGAATGATGAGAAATAAATCCTTCAGTAGTACTTGTAAGAGTATAGAATAATAAAATCATGTAAATTAAATGAAAAGTTTGTTCTTAATTAGTTAAACCAACAAAATAGTGTAACGTTACAAAATGCATATTAATCGCAACGTCAAAATAAGTGGAAAAATAAAACTAATTAAAAAAATTTGCAAGCAGAAATCGCAATATAAACTTTATTATACACGCTTATAAGGTTGAATTCTACCTATAAAACTTATATGCGCAGTTTCGTTATAGTAGGCCTTCTATTATGCTTATAACGTTGACTTTTACTTATACAAATTATCAGAGTAGTGCTACGTCAAATTACCATGCATAGTTTCGCTAGAATGAGCCTTCTGTTAAGCCTATAACCGAAATTTTACTTATAAATCTTATCTGCGTAGTTTCGCTATAATGGGCCATCCGTTACGCTTATAACGTTGATTTATACTTATAAAAATTGTCAGAGTAATGTTACGTTAAATTATCTTGCATAGTTTTGCTACAATTGGCCTTTTATTAAGCTTATAACGGCGAATTTACTTAGAAATCTTATCTGTGTAGTTTCTCTATATAATGAGCCTTCCGTTATACTTATAACGTTGAGTACTACTTAAAAAAAATTGGCCCAACAGTGTTATGTCAAATTATCTTGAATAAGTTCGCTACAATGAGTCTTCTGTTAAGCTTATAACGCAGATTTTACTTAGAAATCTTATCTGGGTAGTTTCGCTATAGCGAGCTTTGTGTTACGCTTATAACGTTGATTTTCTCCTTGTAAATCTTATCTGAGTGATTTTGGGCCAAATTAGTTCGCTTAGTTTCGCTGCAACGGGCCTTCTGTTACGGCTTATAACGTAAATTTTGCATATAAATCTTACCTGTGCAGCTTCGTTATAATGGGCCTTCCGTTACGTTTATAACGTTGACTTCTACTTATAAAAATAGTTCAAGTAGTTTTACGTCAAATTATCTTGCCCAGTTTCGCTGCAACGAGCCTTCTGTTACACTTATAAAATAGTTACTTAAAAGTCTTACACTACGTAGTTTCGCTGTAAGGAACCTTCTGTTAAGCTTATAACTTTGACTTCTACTTATAAAAATTGTCAGAATAGTGCTACGTAAAATCATCTCGCACAGTTTTAGTTTTGCTACAATGGGCCTTCTGTTAATCTTATACGTGGATTTTACTTAGAAATCTTATCTGCGTAATTTCTTCATAACGGGCCTTCTGTTACGCTTATAACGCTGATTTCTACTTATAAAAATTATCCTAGTAGTGCTACAACAAATTACCTTGTACACTAAAAGAGTTTACTAACTCTACAATATAGACCTCACTTAGGCATTTATAAAATGAACTGACTCCTTTGCTAATTCGTGCTAGTAGTGTATAAAAGGCCGGTTCTGGCCCACTTCCGGTTAACTGCCTCCCATATTAATCCTATGGGGATTTTGTTAACCTCCGCGACCATGGAAGACCTAACCTGAGGCTAACCAGAACCCGTTCTGTTCCACTCCATCAGTGTGACGTTGCATAGTTGTCATGTGGGTACAGTTTCTATCGAATTTTTCCATAATTTTTAATTTTTTAATAATTTTTCCAATTTTTTTTGTCATTTTTTTAATATTTTTTTATCATTTTTAGTACATTTTTAATTGTCATTTTTAATATTTAAATTTCATTATTTCTACTTAGTTGTTTTTTTTTTTTGAAATTTTATTACCTTTACAAACATATTTAAGTTTTTTAAATTTCTTTTGGGTTTTATTATTTCAAGATTTTCATTTTTTTAACACTACTAATTTATGATTTTAACAACTACGTCGGGTCTTCACAGGAAACTGAGTATTTCAGTCGGGGTTCTCCCCGTTAAGGGTTCCCAATATAGTTGTTTTACAACTTTTTGACCTGTATTCCTGTAAGGGTTTCGTAAAATATGAATATACATACATCATTATAACTTTTTTCTCTCCCACATTCACACGCACATACGCATTATTCTGCATACTTTTTATGTTATTTATATTGTGTCAAGACGTTGCCTTCAAAATTTTTAAATTGAACGTGTACTGATGGTTTCCTCCGTTCTCCCTATGAGAATGGAGGGGGTTCACTCAGCTGCATTCACATATTGTTAGATTCCGACGTTCTCGTTATGAGAATTGAAGGGTTTCTTAGTAGCATCCACATGTTGGTTTCCATCGTTCTCGTTATGAGAGTTGAAGGGGTCCCTCAATAGCGTTCACACATTGATGGTTTCTCCCGCTTTCTTCACGAAAGTTGAAAGAGCCCCTCTATAGCATGCACACACATAATAAGTGTTTTGCTATTTCTGCAAAATTTTGGGAAGTTCGTAAATATGTCGTTTACAACAATATATCGAATAAACAAGTAATTTTACACAAAAATATTATAGATGTTTTTCAAGTTCATTCGTTCATCATTCCATTCATTCCTGATGTATATATTCATACTTTACGTCATTTTTTTTCTCATAAAACATAATAAAATTGCATAGAATTAGATTATTGTGTATATGAAATATACATAATTTAAAACTTTTTAAAAAATCAGATGGATATAATAAATTAATTTAAAATTCATTTTCAGTTGTTTTATAATGTCCGTAGGCTAAAGTGTCACATCCGTTATTTCAAATAAAGCGCTTGTCATCTACAGGACATAAGCTTTTTTCCCCCCATATTTTCATTAAACAAACTATGTTTGTCGCTTTTTATTTGATTCATGTCTGTATAAAACACCTTATTATCAAACAAGAACTCCTTAAAATATTCATGCTTCAATTTCATTTTAACAGCATTCTTAGAGATACCTTTAACGGAATGTTTTTGCTGAGTTTCGGTTATGAAACTGTAAAGTTTAGAGCGTAATCCTACAAATTCTACTATGGGGTCACCTGCAGTTTCGTCTTTAATTTTCAAGGTTACTGTTTTATTATGAGTATTATAAAGAAAATGGGTTTGTGGATAGTCCGAAGTATCGAATTTTTCTAAATCCGTAAACATGCCACGGTAGAAATCTACAGTCTCTCTTTCTCGTACATTAAGGAAACAGTATCTGTGAAAAGTAATTTTACACGTTCAGCATACTTTTGCTTGATATAATTGAAATGAAAATTATACATCAGACACTTACTCATGTCAGGAATTGTGAAACCGAAGTATATAGGACGAATTAACGCCAAACTTGCTTTGCTGACTGAACCACAACAAAATTCTCATTTATACGTGAGAACGAATTAAATAGGGGTGATGCTAATCATTTAATTGATTTCTTTTCGCAGGTTACCAATTTAATATTTTTACGCCTCCGCAAATTTTCCAATGTTTTTCCGAAAACGGCATTATTCAGTAATTTGAAAAAATCCTTTTCAAATCCATTTTTTGCCATCGCCCGCTTTTGAATGTTAAAATCAATATCTTTTTTGAGCCAAGGCTCTTAGAAAAACGTCAGCATTCGGGGTATTTTTGCAAGTGTCATGCCCAACAGCATAACTTTCAATTGCGATACTGCAGTACATACTTAACTTTTCCATCTAAATTGATCACTAACTTAATACCATTCATTGCGGGGCTAATTTGTAATTTTTCAATCAGTTCTTTTGAATATCCTAACAACGTACAATAATTTATTTCAACTTTTTCAAGAGCCAAAGGGTAATCGCTATGCGAGTCGTGTAATTTCTTCGGATAGTCAAGATCTGCTTCCAAAATGTAACCAATCACTTTCATCATCGATTTCAGTGATATTCAAATTATCGATTTCATCGTAAGTTAACCATCGAAAATTGTTAAAGGTAAATGCTGGCTCATGCATTAACCATACAAATTGTTGGCATCAAATATGCCGTATATTTGCTAGCTTTAGAATTGTCGGAAGTGGAGAGATACTTGTTTGACTTAATATGTCGGTTGCTTATCGTTGATAAACCTCCGCTCCCACTCATTTCTATAAACAGATGCATGTCAGGGTCAGTTAGCAATTCTAATCTAACTTTTGTCATCTTAAGTCATGCCTCCCAACTAAATCCAGATGCAGATTAGCAATGGCAAGGGTCGATTCCATGAAATTTCAAAACTAAAGCACAAAATGTTGAGAACGCTTCGGCTAATTTGTTAGTAGACTTCGTACTTGATACTTGTGGCAATTTTTGCAAAATATATTCAAAATAGGCATAGATAACATATGGCACCTTTAATTGCATAAAGTGGTTTTTGTATTCTAACAACCTCATGTCACCCTCGGGAAATTTAACTTTTTGGCACCAACATGATATATGTTCATTACATAATGACTTCAAAGAACCATGTAAGCAATGTTTACAAAAATACCTTCGATGCTTAGTTAAGGAAGGTAAGTCTGTTTAAATATTTAATGAGACAGAAATGCAAAGTTTTGTTTTCTGATGTATATATAACAAATCGATGTGTTTATCAAAGTTTCCCTTAGTTATAAATAGGGGAAAAATCTAATTTTCATACCCGAATCGAAATCTGGTTTTGTTTTTCGAATTTTTGCGCTATTTGTGACAATTTCGTTGGGAAATCAATACCACTAACATGCAATTCGTTTTCGAATTCCAGATATTTAGAAACACGCTCAGAATGTTTCCAAACAAGATAAATTGCCGCCAATATTGACCATAAGAAACACTTTGGTCATTGTTTTTTATATTGAGAATAGCGTGCTTTAAGTTTAATTTCCTTGGAAGGGGGTAAATAATTGGATCCACGCAGAGGAATGAATTTTCCAACTTTCACTTCTAAAAGCTTGATAGCATTAAATACCCAATTACTACTACTTTTTTGAAAGGCATTTATTATAGAAGCGAAAACCTTATTTATCTCTTCACTAATATTCGTTTCAGAAAGAGCGATATGACATTTATTTCTAAAACATGGGAAAGCCTCCTCATCAGCTCAGAATATTATACATACGCACATATCTAACACGTATAAGAAATACCATTTTATACCATGGCGTTCTGTCGCATTACTTACTAGAATATCCATTAGTTTTGAACGATAACTAATAAAAATCCGTAGTTTTAGTATCCTAATAAATAATCCGTTAGTTTCGAACGATAAAACATGAAAATATCTTTTTCAGACTTTTTCGCTAAAATTTCATAATCCTTAACCGTATTATTTAGCGCAGAACGAAATTCACAGATTATCATTCATTATGCATACATCACTATTATCACCTTCAGTTTCTGCATTGCGATTTTTCACTGTCATATTTTTAACATATATAGAATTTATTTCATTAAGTTTACGCTTACCTGAATATTTACGGGTATATACAGGTATATATAGGCGCCACCCCTGAAACGAAAGGATATGCTGCGCCTGTATATTCCGAAGTCTGGCATCCTGCTTGTACTTGTGGAGTCTTGAAACTGTACTTTACCCATGATACCCCAGTGTGTCACCTAAACTTTTTCTTTTCATCGATCAGATTGACATTAACTCGAAGGAATGTATCGAACCCTTTAGTCAGTCGTGTTCAATCTATTTGTAGCAAGTGGAGAATCTTGTGTGTGTGTCTTGTGTTGAGTCTACTACTATACAATTCAATATCTTATTTAATTTCAATTGTCTTAAATAATATTTTTATCCTTTTGACTAGATATAGAAATTTGCATGTGACTTTTTAAAGCAGATTTATAATCATCAATTTCATACATTTTATGAAATTTCTCTCAACCAATCAAAATATAGAAAGCTTTCAACTAGCCAATCAAATAAGTTATATTATTACAACATTTTTTATTGTGTGTAAATTAGTGTGACTATAAAACTCGAGGATCATTTTCACTGCGATCTCTCGGTTGAATGGTCGCATTATAATATCTTTGGCGTTTCTACTGTATTTGTGTTGTTTTCACTTATTATTTTTGGTTGATTTAAGAACAGTATTTATAAGCTTTTCGTCACGATGTTTGTATCAAATGCTATAAGAGGTATACAAAATTGAGTTCTTTAAGTCGTCATCGCCGCTTACAACATAAGGCAAAGAAGGAACTCGCTTATTCTTGTATTCACTGTGAAAACAGTCATACAAGTCCCAATAACTTAAATCGACACCTTCGTTCCCATGAAAATAAAAAGAACAAAGGAATCATTCACAAATGCCCAAAATATATAATGGTATTTGATAAAAGAGATGATCTTTTAAACGATATGGAGACTCATTCAGGTAAGCGTAAACTTAATGAAATAAATTCTGGATCTGTTAAAAATATGAGAATGAAACATCATAATGCAGAAACTGAAGGTGATGATACTGATGTATGTAAAATGACTGATACTCCGTGTGAATTTCGTTCTGCCCTAAATAATACAGTTAAGGATTATGAAATTTTAGCGAAAAAGTCTGAAAACAAAGATATTTTCACGTTTTTAGAAAGTTATCGTTCAAAACTAACGGATATTCTAGTAATTAATGCGACAGAACACCATGGTATAAAATGGTATTTTCTTTTAAGTGTTAGATATATGCGTATGGATAATGAGGCTGCTGAGGAAGAGGCTTTCCCATGTTTTAGAAGTAAATGATATATCGCTCTTTCTGAAATGGATGTTAGTGAAGAGATAAATAATGCTTTCGCTTCTATAATTAATGCCTCTCAAGAATTTCAAAAAAGTGGGAGTTACTGGATATTTGATGATATCAAGTTTTTAGAACTTAAAGTTGGAAAATTCATTCCTCTGCGTGGATCCAGTTATTTACCGCTTCCAAGGGAATTACTCTTACGGCACGCTATTCTCAATATAAAAAATAATGACCAAAGTGTTTCTTATGGTCAATATTGGCGGCAATTTATCTTATTGGAAAACATTCTGAGCGTGTTTCTAAATATCAGGAATTCTAAAGCGAATTGAATGTTAGTGGTATTGATTTCCCAATGAAATTGGCACAAACAGCGAAATTCGAAAAACAAAGACCAGATTCCGATTAGTGTATACGGGTATGAAAATGAGATTTTACCCCTATTTATGATTAAACGAAACTTTAATAAACACATCGATTTGTTATATATATCAGAAAAAGAAACTTCGCATTTCTGTCTCATTTAAAAATTTAAACAGATTTATCTTCCTTAACTGAGCACGAGCATCGAAGGTATTTTTGTAAACATTGCTTGCATGGTTTTTCGAAAGTCATTATGTAATGAGCATGTATCATTATGTTGTGTGCACGGTGCCCAAAAAGTTAAATTTCCCGAGGGTGACATGAGGTGGTTAGAATACAAAAACCATTTTATGCAATTAAAAGTGCCATATGTTATCTATGACGATTTTGAATATATTTATTGCCCTGCGGTGGCGCAGTGTGGTAACGCGTTCTCCTAGTGCGCCGCTAATCCGGGTTCGACTCCCAGCAGTGCAAAAAGAACGCTTACTCAGAGATCTCATAAAGATCGCACTGCTCACTGTAGTCCGGGGTTTGGTTCCCTAGGCCTTAAGAGGTTCGGATTCCTCGGAAAACAGTAGGTCCCGGCGCAGCATGACCACTGTAGTCTTTGAGCCGTAAAACCAAAAAATATATACATTTTGCAAAAATTGCCACAAGCATCTAGTACGAAGTCTGCTAACAAATTAGCCTCACATGTCCCATCCGATTATTGTTATGCGATTGTGGAATATGATGGTAATTTTGTTAAAAAGACAACAGTTTACAGTGGTCCTGATGTTATTGACAATTTTTTGAGGGCTCTTCTTTATGAACAGGAGGTTATTAACACTTTATTAAAAGCTAATAAACCTGTAACGATGACTAAGGCTGATTGTATTGCATTTGAAACTGCCACCGAATGTCATATTTGTGATAAACCGTTGTATAATGATAAGGTGCTAGATCACTGTCATGCTAGCGGGAGGTGTGCACATAACTCCTGCACTTTGAATTTTAAGATGAAATCTAAAATTCCTGTGTTTTTTTATAATTTACATCACTATGACTCTCACATTATGCAGTGTTTAGGAAAAATAGAAGACTGTGTAATTGTACCCAGAAATAATGAACAGTATAGATATTTTAGTATAGGTAACTTGCATTTTATTGACTCGTTAAAATTCTTGAGCACCTCATTAAAGAATCTTTTTGAAAATTTAGCTGCTCAGGGTTTATCTAATTTTAAATTACTTGGGGAAAATTTTAAAAATGAAAATATGGAGCTATTTTGCGCGAAGGTGTATATCCCTGTGATTATATGGATAAGTTCTTGGAAACAGCTCTTCCTAAAAAAGAACGTTCTTATAACAGCCTTACGGAAGAACGTTACAGATAAGTACGAACATGCGAAAAAAGTGTGGAAAATTTTAATATAGAAAATATGGGGATTAATCATGATTTATGTCTTATGTATTGCTTCTAGACCACGTGTTCCAAGAATTTCGTGCTTTAGCTTTGAAATTTTATGGAATCCGCACTTGGCATTGCTATTCTGCACTTGGATTTAGTTGGGAGGCGTGGCTGAAGATGACGAAAGTTATATTAGAATTCCTAACAGATCCTGGCATGCATCTGTTTATTGTAAATGGTGTGAGGGGAGGTTTATCTATGATAAGCAATCGATATAGTATGTCAAACAACAAGTATATCTTCACTTTCGACCACTCTAAATCTAGCAAATATATTGCATATCTTGATGTTAACAATTTGCATGGTTATGGCATGAGCCGGCATTTACCAGTTAAAAATTTTTGATGGTTAACTTGAAATGAAATAGATAATTTTAATATCACTGAAATTAATGACGACAGTGACATTGGTTATATTTTGACAGTAGATCTTGACTATCCGAAGAATTTACACTACTCGCATAGCGATTATCCTTTGGCTCCCGAAAATGTTGAAATAAATTACGATATGTTGTTAGGATATTCAAAAGAACTGATTGAAATTACAGATTAGCCCCGCAATGAATAGTATTTAGTGTCTAATTTAGACGAAAAAGTTAAGTATATACTGCATTATCGTAATTTAAAGCTGCATATGCTATTAGGCAAGAAACTTGTCAAAATACACCGAGTGTTAACGTTTTCCCCCAAGGGTCTTGGCTCAAAAAATATATTGATTTTAACATTCAAAAGTGGGCGATGGCAAAAACTGGGTTTGAAAAGGATTTTTTCAAATTAATTAACAATGGTGTTTTCGAAAAAACATTGGAAAATTTGCGGAGGCGTAAAAATATGAAATGTTAACCTGCTAAATGAAATTAATAAAATTAATAGCATACCCCAATTACATTCGTTCACACGTATAAATGAAAATTTTGTTGTGGTTCAGATGCGCAAAGCAATTTTGGCGTTAATTCGTCTTATATACTTCTGGTTCTCGATTCTTGACATTAGTAAGTGTCTGATGTATACTTTCCATTTCAATTACATCAAGCAAAAGTATGCTGAACGTGCAAAATTACTTTTCACAGATACTGATTCCTTAATGTACGAGATAGATACTGTAGATTTCTACCGTGACATGTTTACAGATTTATAAAAATTCGATATTTCCGACTATCCACAAACCTATTTTCTCTATGGTACTCATAATACAAAGTAATCGGGAAAATGAAAGACGAAACTGCAGGTGTCCCCACAGTAGAATTTGTAGGATTACGCTCTAAACTTTACAGTTTCATAACCGAAACTCTGCAAAAACATGCCGTTAAAAGTATCTAAGAATGCTGCTAAATAGAAATTGTAGAATGAACATTTTAAAGAGTCCAATCTTTGTTTGATAATGAGGTGTTTTATACAGACATGAATCAAATGAAAAGTGACTAACATAGTTTGTTTAGTGTAAATATAAGAAAAAAAGCTTATGTCCTGTAGATGACAAGCGCTATATTTTAAATAGCGGGTGTGACACTTTAGCCTACATTAGGATATTATAGAACAACCTGAAATGAATTTCGAATTCATTTATTCATTATATCCATCTGATGTTTTGAATTGCGTATATTTCATATGCATAATAATCTCAATTTATGCAATTTTATTGTGTTTTATGAGAAAAAAAAAGGCGTAAAATATGAATATACACATATACATCCCGAATGAATGAAATGAACTTGAAAAATATCTATAACATTTTTGTGTAAAATTATTTGTTTATTTGATATATTGTTATAAACGATATATCTATGAACTTTCCAAAATTTTGTAGAATGTGTAAAAGACAGTTGTGTATGTACATGTATAGTGGGGGCTCCTTCAACT
This sequence comes from Dysdera silvatica, assembly GCA_006491805.2. Lineage (NCBI taxonomy): Eukaryota > Metazoa > Arthropoda > Arachnida > Araneae > Dysderidae > Dysdera > Dysdera silvatica. Next base: position 17,494,239 of record QLNU02014802.1, read on the forward strand.
TTCTAAAGAAAACAGGAGAAATCATAAATGTGTGAAATCTATTGAGGGACCCCTTGAACTCTCATAACGAGAACGATGGAAACCAACATGTGGATGCTACTGAGAGACCCTTCAACTCTCATAACGAGAACGATGGAAACCAACATGTGGATGCTACTAAGAAACCCTTCAATTCTCATAACGAGAACGTCGGAATCTAACAATATGTGAATGCAGCTGAGTGAACCCCCTCCACTCTCATAGGGAGAACGGGGGAAACCATCAGTACACTTTCAATTTAAAAATTTTGAAGGCAACGTCTTGACACAATATGAATAAATAAATAATAATATAAAAAGTATGCAAAGTAATGTGTGTGAATGCGGAAAAAAAATAAGTTATGATATACGTATATTCATACTTTACAAAAAATCTTTGAGGAATAGGGTTCGAAAAGGTGTAAAACAACTACATAGGGCACCCTTAACGGGCTGGACTTCGACTGAAATACTCAGTTTCCTACTGAAGGCTCGACGTGGTTGTTAAAATCATAAGTAGTGTTAAAAAAATGAAAATATGTAGAAATAATAGAACCCAGAAGAAATTGTAAAAACTTAAATATGTTTGCAAATGTAATAAGATTAATAAAATCTAATTAATATGTTGACAATCAACATATCAAGTAACAAAAAATTGGAAAAGTTATTAAAAAATTAAAAATTAGGGAAAAAATCCGACAAAAAATATTCCCACTTGACCATTATGCAACGTCACTCTGATGGGGTGGGACAGAACAGATTCTGGTTAGTTTTAGGTTAGCCTCCGATTGTCAAGGTGGTTAACATAATCCCCATATGATTAACATAATCCCCATATGATTAACATGGGAGGAAGTGGGCCAGAACCGGCCGTTTATATATTACTTATGTTACATTTCTTGCTGTTAAGGACATGAATTTTAATCAAAAATTATGGAAGAAATAGAAGAAAATAAAAATTCTCAGCATCAGTTTTCTTCAGCAGTAAATTCTTGAAAATTTAAGGTTGCGCTTACTCCTCCAAACAACCCGTTGCCCTCGCATGGCCAGAAATATGCGTAAAGCTTGATTCATAAATTTCACACATGACCAGAGATGAAAGAGTAAATCTTATTTTCTTCCCATTCCTATTAGATTAAAACTCATAGTAAAAAAAAAAAGTTCTCTCTCGTTCTGAATCCAAGTTGCCGAAATTTATCGAAATATTGTACGTTAATCCACTTACTTCAAAAGTTGATTCGCTTCAAAGGTTTTTTATGAATGAGCTCTTGCCCCAATTTACGGCAATTGAGATGTTTTTTGTTTATAAAAGGCCATAATCGAAAAAAATTTAAATTTAATATCTCCTGCAATTTTCAAGCATCATTGAATTTTATGAGGTGATTATATTTTTTAAAAAATGCAGCGATCACGTTTGAAAAATACGAAATTTTTAAAAAAAAAAATGATTTTTTTTTTTGTGGAAATGATGTGCTTAAACGTGAAGTACGGAGCTTCCCAACTAATGGACCATTTCTTCTTCGGTGTTCACGGTGTTCATAATCCGTAAAAATTCTCTCTAAATATAGATATAACAACGAAAATTTAACCAGTGATTAACTCACGAAATGAAAGGGAAAAACCAATTCCCATTATTGACTTCTTTACTTAAAACGCGGATCTTTTTTTCCACTTCTTTTAAACAAAATTAGGAACTTTCGGAAATTTATTACGGGAAATTCGCGTGAACGTGCCTATTGCGTGACAATTCATATATTAAATCTCCCGTAAATTGAAAAGATTTAATCAGGTTATTATACGAAAAAGGAAAGACATATTCCCTAAAATGACAAATAAATTAGCCTCTAGGCGTTTTCTCGCTTTACTTCATATGTTTTATGGCAGTGGCGCAGTGTGGTAACGCGTTCGCATAGTGCGCCGTTAACTCGGGTTCGACTCCCAACGGTGCAAAGAACTCTTACTCAGAGATCTCATAAAGATCGCACTGCTCATTGTAGTCCAGGGGTTTGGTTCCCTAGGCCTTAAGAGGTTCGGATTCCTCGGAAAACAATAGGTCCTGGTGCAGTACGAACATTGTAGTCCTTGAGCCACAAAACCACAAAGAATGGGCATCAAACATCAACTGTTTTATTAGATCGTTTTGTGTTGGTCTTTTTAGCACTATGGATATTTTTAAAACACTTGACACTGTGCTGATAGTTTTTATTACATACACGCTTAAGCTCAAACTATATTTTTTATGAAGAGGAGACCCCACCCTGGTCCGGATTCGAACCTGGGACTCGCCGAATGAACCAATGAACCGGAGTATCTAAACCAGGGCGGAAACCAGGACATATGAATAGTGCTCTTTTTTTCATATTTAAGGTTTGTAAGAGGTTATTCTTCTCAAGGTTAAAACAATTGATCAATGGATAGCACATAAAGCCACCTGTGCATGTTTGTATGGATGCTCCAGTGTCAGGGCCGTTTCTACCATTAGGCCAGAGTAGGCGACCGCCTAGGGCGGCAAAATGGCGTAAAAAATTAATTTTAAGTCAAACAAAGAAAAAATTGAGCAAATGAGGAGAAAAAATGAAAAAGAGGAAAAATTAAAGCATCAAATTGTTTTCAAGACCAAACGGCACAATAAATCTTTACTTTGACAAATGTAAAAATTTTTGATGTGTTATTGTTTAATTTTGCACACAAGTTTTATATCTAATTCATTACTATGTACAGAAATGATTGACACAAATGCAGTCACAGGGTGGAAACTATTTTATTCACAACAAATGAATATTACATTAGTTAGACATATTCCCCATCTAAGTTTATGCACTTCCGCCATATGACTGGAAGTTTCCGGATGGCTGTAGCGAACTAATCCTTGGGTGTGTTGGTGCACCATCTATGGACAATAGCCTGCAATTCGCAGTTACATTGCCGTCGCCCATTATTGAACTTGGACAACCAATGAACAGTTCGCCTTGATGGTACTTTGTCTCCAGACACAATACGACGATGGATATTGTCTCGTGAAACCTCCTCTTTCCACAAAAATCATGCTGTCCATCACTGTGTATAATAATCATTTTCATTGTTACTATCTATGCTTGCACTTGACGTCTATGCTTGCACTTGACAGTAACTGGAAGGTTAACCGTTTTCTTTAATCGATCATGAGCTGATAGCGCCATTTGTGCATTCCACGTAGCACATTATCCTTGGTGTCTATTTCTTGGTGTTGTCCTATCGTGTGGAGTTTATTTACGACATGATGTAATTTAACTGCTAATTGCAAGCTATTGTCCATAGATGGTGCACCAACACATCCAAAAATTGGTTCACTACAGCCATCTGGAAACTCTCAGTCAGATGGCAGAAATGCATAAACTTAGATGGGGAGCATGTCTAACCAATGTAATATTCATTTTTGCTGAATAAAATATTTTCCACCCTGTGATTGCATTTGTGTTAATAATTTCTGTAGGTAGTAATATTTAAGTCTTCAAACTATGTTAAGATAACGTTGTGTTTTGAAATATTACTCCGCGAATATCTGTTTTCAAAAATATAAAATACTGAAATTAAACCATTATAACATGTAGAAATTGTTTTACTATTCACAATACCCTAACATTACAAAATAACTAATATAAGTTTAAAATATAAATATAATTAACGGGTTTAATGATTAAAAGTATAACAGAAAATTTATACTGTTGTACCGCTGGATGTTGGTTGGGGTAGAGAGGGAGATACATGCGAAAGAGTAATGGTAGTAAAAGGGTAGGGGTGACATTTTTCAATTCTCGCCTAGAAACGGCTGTATTCAGTGTCTTTATGTCGACCATTTAGTAATTGTGTTAATTCTGAGAAGAAAGGTAATGATATCTTAGACTGCAATATCAGAAAAGTGAGATCAATAAATTCACGTTTCCTAGCAGATATACTTGATGGTGTTGCAAATTGGAGTAGATGGAGAAACCAGTGGATAATAGGGGATGAATCAGTACACGTTCTCCCAGTTTTTCATGTTCTTACCTGTATAAAGTAATTCAGTGTTGCGTTCAACGAAACAGAAAATGAAACTCTTTTCACTGTACATGTTTCAGAGTGTTTGGCGCAGAATGAACCTTTCATGACCTCATGTTTTAGAAAAGAAACCAATCGTTGTACATATAAGTGGCATAACTTGACTTCAAAAGTGGGCCATGTCCGATTGGTCACCATCTTCTCTTTGAATAGAAACATCACAAGTCATATCTGTAATCACATGGAATAAGTGGAGAAGTGAAAAAAAAAATGGCAAAAATAAATGCACTGTGATTTCAGTGCACACAGTTTCAGCAAATTGTTCCTTAAACCATTAAATTAGGATGTTATTCGAGTGACATTGATGTCAACCAAATTTCTTTCAAAAACTGTATATGCAGAAAAAGTTCTGAAGTAAAAAATTGTCACCCTGAAAAATTGGGATTTTATACTTAACCAGTTATTCCCTGTAACCACAGATATATACATTATGGTAAAAATGATGAGCTATTCATCAAATATTACTCTTTTATTCAAGGGGAGTATGGAAAATAATTGGACATGTATGCCGCTTTTGAACTCTTGCTAAGTCACTTGTCCACGTACAGGGTATCAGTGATGTAGCACGAGCTACATCACTGATGTACGACACACACATACAAGGTAACTTTATCAAACGCGATTTTTGAAGCGCTGATGTGAAATCCTAGATTTCTATCTCAAAATATGTGGGCTTGAGATGTATATGGTGTAGGTAAAAGTGCTTTTGCTCCCGCGGTTAGAACGCAGGAATATCTGAAAATTTTAATGGCTACACATTAATCTTCTTTATCGATTGTGATCAGTACCTGCAGTTACCACAAAAATCCTTGCGCTGTTTTTTAGGTTGAAAAATGAATAACCTTTTCAAATTCAATAAAAAAATATACAGAAAAATTGAAATAAAAAGAACGCGAAATCTGTAAATTAACCTTTAATCATTCCTTTGTTTTGCGTTATGAAAAATAGAGAAATAGTTTTGTGATGAACATTTCATTTACAGCACTCCCGTATTGTCTTCTTGTATTTTATTTTTTCTGCGAATTCTCATTGAATTCGAAAGTATGTCTGTCAGGGTATATGTGTCATTGTTTTTACGGTTTCTGCACATGCTCATCACAGTGAAATAAAAAGTGTTGCTATTATAAATTTTAGAAATTCGTGTGCCGTAATCGTAACTGCAAAAGTAAATGAAACTTTCAGCTATATGTATTTAGAGCCCATATTTTTTTAAAACCTAAATCTCCAATTCCCTCTAATTGCTTCAAAAATTGCAGTTTCTTGAGTCTTGTAAATAACGGAAATTTCTTTTGTACCATCCTGTAATGACACCGCATTCTAAAACAACCCGCTTTGAGGGCATTTACAAGACGCCGTGCGTGACAATACGTTTTTACATCACCGTGAGGCCTCTGCCGTGGTATTCTTAACTCTTGTTGTGGCGCTCTTAACTCTTGTTGTGGTATTCCAAACCCTTGTTGTGGTACTCTTAATTCTTATTGCGGTACTTTTATGTCCAGGGGCAGTATGAGCTGTGCTGTCCTTGTGCCATAAAACTCGAACTAAAAAAAAGAACAAAAAACATGGTCGTGACCGCTAGGTTAAAAGGCAAGATAATAGAATGTAACACTCACTAGATTGCTTTTCAAATCAAAAATGTTCTTTAAATCCAAAACATCAAATTTTCATTTATCACCTTGTAACCGATCACAAATGAAGGCTGTCGAAATTGAAAAGTTGATTCGCCCCTTTCGCCGAATAAATTAGTCTTTGATGAAGAAGAATATAACGATGAAAATAATGCAGGCCAAGGCAATGAAGGCGAAATATCGTCTGCTGATTATTATCAAAAAAACAAGCGACTCTTGCGAAGAGAAAAATAAAGTCCTTCTAGCCAAAGGACCAAATACATAAAGTGAAAGAGAGGCCCGTTGGGCTTCATTACGCCTTTGTGCCTTCTTCAGACTTTTTCTTTGGAAATACTGGAAGACGCAGCTGTTATAAGACTAAATAATAGTCGCCTAAAGAATTTATATTAAGAAATCCGTTCGGCTGGAAACACGTTAGAAATATATATATATATACCTTGGCCAGCTGATTTCAATGGAAGTCAACGTTATGAAAGAACTCAACAGACGTATTAAACTTGGCTGCAGTGCATTCGGCAGAAACAGTTTTATCCTGAGGGGAAAATTGCCTTTGTGTTTAAAACGAGAGGTCTTCCACAGTGTGTATTGCCAGTCTTCCCTTACAAATCAGAGACAGGGAGCCTAACAGTTGCAGCAATACGGAAGTTACAGACAACCCAAAGGAACATGGAGAGGTGCACGCTTGGAATAACTAGGGGAGATCGAAAAAGAAACACTTGGGTGAGAGAGCAAACTGGAGTAGAGGATATTATTGTTAAAGTAAAAAGACTTAAATGGCAATGGGCTGGGCATATCGCAAGAAGGTCTGATCAACGATGGGCAACGCAAATTCTCAGCTGGATTCCAAGAAACCACCGAAGATCTAAAAAAAAGTCTTCAAACTAGATGGGTGGATGATATAAGGAAACAGATTGGGGTGACGTGGAAACGAATTGCTCAGGATAGACTTGTGTGGAAAGTATTTGGAGAGACCTTCCAGCGGTGGATAGTTCAACATGATGTTTATGTAGTATGTAATATATATATATATATATGTTTCTATATAAAAAAATGGGAAGTGATGAAATAACTTAATATATACGTTGGTGAGTCAAAGCTCTAGGAAACAAACCTACAAAAATTATCTATGTAAAAAATAAATTTATGCGGCCCAGTCCGCCTTTGTCTTCCATGGGCTTGAAATATGAGGGGAAAAAAATTAAATAGAAGCTACCGAAGATGCATAATTAATTGCCAACCTATCGACGTCAAATACGCAAATGTTCTTACCGAATATCGAAATTGTAGAATTGCTAATGAACATGCTCCAAAATAACCCGGAAATGAAATAGTGCGAAGGTTTGGTAAATGCAAACATTAATTTGCATTAGGGCTGAATGGATGACATTTGGTTGATGACGTAACAAAGACTTCATTTTGGTTGGTTAATACCTCCACGACAATGGCCAGTTTTGAGAAGTTTTCCTATTGGCGAAAGGTAATTGCTCACTCAAGACTTCAAAAATATAGCTAATGATCCTTGAAGGCAATTAGCTGAAGATGAATGTCAGAGCTCATGCTGCGACGGAACTTACGACAAATACATCTCAATAATTAGTTTCAGGAATGCATTCGTTAATTAGCGAGTGCTTAATTAATTGATTTATTTCAGGAGGAGTATGCTAGAAGTAATTGCCAATGACTGACGAAAGTGATTAACTATGTTATTTCTAACTAGTGTACTCCAATCATCTGAATTTCACAAAGTTGCTTGATGATACTGATTCATTAAAAAAGTGGTTGCTAATTATTTGTTGCTAAGTTAAACGCTTGAATGGCTCAAGAGGTATTGAACCATATGAAGGATCAGAATTGGAAATCAACCCTTCCGGCAACCAAACTAGAAGCAGTAGATATCTGATAAAAGAATATGTTAAAAATGGTCCATTTTGGGGACTATCCACACATGACAGAGGAAAATGCCAATTTCTCGTCATTAAAGGACTGTTTCTTAAACCGTTCAGTTACTTCGCGTCTTAAATCAAAATTTTTTCATATTAGCCGATGGCGAGGCAACAATAGATGTTAAATTACTCATTAAGAATCATTTTTCGGAGCTTGGTGGGACCCGAACTCACGACCTCCTGATTGCCGGTCAGGTGCTGTACCAACTAAGCTACATGAGTCAATCAGTTCCTCCTTTACGAGAATATATAAGGCTATCCATTGGTGTGGCGGCACTATGACAACTTTGTTACCAAAGCGAAGAAGCAAGTATGTCCTATAAGACGAACTAGAATTAATATTCCTAAATCAACAATTTTTTCATATTAGCCGATGATGTGGCAACAATAGATGTTAAATTACTCGTAAAGAAAAGAATGATTTTCCGGCACCAGGTGCGACCCGAGCCCAGGAATTCGTTAGTAACAAAGTAGTCAGAGCATTGCCACACCAATAGCGAACTTGTCCATAGAAAGCCTTATATATGCTCGTAAAAGAGATGATTGACGCCTGTATCTTAATTAGTAGAGCACTTGACTGGCAATCAGGGGGCCGTGGGTTCGGGTCCACCAAACGCCGGAAGATCATTTTTTTTCTTTAAGAGCAATTTAATATCTACTTTGTTTCTATTTGTTAAGTATTCAGCTGTTCGATAATTTCGGTTTGTGGGAATTATTTATTTATTCTGTTGAATAAACGTACAGATCTAATACTCTTAATATTCTGAAAAATATTAATATACGAATTTATGATTTCTATTTCTACTATGACGCACACAAATCTCAGTTGGTTTAAGTGCTTGTTATATATTTATATAATTTTCCCGTTAAGTCTGTCAATTTCAACAAGTGAATGAACTTTCTTTATACAGTTGATTGCTTAATAAACTCAAGTCAATAGCCTTGATTTCCAAAAAGTTAATAAACCAGGTTTGAACAGATGCAAGAAACAAATGTAAGCAGGCAAAATAAGGGATCTATGCACTGCTTAAAACAATTTAAATTGCACTTTCGAGTTCTATATTTAAAATTCACTTTAAAGGAACAGAAATACTTGTATTTTTGCCCTGGTATTGGGTTAGAGTTTATCTTCTGATACCTCCAGGCCGAAATATGTCTCTTCGAAATAATAATATATCAGTTTCGCATTGATTAAACAAAGTGTACAATTCCAGTTTAAATCTGTCAGGGCAGTCAGGGCCGTTTTTGACAAGTTACTCTCAGACCTAGTAGGCCAAATCCAAGAGCAGATGCGTGCCTTCTATTATACAGTCGAACCTCGTTAAGACGAACACGCTTAAGACGAATTATTTTTGATACGAACCGTTTTCTGAAGTCCCGTCAGATTGTATAGCATACTATTCTTTCTGGATAAGACGAATTACTCTTAATGAAAACATATTTTCTGTTCCCCTTGGTGTTCGTCTTAACGAGGTTCAATCGCACTGTCTTTTAAATCTTTGAATTAAAGATATTATCATGAATTTTTGTTTAACCGTGTGAAAATAAAAATTAAACCACTTGCACCATGATTTTTTAAAACTTTGTACATATAAATGTAAAAGTAAACACTGTATCTGCAAAATTTTTAATTAAATAATCAAAATTAATAAGGACAGCGATATTGTTCATGCACCTCAGAAATCAACAACACAGGAACGGTTCCGTACGTCATTCCAATCTGTCAAATACGTAAGGAATTCCTTACATATTTAATAGATATGGTAATATGTGCCATCTTAACGAGTAGAACGGGCCCGGCCCAAACAGGACCCGGAAATTAGGATAATGCTAGAGGCTAACTAGATGCCAGTGAAGAACTTAAGGCCATATTGAGAACAGAGGACGAATTAAAATGGATGATATACTAAGCTAGACAGTGAGAGCAGGTTCCATTATATTACTCAAACGGCGAGAAATTTGGAATTTGGGAAACGTATATTTCTATAATATTCCATTAAACCCCCTTTAGGCTGCGGCATACCGCGGATTCGGTATATTCCTTTTGCATCGAAATTTTTAAGGACGATATGCTTACGTTAATTTTTTTTTAATTTTCATATTCAGTAAAACTTTGGTAAGTCGTTACTCAAGGGACAACGAAATGGCAATAACTTAAGACATGCGCGCCCATGTGAGAACAACCGTGGGAGGGAGGGTGCTGAGAAAAATTACCTTCTTCTTAAGGCTGTCAAACATTTTAGTGAATGTACAAGATACTAAAATGCTACAAAAATAATTGATACTGCTTGACAATTAGTAATGAGCTAAAAAGTACCTTATTTTAAAATGTGACTGTAAAACTTTTGAAAGTAAATGCATAGCAGAATCGGGAAAATACAATTTTTGAACGGCTAGGGGAGACCGAGCCCCCTATACCCCCATATGAGCGCCCATGACTTAAGCAGAGTAATGACCGAAAATACTCAATATGCATTACTATAATGATGGTGTGAAGTTTTAATTTATGATATTCATAACAGTAATGTAAATTGTTGGAAATACTAACATGTAAATGCTATTTCTTTCAACTATTTAGCTTTATCTAAACATTCAGGATTCTGTACTAGTTACTCCCGTAGACTCAGGGAGATTTTAAAAGTAAAACGGCGAGGAAAGTTGACAAAGTAAGTTCATTTTCTCCAGAACAACGCTCTGGTGCACAATGCCTACCATATCATGGCAACAGTTTAAGAGATACGATTCCGAACTTTGGAACACCCAACTTATTCCCTGGATTAGGCTCCTTCACACTATTTTTTATTTCCAAATTTAAAAAACTTTAAAAGAAAGGAATTTTGACTCTGCTAATGACATCATCTCTGCAGTGACCTGGTATAAGGACCAAACATTAGAGTCCTCTTATGAAGGCAAAGCCTCATTGCAAAAAAGATACCAAAAGTGTGATTATGTTAAAGTGAAATACATTGAATAAAAATGCTTTTAATTTTTGAATATATTTTTTTCACTATAGGTCGAGCTAAAAATTTTCCAGACTACCCTCGTATAGTCAGTGTAGCAATTTTAAGCTCATGGGTTCCTCAAGCGCCTTTAAAGAACATTCAGTGATATTGCCTGTAAGAAAATATGTTTTAATACAGAATCGGGGGGCTTTAACTCCCCCAAGCCACCCTTTTCTACGCCGTTCACTTAGCATATACTTTTTATGATACTGATTATTAATTTTGATCAAAGCGAACCCCTGTCGGCTTACATTTGCAACCTCTAGTATATTAAATAATAGATCATTATTAAATTCCCTATTTTCGACTTATCGCCTGTTTTTCCATCTTAAGAACTTTGTAACGCATGGAAATATTTTGTTATGCATTTTTTACTGACGTTCTGTGTAGGCGTTGTCCAAAACCGAGATCCGCTAGTGATTTTGTGGAAGCCATTTGAACTGTAAGCAAGTGCAAGTGGGGTTAGTCAACTGCTATTATTGACTACCTATCTATCTCCTTAGAGATCGAACAAATAAATCGAACAGTAAAGTTTCTAAGTAGGTATTAAAATATTTTATTTTGTAACAGTCTTGTACTTAAATTGTCTTATAATTATAAAAACGCGCTATGAATGTCTTCGTGGAATCATTAAT